>WHYT01014933.1:0-67244 GCA_009806455.1 Tetrax tetrax | reverse complement strand
AAATGCATATTTTGAAGACTGGATAACTTGCTGCCTGGTGTCTCCAAAGATGCTGACTTTTTTCCACTGTGTTAGGTTTCCTGAGTTCTTAATAAACTGCGTGCGTGATGAGCTTTGTTTCCATCAGCTGTCACATTAAGTACAGTGGTACTGGCCGTCCTTCACCTTCCACAGTCTCTAGCAAAGCAGAACCTGGCTTCGTTAACTGCCTAGAGATAATTCTAGAAAAAGTTTGCAGGTGGTGCCCAGCTGGTGTTCATCAGCATCTTTGCAGATACAGTGGGAGCTGTGGGAGTGCTGCATTCCAGGAGTTCCTGGGCAGCAAAGTTGCCTCTGAGACCTTTTAGCAAACCATGCAATGCAGAGCCACCCGAGTCCTTCTCTGCCCACCCCAGGATGGGGTCTTCTTTTCCTCAGTCATATTAAGGTATGGTCAAGACGCAAGCCAGTACACTGTAGTGGTATCTCTCTATTGTCAGGGGAGCACAGGTCTTCACACCAGCTCCTCGTCATCAAATCTGACCCACAACCTATTGCAAAGCTGCTTGACAAACATACATCCCAGGATGCTGAACACCTGCGGTGGTAATCTTTATGGATGCTAGTCATCCTCTTCCAAAGGCTGTGGCCTCACTTCTTTCTGAGCGCACCAGTTAGAAAAAGAAGGAAAACCTGAGTTACTCTTTTCCTCCTTGAATATGAAAATTACCAGGCTTTGGAGTGAACTGCAGAGGTACCGATTCATGTGCCTATCAGAAAAAATACACAGTAGGGCAGCACGTGTTTGAAATACGCTATATATTTCTTTGTTGTGACTTTATTTATCTTCTACTTCATTTTTAAATGTCATGTTATAAAGAAATGCATGCTTAGTCTCATGTTCACATTGTCTTTCTTGAGAAATTCCAGTATGAGTTAACTGGATGTGAGAAAGTTTGATCTATAAGCTCTTCAAACATCTCTTTGTTTTTACAGATATCAATGAGTGTGAAATTGGAGCCCATAACTGCGATAGACATGCTATATGTACAAATACAGCAGGAAGTTTCAAATGTAGCTGCAGTCCTGGCTGGATTGGAAATGGTATCAAGTGCACAGGTGAGGGTCGTATACATTTGTTTTTATTTGTAAGGTCAGACAAAAACTGAGTCCTAGCAATTCTGAAAAAAATGAAGACCACACCTACAAATTGAGAAGATAAATGGTTATCAAACTTGTTAGGTCGATTTGACATGATCTGTTGGAGGACAAATTCTTCACCATGGTAAGTGTGAAATCAGTGTTATCTCATGTTTGGCTTGTGTGGACCATGGAGAGAGATGCTGTGTCCTTGAGGGTAGCTGATGGGAGGCAGTGAGAGGTCTCCTGATGCTCTGTGTGAGAACAGGATAAAGTCTTAGTTTTTAGAGTGCCCTGCAGCTTCCTCATTCAGAGTTGCTTTGTCAGACTTCTTTGTTGGTCTGCAAATAAGCTATGCCCACTTTTCCAGTCAGATGACCCCACACATATGTGCGGGTTTTATTATGGAAGTTCATTTAAAGTAGAGCTTCTCTGTGCCATACGCTATTTAAAGTTTGTATTCATGGTGTGTTTTTTTAATTAATGTCACTTTTTCTTTTTTTTTTTCTTTTTTTTCAATTATTTTACAGATCTGGATGAGTGCTCCAATGGAACCCACATGTGCAGCCCACATGCTGACTGCAAGAATACCATGGGCTCTTACCGCTGCCTGTGTAAAGAGGGTTACACTGGGGATGGCTTCACTTGTACAGGTGAGCTATCTTAGGAAAGCACTGGATGATCTCTGGTAGTCTCTTGCAACCTGAGTTAGTCTATGAGCTTTTAAACATTTGAAGTTATTCTCTGACACGTCATTTCCATTGTCTTCTATTTCACCTAAGTTGCCATAACTTGAAAGAAATACTGTGTATCATACCTAGTCTAAAGCAGTCCCTTTTTTTTCACTTGATAAAATGCAAATTTTCATTGAGCTTTTCCTGTTAGTTGGAGTAGATATCAAAATTATTAAAACAATGCTTGATCATGTAATTTGGCTAGTTAGTAAACCAGTCCATTCGCTACTCACCTTAATATTTAAATAATAGGGAACATGCATCAAAATGACTTCATAAAATTGCCTAAACATGTTTGTTCTTTCCACAAGTGAGTGTGTGCTGTCTGCCCTCTTTACTGCATCATCCTGAGAAATGATCTCAGGATGCAGTGCCGACATGTAAAAGTAGCTGCTTCTGAAATCTCATTTTATGAACTGTGATTATAAAACATTGTTAGAGAGATTTTTTTCCCACCCACACTTCAGTCTTCTACCTTGAAGAGCAGATTAGCTGATGGAAGCTTAGTCATTGGGAGCACTGCTACTATATTAAGGATATCAGTGTTGCTGGTGATGCTGCATGGAGGGTGACTGTGTTTAGAAAAAAGCCACATGATAGACAGCTGGTGGGCCAGATTTTCAACTGGTACAAATCAGCAGCAATCTTATCAACTACAGCAGGTTTTTGGCATCTGAGAATCCAATTCAGCAAGTTTAAAGCTGAATTTGAATCACTCCAAATTATAAATGGACCCTGGGATTATGTTTAATTATCTTCGTATAATTTACTCTCGAATCTGATTCAGCTTTCTTAGTGTGGCCTTCATAACCCAGTGCTCTTTATTAATTTCCAATATGATGAATTCCAGGAGTCTATAAACTACGTATTTCAAATGGACTGCTTACAGAGTTTCTAGAATCAGTAGAACTTTTTTTTTTTTTTTTTTTTTTAAATTTGGATACGTTACTGTTCATGGATTCAAGAGGTGGCTGCATCTCTAATTAGGGTACGCAGGTGTTCTGTAAGCCATCTGCCAAAGCGTGCAGCATTCACCCTGGTAGGTACTACCTGTGCTTTGCCAGCCATGGACTTTTACAAGCTCACACTGCCAGCCAGACTCTGTAGCAACAAGTATAGTTGGGTTTTTTTGTGATGTATAAAATTTCAGCTAGAGAGTAAGGGCCACAATCTATCTGAAGGCAGTGTAGTCCAGTAGCAAGGCTGTTTTTCTTATCAGCTCTAACCTCAAGTTTAATTTTGATCAAGTTGTTTTCACCTCAGTGTAACTTTTTGTCAGTGTTTTTTATGTTTGGCATGGAGAGCCCCTGTTACCAAGTTTGCTCATTGCACAGTAAACCTCTTTTTTCAATTGCTGCCTCTAGGCTTTACTGTAATAGAAACAATAACAATAATAAAATTCACGTGCTCATTCTGAGTCTAAATTTGACCCTGTGTACTGCCTGCAATTGTTATAAACTAGAGCTACTTCAGGAGTCTGTGCCTTTCTCTGATTTTCCTTTTGATTAGAAGCTGTACTTTTAACATGTCAGAAATATCCCAAGCTGTTATATGTAATAGCCTCTGCACATAACTAGATTGCACTTTCTTCTGCAAGTGTACAGAGCTAATTGAATAATTAAAATCCTTGGAACACTGCATGCTTCAGCTGGAACAAATGTTGGTGAGAAAACCATGTTTACTGTAAACCTGCAATTTCTCTTCCCTTTACAGACCTTGATGAATGCTCAGAAAACTTGAATCTCTGTGAAAATGGGCAGTGCCTCAATGCCCCTGGAGGATATCGCTGTGAATGTGATATGGGATTTTTGCCAAGTCCAGATGGGAAAGCATGTGAAGGTAGTTCTTTGTAAGCTTTAAACAACCCTCAACAAATTTGGCCCTAATAGTATTTTATGTTTGAAAAAATTTTACAATTGGCTGCATTTGTGGTTGTATTGAGAACTGCGTGGAAATTATCAATAGTAGTTGCTTTTTTTTTCAGTTTATGTATTTATTATGGGCCTCTAAGTGTTCATTTACCTATTGTATATAGAGATAATGGCTTTTTGGAGCCTATCTTATGACATATTATTTGTGGGTCTGTTTGGTGGTCCAAATGGCACCATGAGCTGCCGTTTCATCTTTGTCATTTGTACCCAGTTCTTCATTTTATTCATAACAGTCAAACAGAAACAGTTGTTACTTTGTCTTGGTGTACATGAAGCTGAAAAACACTAATTTGGTAGCTAAGACAGTGAACATGCTGTGAGGGCTTCTGTGAGGTGCAGAATCAGAGTTTGAAGCCTTGCAGGAAGTTTTTATGACCACCAAAAAAAAACCAACTCATGGGTATTTGTTCAGTTTTGAAAGTGAGTTGTCAGTTACCTGTGTACAGCTTACTCATAAGAGCTTTGCATATACAAAGATTCACAAAAATCAAACAATAAACATGTTACCAACATGATTAACATCATATATTTGATTGTAACGTTTTCAGTCCTCAGTTGATACGATGCTATTCAGCTAAGTCAGTCAAGAACAAGCAGCCATATATCATCGAACATAGTAATAACTCATCGTAACTGGTATTTGATGGAATTCATAAGTACATCCCTATAAATAGGACTTCTTCCCCTGAAAAGTGTTCTGTGTATTTTTTGTAGTAATCTACCTAGAGAAATTATTTATGAGAGTGAATTTTTGTGTAAACTAAAACAATATTAGGTTTTATAATGTTTCATGAAACAATTTACTTTCAAACCTTTTAGTTAACTTTAAATAGCTTATATAGAGCCTAGCTCCTGTTGCTAAAACAGACTTTCCTTGATGTCTCAGATATGTACACTAAAGGCAGTATTTCAAGGTCCTTTGTAAACACACTTTCTATTGTATCAAATTGATGGTTCTTTGTGCAGTGCATACAGCATTTGGTAAATACTGAATCAGATGCAATGATTTGGACAAAAGGTACAAAGTGAGCTCTGCTTGACACACTTGAGATCTGTCAAATGCAGAAACCTGAAGACGAGCATCAAATTCACCTTTAGGCACAATCTTTTCCTTTGCTGATGTTCAACTTTCTGCAGATGGCTGCTGATTTAGAATAAACTTCATTTTTAAAAGCATTTCTCTTGCCATGTTTAATTTTGCTACTTGTCAGATTAACCCACTAATGAGCTCAAATTGTTTCTGGCGTGACTTCCAGAGACACTATAAATAACCTTTTGCCCCCAGAAAAAGCTATAGATTAGGTTCCTTAGACTCCAAACATAAATCTTGTATGTTGTTTTTTCTGGTCTTGCATGATGTGCAGGAGCAGTTGGCTTTCAGGTCTGTGTTTTCTGAACTTTTTTGCAGTTCTCTGTCTATATCTTATAAAGATAAGGAAACCTTATATTTTTCTCCTCCTGTTGCTCTATTAGATATTGATGAGTGCTCACTTCCAAACATCTGTGTTTACGGTACTTGTCATAACCTCCCTGGACTTTTCCGATGCGAGTGTGAAGTGGGCTACGAGTTGGACAGAAGTGGTGGTAACTGCACAGGTAAAGATAATTTTGAATAACATGCTTTTTAATTTTCCGTTAACGTTGTGGTCAACTCCTTAAGAAATTATTTTAAAAAGCTGTACAAATCAGACTAGATATAAGAAAATACAGACTTCCCTGCTGTAGGACACAGGATTCTCTTTCTTACGTTTTCTGCACTCCTCTTTCCCCTTCTTTGTCAACCTCTGATATTCCATTGGCTTAGAAGAAGGGGAGAAGCAGAGCAGAGATAAGCCCTCTGTCTGTCCATATCTCCTAGGCACAGATGTGTTGTGCTTTGTAGTTTCCATTCACAGTCCTGGATGGTAAGCTTTGACCTTGTCATATATTTTTCCCTTAAGTATTTTTTTAGTACTTTGTGTGAATTTTAGTTCATAGATTTCCAGGAAAACCATTTTTTTTTTTCCTCATGAAATGATGAATTCATCTCAGACTACTGTTCTTCTAGAATGTGTATGTATTTTTCAGAGCTTTCTGGAGATCAGTATCTCATAACTAGTGGATTTGTGGTGGTCAGCATGTATTACCTTATACATTGATGATTTGCAGTGTCCTGGAGTATTTGCTTACCACATGCTGGTTTTTTTTGCAGATGTTAATGAATGTGCAGATCCCACAACCTGCATTAGTGGCACGTGTGTCAATACTGCTGGTAGTTACACCTGTGAATGCCCTCCTGATTTTGAGCTGAATCCCACCCGAGTTGGATGTGTTGGTAAGGGACCACTCCTTATGTTATTTACAAGTGGAGTTGCACAGAGGGGCTGCAAGGCTAACTTGCTTAGGAATAAAGGCCCAGGTCATGGAAAGGGGTCTCCAACAGGCTCTCCAACTCCCACCCCACTGGCCCTGGCTTCAAAGTTGTAATAGTGCAGCAGGAGCATGTCCAGAGTGATGTAGCATGCCAGCAGTGCCCGGCTGCCAGAACCAACCCCTTGAGGCTTGTTACAGCTGTCCACAATTTACAGCAGGCATGAGACAATTTTAAATTTCAACAACCTTAAACCAACACCCAGATGGTCCAAAGATGGCAAGCGAATGAAGTTGCAGCATAAAGCCACCCATGCTCTTGTGGCTCTGAGTGCAGCTTGACAAGGTGCAGCTTCATAACTGATGGAAATGCTCTTGTATAAGGCTCCAACTGCTTAGTAATCCTCTGATATTTTTTGACTTTTGTTTGTTTAAGAGGGCATAAGGATGTTCCTCAATTTAAAATGTATTTGAAATTCCTAACATTTAGTAGATGCTTTCATGCTTGTTAACCTCAAGGAAAGGAGAAAGCAGTGAATTTCTGGAACTGTAAGGATGTACAAATGTCAGTGAAAACGTGAATAAAATGAGAACTGCCCTAGGTCATGCTGAGTAAATTCCCTACTTTGTGAGAAGTCAAGCAAAGCCGAGGGATGGGGCACCAATGTCCTATCTAAGGACAACACAAGTTACTTTTTTTTGGCTGTCCTACAAGAAATGAGAGCCACCTGAAGGTGTCTCTCATCTTGAGATGACGTGTTGTGCTTTCCTCTCTCATAAGATGTGTTTATCATTATCTGCATTCTGAATAGATACACGGTCTGGCAACTGTTACCTGGACATTAAAACTCGTGGAGATAATGGTGGCACCTTCTGCAGCAATGAGATTGGAGTGGGTGTTTCTAAGGCTTCCTGTTGCTGCTCCCTGGGCAAAGCTTGGGGAGTTCCCTGTGAACATTGCCCGCTTGTGAACACAAGTAAGTCAGCTTTCCTGGGTTAAACACAGCATTACAATGTGTTTCTTGGATTTTTTTCTGATTTAGCCAGGTAACTCAAATACTGGTATAATCACTTATTGCGTACATGCAGGGGACAGGTTTCCACTGGTCTTAGGCAAAAACTTCACTAGTTTTTAAAAAAGATTAGTTAGTCAGAATATTACCACTTCTGTGCAAGTTTGCTGTTACACAAAAAAAAGTACATTATGAAATGGAATAGCAGATGATGTTATAGAGTAAAACCTAATTTTTATATGTGCTTACTTTTTTACTTTACGTTTCAATCACCTGTAATAATCTGATTAATTTTCAAAAATAATTGTGCTGAAAATGTTTCTACTATTTTAGGTTCATAAATCTATTTTGTTTTCAGCTGAATATAAGGTTCTTTGCCCTGGAGGGGAAGGATTCCGACCAAACCCTATTACAGTTATATTAGAAGGTAATGTTTACAATTCCCTATATTTACATGTCTAAAATTATGAACTTCTTCAGAAAGTGTTGTTTTTTCATGGAGAAGTATGGATGAAATGTTTGTGGTTTTGTTTGAACAGATATTGATGAATGTCAAGAACTGCCTGGACTTTGCCAAGGAGGAAAATGTATTAATACCTTTGGTAGCTTCCAGTGTCAGTGTCCATCAGGGTACTATCTGAACGAAGAGACTCGAGTGTGCGATGGTACGTAGCGTTCACTTAACTACTCTTCTTCCCTTATTCTTAGAAAATGATGACAGATCAATTTGCAGAAGAATTAATCTTTCCTTGAAAAGGAACATTACCAGACACATAAGAAAGATGAGGAGAAACTTTAGAAAGCCCTGCTGTGATAGGACAAGGGGTAATGGTTTTAAAATAGAGGAAGGTAGATTCAGACTGGATATAAGGAAAAAAAAAAATTACAATGAGAGTAGTAAAACACTGGAAAAGGTTGTCCAGAGAGGTGGTGGATGCCCCATTCCTGGAAACGTTCAAGGCCAGGCTGGACAGGGCTCTGAGCAACCTGATTTGGTTGGAGATGTCCCTGCTCCTTGCAGGGGGCTTGGACTAGATGACCTTTGAAGGTCCCTTCCAACCTGAACTAGTCTATGATTCTACAACCAAGACTAAAGCTTAAGGATGGGAAAATTGGAATAAGTTGAAGTGTTGCACTGAGAGCGAGAGAAAATTTCTTGTTGACCATGTTGAAATATATGCAAATTTTAGTTTAAAATTATCAGATTTTGATCAAAACCAGAAAACTCAACAATTTTTCATTAAGTAAAACATAATTTACTAACCAACTATAAAAAACCAGCTGTTTGATAATGGATAGTGAATAGGCAGTCAGATAAAGAGCAAACTTGCCCCATGAGTCTTCTGGGCTGGTTACAGTGTGCCCCTGCCTTTTTTCTACTGCTTATTTTCTCTCCTGCTGATCTCAAAGTCCAGTTGAAAATATTGGTTGTACTGCAAAATGTTTTCCTTCCCTTAGCACAGTCAGTAGTACATGCTCATCACATTACATGCAACTGTCAGGTTGTACTGGACATAAAACTTTAAGCAATCCATCAGGTCCTTAAATATCCCATTGCCCAGGCTTTCTACAGCCCTCCAGACTGTTAATAATGTTAACAGAGTGCCTATGCTGTGCCAAACACTGCAGAAATAGAATCATAGAATCATAGAATCTCATGGTTGGATGGGACCTATAAGATCATCTAGTCCAACCGTCTTCCCACTACCATTGCTGCCTATGAAAGCTGAACCAAGGTGCTTCATCCATATTGTGCTTACGTAGCTCAACAAATGTTGAAGAGGAAATCTACCCATCTATCAAATGGGTTTGGTTGGGTTTTTTTAAACAAGGGATAAACTCTCTTGATGAAGTCAACGTGACATCTTGTGTTGGTAAAGTTGTTCACTTTCCCCAGTCAAACAGACCTGAACCATCCAATCAGTCTGTTTTAGCTTCATTACGTATTGAGATGGGCACTCCACAGGAAACAGCTTTGGTCCCTGTCCAGATCTGGGAATCCAGAATTAATGGGATCCTCAAATGCTATTTTTGTGCAACAGGTGCAAAACCCAAATTGCTGTCTCTGAGCTGCCTAGACATATCAGAGTTCCCATCTTCACATCACAACCAGGCTTTCCACGGCCACCTGTACCACCACTTCCTTCCCTGTGTGGGCTTCACTCCACCATGACCTCACTCAGACCCTTTCAGCTCTTCTCCACCAGTACCTTCCTACCTCAGGTGCTACTGAGACATTTTCATTCTTGGAAGCACAATGAGGAATCTTCTGTGGCTACTCACTGCCTTTTTGTTCTCTTCTAGATGTGAATGAGTGTGATACACCTGGCATTTGTGGACCTGGCACATGTTACAATACTGTTGGGAACTACACCTGCATCTGTCCTCCTGATTACATGCAAGTCAATGGAGGAAACAACTGCATGGGTATGGGTTGAGGATTTCGGGGGTTTTTTAAGCTTTATCTGAGTGCTTTGGGGCAGGCTTTGCTGGGCACAAATCAGAACTATTTCTCTGAATTTAGTTGTAAAAGAATTAACTACGTGAAGTTCAAGCTTTTTTCATTAATTTTATTAAATAAAGCAAGCCAGATCTTTCAAGTACTTTATCAGAATTTCTTCTTTAATTTGATATTTTCTGTGTTCATCCCTTCTAAGTTTCACTTCAGCTTTAGAAGCTTCTACATGTGAAACTGTACTAAAATTACTCAGGTTTCACAGAATGAAGTCACAAGCTGTGTACAGTTCTTAGGGGGAACCATAGACACGCTCATGGTTTTCAGTGTTGGGCAAAAGGCCAATATTGAATCCTTTGGTAAGTCTGATCAGTGTTAAAGCTGTGCTGGTTACTCTTGAATATTTGTATTGCAAACACTTTTTCATACTTTTAGAGTCATATTGTAGGGACAAGCTGTTCTGTAGTATTCTACAGTGCTGCAGCACCTGCTTGACAGGGGTCTAAAAAGTACATATTTGAAGGAGGTGTCTCTTAAATCCTTCAGTTAGATCATCTTCCATAAGAGTTGCTAATGCATTGGCCTGGGTTTTTCTTCATTTTCACAGATATGAGAAGAAGCCTGTGTTACAGAAATTACTATGCTGACAATCAAACCTGTGATGGTGAGCTGCTCTTTAATATGACCAAGAAAATGTGCTGCTGTTCCTACAACATCGGACGTGCATGGAATAAGCCTTGTGAACAGTGTCCTATCCCGAGCACTGGTATGTTTTTGCATTGCAAAGCTAGTTGAAAGCCTTGGTAATATAATTACTATTAGTGGATGTATCATTGTTAGAGATGCTATATCTTTGTCTGCTCTTGTGTGTCTAAAATGAAAGGATTTAATTACTTTTTTGGCCTGGAGGTGATCAGCCCTCGTCACAATGAAGGCATATGTGGAGTAGTTGGTGTTCATGCTGCTGGGCCATGCCTCCTTCTGTGACAGTTGCCCTGTCCGGGAGACTTCATGCTCTGTATTGGTTAATCTGTCTCATTGCAAATGCTTGTTGATCCCATGTTAAGGCACTGACCAAGGTTTTATTGGCATTGCTCCAGCAAGTATGGTGTCTGCTGTGCTGTGCCTTGACTGCTGATTGCCACAAAGGCCATGTGTGGTAGCCATGGGTTTACAAAGGTACTCTGGTCTCCTCTAAGAATGATCTGTGCCAAGCAGCTAAATTTAAGATGTAGGAGTTTCTGGGCTAGTTGTATGGCCATACAGGACTCCTTCACACTGGGTGAGACTCTGCAGAGTTGAGCCCAGGACATTGCATTTTGGTCCAAGGTGGTTTGCTTCAAGACCAAACTTTCTAGTCACTTATTTGAATAACTTCCAACTTACTGTTCAGGTTTTCAAAAGTCAAATCTGGATTTGTATGCAAAAACTCTAATGCACAGAGATAAGCATATGGAAAGCAAAATCAGCATGTAATCCCAAGCAATCTACATCTTTTTATTTGCTAATTTCAATCGCCTTTGTGTGAGAACCCATACTAAGCACACCACATGGTGAGTCTCAGGGAAGGCTCTGCATACCTCTGTGTGCCCTGCAGGTGCTGAAAGAGTAGAAGAAGAATTTTCTTGGGCAAAAGATGTAATGATTTTTTGACTGTTGATTAATTCCAAATACTATAATCACTGCTTTTTCTTCCTGTTGCAGATGAATTCTCCACACTCTGTGGAAGTCAAAGGCCTGGCTTCTTCATCGACATTTATACCGGATTACCAGTTGGTGAGTTGTAATTTCTGTTTTAAACTAAATTCCATGTTCCCTCTGCCCAGGGAAGAGGGCAGTTTTGTTTTCCCAATTATTTTTTTCATGGATGGAATAACAACTAAACAGCATGATGGAGTTCAGCCCTCCACTTAAGTCTGAGCCTGTAAACTTTCTGCCTAGCTCCTCCTAACTGGCAGCAATGATAGTTGCTGCTTGTAGTTGAGGCAACATAAAGCTCCAAAGAAACTGTAATCAGGCCACCCTGAGCAGGGCACAGATGCTGAGAAGAAGTGATCTGGGAGTAAGGCCAACCAGCATTTGGTCTGAGAGGAATTAGGAGTCTTTCCTTCAAACTAAAGCAGAGATTTAATCTGACATTTCACATCAGTCCCCTTGTGTATTGGTTTGACACAAATTCCTTTTTTCTGCTCAATTGGAATATTTCTCACATATGTTATTGTGTGTAACATTTGAATCATGAGTAACAAATTGCAAAACAAAAAAAAAGGGAGAGAATGAGGAATTCCAAGACAAGAAGTTGCGTAAATCCCTGATGGGACTCCCTTTTGTTTTTGTTCACACAAAAATGCAAATAAGAAGCAGATAATGTGCCCCATAACAAACACAGACAGCATATGGGCAGTACTCAGGTGCTTTAGCATTAAGCTGCTGCTGTGATGCAGCATTCAACTAGTTAGATGAAAATATTTCTAGTAAAGTGGGGAATGTAATTTTTAAAAAAGTTACAGAAATGAATAGTATCTATTATTTAGCAGGTCATTTCTTAGAAGCAAAGTTCCCCCTTCTAGCTGTTAGCATTAGCCCAAATTGTTGCCTGTCTGCTCAAGCTAATTGGGCCATTCATCAGCATCAGCAGAGAGACCTTGGGTCATGCTAACATGCATAGGTAAAAGCTGCATCTGTAGCTGCTGACATGCGTGCCAGAGTGCTGCAGTCTGTTCCATCTGCTCTGCCATGTCATAAAGCAATGCGCGTTCAGGAGCCAACTGAATGTCCCACAGAGGCCACCAGTCCATCCCAGTGCATGCAGCACTCTGGTGAGACTGATGCACACAGCTTTCCGCTGTGTGAATCACAAGCTCTCTCTGCTGCTTTGGGGTCCTGGCGGATCTCACTAGGTTGTAGCACTCAGCTTGCTGCTTTTGCACAGGACTTGCTCCTGTCCCTTGCATCTGTAGGCACAGGGCACAGGAACAAGGTAGCGCCCACTCTGCAAGGATGGTGCTCTGTGTACCCTGTAGTGTTTGGTTACAGTCCTTACGTGATGTTACTCTTCTGTTTGGATTAAAGTTCTGTATATTTACTCCAGGTGGTTGTTTCAGAGACAGAAGTAGTTCTATTTTTACTCATCCCTTATATAATCCAAGGACTCAGAATTACAGAATCTAATGTAGGAAATGAAGGGTTTGATCCAGCAGCAAAATAAAAAAAAAAAAAAATCTGATGGAGACTCATGCTAGCTGACAGTTTCCTACTATATTCTGTGGCTTGTGTACATCAGTGCCTGTGACAGTTTTTACTGAAGGGAGAGGCTTTGGAGGAGTCTGAACTCTTTCCTGTTGTCAGAATATTAAAGATGTGTAGCTTAAGGGCCCAACAGGCAAGACATATAATTGTAATAGCAGCTGGGGATTTTTTTCTGCCAACATCAGTTACTTAACTCAGGTCTATATAGAGCATTGGCAAACCCTGGCTGCCTGGCTTAATCTAGTTAATAGTGTGTTGGCAGCACTTCAGATGTTACCTGGCATTGGCACTTTCAAACTGTTACATAAAAACATGAAAGTCTTTTCAGATTAAACAAGGGTAAAACAGTGCAAAAAAATCTGACATGTGTTTGCATTCAGTTATGCTCTCCTGTATTAAACCAAAGACAGTTACATTCTGTCTCTTTAGCTCTTCCCAACAACTCCACTGTAACACTCAGGAAGATGAGGTGCATCAGGGCTGTGGGTGGGAGAAGACAGGAGGAAGGATGTGTGCTACCCTCCGCATTCCTGTGTGGCAGCATATGTCTTCACTACAGCGAAGAGTCAGAACCTGAGGAAATAGGAAATATGTACATTTCCACAGTTTGGAATGACTCACTTTCTATTGCAGTTGGGAACATTATATATTTGATAATTCTCTTAAGGATAAATGCATAAGGACATGTTCTGTAGCGGAAGATTTCATGAAATGCTGTTTACAAGTATTTTTAAAAATTTCGTCTTGCAGATATTGATGAATGCAGAGAGATTCCTGGAGTGTGTGAAAATGGGATCTGTATAAACATGGTTGGCAGCTTCCGATGCGAGTGTCCTGTGGGTTTCTTCTACAACGACAAGCTACTGATCTGCGAAGGTAGAGTGCTGATCTCATTCAGAGAAACAGGGTTTCAACAGCTACCAATTCAAACGCTGGCAAATCTGGTATACTTGCAAGACATCCTTAATGAGGGGAAAATACTGGTATCAGTGTAATAAGTCTATGTTAATTCAGACATTTTTAATTATGTTGCATAGAAAATAGCAGATTTTCCATGAGACATCTAAGGCCTTGAAGGAACATGAGTCTGCAGTCATGGGAAGGAACACTGTTTTTCATATTTGACAGTAAGGCCAAGAAAAGAGTAGTAGTCTTGAGTCAGAGGAGCAAATTTTTTTTTTAATTACAAGATTTTTTTTTTCCTAGCAACACAAAGATTTTTGTAAATATTTTTTTTTCCAATTTAAACATTTCCTAACATTGTAATAGTCAGTTTAATGGAGCAACTGGAGACAGCAGTATGAATTGCTGTCATTCTCTGGTGTGAGTTTGACTGCTGACAACATGGGTGCTGCAAGCAAGGCATCGTGAGCTTCGAGTAAAAGCATCTTCTGTATGCTGCTTCTACCTGAAACACAGTTACATTTCTAGGAAAATAAAGTTATCTTTTTGCAGCAGCTTAAGTAAGGAAAAATGGTCAACGTTCTTTACCTAAAATGTTGTGGTGGTGTTTACACTGAAAACTACTAATATCCTGCAGGTATCTTGATGCTGTGTTTTGGTCAAGGGAGATCCTCATAGTCTCCAGGGGAGATCTTATGCAGACATAGCAGCTTACTTATTCTGCTCACAGTCTTAAGACTGAAATCTACCAAAGTGAAGTGTTGCAACGGGCCAATGTGGGCCCTCCAACACCTTCAGAAAATCATTACATAAATGCTCCAATAGGAATGAATTTTAGACATGGAGCATGTGGATTTGAGATCATTTCAGGGAGATAACTAAATGTGACCAATAATCTACTTTCATCGATATATTTATTTTTTCAGAATTAGAAAGAAATACCTGTGTTTGGGTGAGGTGATACTCTTTACACTAAAAGCAAAGTGTTTTTAACATCTTTCTAGTGCCATCTTACCATAACAATCAAATTCCCTTTTTGTATTGACAGATATTGATGAATGCCAAAATGGACCAGTGTGTCAGCAAAATGCAGAATGTGTCAACACAGCTGGTAGCTACCGTTGTGACTGTAAACCTGGATACAGGTTCACATCAACTGGCCGCTGCGTTGGTGAGTACTTCTGACTTGTTTCTGTGAGAGTCCTCAAAAAGTAGTAAATTTTAAGAGTTCTAAAAAAGCATACCTCCTCTTCAGAAAGATGGTATACCAGGAGATGATCTGGGTTCCAAGAATTCTCCTCTTAAAGCCTTTTAGGGCATCCCATAAATGTTTTGGTAGTTCCTAGAAGACTAATGGGCCCATCCTGCAGAGACATAAATGAGAGTTAATCACCTGAGTAGGTGTTTGTCTTCCTTTTTATCCCATCAACTGCAAACATTTTTCTTTATCCCATATCATGTATAGGGGGAAAAGGCCAATTGATTCACTACCTTTGACTAACTGTTTTCTGACACTAAAAATTCAGTTGTGGTCCTGGCAGGGACCTTCCTCTGCATAAATTCTTTGATTTCCATTATAATTTGCTGGATGTGTTTTAGCAATTTATTTGCCACTTGTGTCTTTACAAATAACTCACTGCTTGCTGGGGACCCTGCTGATAAGGCGGACTTATCTGCTAGGCCATATGCAATAACTAACTTAAAAAGCTCATTCTCAAACTTCCTAACTGTTATGTGGATTTAAACAGGCCTCTGAACATTATTTTTAAATGCTCACTGAGTGGGAGCACAGTTCTCTAATCTATTTGCTTTTTCTTATAATATCATAGTCCAGAGAGGCATTAATGTTATCTTGATTACTTGAAGAATTGCAGAGATTTTAAAGACTGCTGTAAGCCAAGTAGCTGTAAATATTATATATGTTTCTGAACAAAATAATAATTGTAACGGAAACTGGTAACATTTTCCTTGGGTTTTGCTTCTGGGTACTTGAGTTTTAGGAAGTGTACTTTTCCCTGCAGTGCAGTTTTTCATTGTTTCATGTCACCCTTGAGGGAAAAGGGAGTAGGGGCAACCAGAACACTACTATGAGAACTAAAACTTTGTTTTGTTAAGCTATGCAGTGGCACATGTAAATATTCAATATGTTCCTAATGTAATTGTTGTTTTTATGGGTTCATTACAGAAGTACAGGAAGAACCAGGAAAGGTTCTGATATGGATTACAATACTCAACATGAATTGGCACAAACAGTAATACTTCCCTGTATTTTGCTCATATTTTATATTCAGTGGAAATAAGGTTACACAATTAGAGTAAAAATAAAAGTGGTTGATAAAGTACTTGATCCAGCAAAAGAAGGAAATTCCCAACGGCTCTGCTGAGAGCAGAGAGCGCTAAGCACCTTGCAGTATTGGGTCGGTCATGCTACTGCATGGAAAATGATCACACCCAGTAGTTTATATGCTATTGAGTAAAAACTGATGTATCACAGCCACTAGTACTATGAGTACTGTATTTATCTTACTATCAAAATAGCATTATTCTGGTACTATCTATTGTGGTATAATAAATATTGTTTCATATAAACTCATTTTCAGCACTTAAGATAATTCTCCCTCCCAGTTTTTTTTAAAAAATACAATATTTTCTGTTTACCTCAAAAGAAGTTACTTTCTCTGGGACTTTAATTCACTATTCATTTGCTCACAGGGCACCAAAGAGAGTCATAGTTCTTCTTTTGTCTCCAGTCTCCTGAGCTGCAAAGATTAGGAGTTCTTAAGACAGCATGTTATCCAGCCTTGGTTTCCTTTTTGCTTCCTTGAGACTCTAATTAGCAGCAGTATCATTAATAGCAATATGAGATCTTGGTGCTCAGTGAACACCCATCCAAAGTTACTAATGGCCCCAGCTGATGTATGGTAATCCCAGGGATGAGGACTATCAGGATTGTACGTGTACCAGGTAGGGTGTAGAGAAGAGGCAGTAGAGGCAGGAAAACAGGACTTAGTACACGAAGTTCTTTGCAGTTAGGAACAGCTTGACTCTTTGTTTTGCAATGAACTGAGGATAGTTTAGTAAGAAACTGCATGTGCTTTGCTTAGATTGCAAATGAAAGAAAATTACTGAACACTAACATCTAATCAATTCTAATACAAGCTTATGGCAGCACTTCAGTTCTAATATTTTGGAGCTGCAGCAGACAAAACGCCAGGAAACATTGAATCAAACCAGCTCTTGTTGGCGATGTGGTCAACAGAAAGACCTCATTTGATTTGTGTCTCTGATTTTTCCTTCCAGCAAGACAGCAAACATTTTGTTCTTCAACATTTTGTTTATTTACTATTCATAGAATCCTGGATTCTGCCTGAAAGCAGTCGTAACAAAAGTAGCAGGAAGCAGTCAGCTGTTGAACCAGTGTAATAGATGCCCTGCCATTGTAAGGCAGCGGATCAGCTGCTGGCAGGATAGCTTTCCACCTCTCTCTCTGCAGAATATTTTTTGACTCCGTATAGCAGTAACTCTCTGTTGTTTGAGCTTTGTCTGATTTACAGGATTGTCATATTGCATGAGGGCATGGATGCTACAGCCTATATGCATACATGTACCCTTTTTATCTCTGAACAATGAGTAGGTAAATCTACAATGCATTTTATCTCTCTGTAAGCTTAGTGAGAAAAGGATGAGATTCATCTCCCTTTTTTTTGTGTGATTGCTGCGAGTTAATCAAGCAATTTGTGCTATATTCAAATGTAGCTAAAAGCAAGTAGTTGATTTCATGAAAAGGATACAAACTGTGATTTTTATGTGACTTTCGTATCGGCTGCATCAATGTAGAGCACTCAGAAATCTCCCTATACTATTTCATGTCAGTAATTCTACTTTTCAAAGCCATGGCGATATGATTTCCCTACAGCAAGAGTTCGTGTTGGGTAAATACCATTTTTACACTAAATTTTTTTCAGCTCCACAAATGTTGGAAAAGGTAATTTACAGTCAAATAGCCCCTTTCCTGAGATTTAATTAATAATGCTTTAGTCATTAATAAATTAAAATACTATTTTAAATTAGGACCGTGCACTGGATTCTGACTATCATGATGCTGCCAATACATCTTTCCAGCCCTGTAGTTTAGAGACCTTAAATTTCACTGTGCCTCTTTGCTTTCAGATCGGAATGAATGTCAAGAAATTCCCAATATCTGCAGCCACGGGCAGTGTATTGACACGGTTGGAAGTTTCTACTGCATTTGTCACAATGGATTCAAGACCAATGATGACAGAACTATGTGTATAGGCAAGTATATAAAATTAAACTGTACTTAGGCTTCCGTTAAGATACTTATTAAGTCTGTCCTCTCTGTCATAAGGAGTTGCGTTACAAGAACCGAGATTGTGAGCCATTTACCACCAGGCAAAGGTGCAAAACCACTATAGCTGGCAATTAGAGATGAAAGGAAGCTGATAATGAATGAAGAACATCTCATTACAGTACAGTGAACCTTTTAAAATACATATCCTGTCTAATGAACAGCTAATGCTTTCATTTTTCAGGAAAATGTTCCATTCTTCTTAGAACTTTTTGAAGCATCTTGTCTCATTTATTCCTTTAGGCTAGAAATTTAATAGATGAATATTGCAATGCAGCAATTGTATACAGCCGCCTTGTTAACAGAGTAAGGGAAGGGTAGATTTCTTGCCAGAAAAGTGCCCTTTTCAGAAACAGAATCATTTTCATAAAGAAGGAAATTCTGTGTTTAACCCATTTACAGCTGTTAGTGTAGGTCTTTTGTTTGAACAAGGTGAGGTTTTAGAAGGCTGATGATGGAAGGGAGCTTAGACTTCCCTTGGGAAGGGTGAGATAAGAGCCACAGTAAGAGAAATTGTTGTTGGACCCTTGATTATTTTTTATAGATGTTAATACCAGGTGTATAAACCTATGTAAAATAATCTTTTGGGGAGATATGACAATCTTTCTTTCTGTTCACTCAGTTGGCAGTGGATTATTTCTCTTGCCTGTGGGATAGCTACAGACTTTCCTTTCCCCACTAGTGATTAAAATTCTTGCTGCTTGTTTTTTCTCCTTTGTAGATATTAATGAGTGTGAGAGAGATGCCTGTGGCAATGGCACCTGCAGGAACACCATTGGCTCTTTCAACTGCCGCTGCAATCTGGGCTTCATCCTCTCTCACAACAATGACTGCATAGGTAAGGAGTGCTGAGACCAGTTACATGTTTCTAAGGCTTTCTGCTTCTAAGACTTTCTACTTCTAATGAAAGTACCATTAGTAGTATCTTCCCTATTGAGTTAGGATCGCACCTTCCATGGTCGCACGATTAAAGACAAAAACTGATTTCTTGAGTCTGAAAAGGCCTCTTTGGTTATGCACTCCTGACTTTTCTATAGCCATTTAAATGTTTGCATGTGATATATGCCATTCCTTTTTTTACTCTTGCTTTGACAGTTTTACAACATAGACCAAAAATGGTATTTTCCCCTCACTTGCTTTTGAAACAGAGGATTATTTATGTGTTATCAGTTACTGTGCCAGTATAGTAGAACCAGAAATCTCACCTACCCAATTTCACTTGTTGCAGGTGTTTCGTATTTATCTTTCAATGTTGTTTTTTCAGATGTGGACGAGTGTGCAAGTGGAAATGGAATGCTCTGCAGGAACGGTCAGTGTGTGAACACGATCGGGTCCTTCCAGTGTCTTTGCAATGATGGCTATGAGGTGGCTCTCGATGGAAGGACTTGTGTTGGTGAGTGCTTTCTTTTGGAGCAGAAAAAAAGTGCAGCAAACTTTGAGAAGATTTTTATTAAAACAGTAGAAGAAGCCAGAGAGAACTGTGACACTGTCATCATTGTAGCTAGCAGAAGAAAACAATGACAAGAAGATGAGAAGAGGACTCTTTTCCTGCTCCTGGGGGATTCTGCCATCAGTTTGATGGAATCTAAATTAAAGTAATCTCAGCCATAGATTTATTGAGATAACAGCAATTATCTTAAATAAATTGTCTTTCATTTCTTTTAGACATCAATGAGTGTGCACTGGAGCCTGGAAAATGCTCACCAGGCACATGCCAGAACTTGGATGGATCATTCAGATGTATCTGTCCTCCTGGATATGTCCTGCAGAATGACAAATGTGAAGGTGTGTACAGAATAATCCTTCTTCAGTCCCTTTTCTAGCTATTCACAGGCGTTACCACTTTCCTCTGCATCTAAACATGAGTAATGTTTAGTCTTTTGTGGGAGTGTACAGTTCTGAACTGTAGCCACTAGTAAGTCACTCACTTCCCAGAAAAATTCTCAGCAACTTTTGTTTGAACCAGAACTACCTGATCTGATCCCAAGAAAAATCTAATCCCAGGCTCTTTGGTTGATGGTACGTTGCTGAGGTTTATTCACTGCATGAGGATTTGAAAACTACCCCTAGATTTTGCACCTGGATTTCTTGTTCCTCTTTCTGTCTGTTCGTTTTTGTTTGACCTTTTTGTTTTTCAAATCTGTTAGATATCAGTGATGATGTAAGATTACATTTTATGTAGTGCAGCTGCCAGTGTAGACTTTTTTATTTCTCATCTCTTTAATTCCTTTTCTTACAGACATTGATGAGTGTGTGGAACAGCCAGAAATTTGTGCCCTGGGCACATGCAGCAACATTCTAGGCAGTTTCAAATGTCTGTGTCCAGAAGGCTTTGTGTTGTCTTCCACAGGAAGACGATGCCAAGGTAAGTTCTTTCCTATTTTCTGGCATTTCAAAATTTGTTTGCTGTTTTATAAAAGCCTTATTAGCTGCCTGTTTCTAATATAACAAGGAGACTCTGGACTCAAACAGTGTTTTTCACAAGGAAAACATGATAATTCTGTAATTGGGGCCAGGTTCTGTCTTGCCCTAACATCTGTTTGTCATTAAAGAGAACATTGCAATAAAAGGGGCAAAGATAATATTAAATTCACCAGGTTAAGTGAGGAAATTACGTTGCCCTGCAGCCCTTCCTTGTACCACTGGAAGAAATGTTGAGACTACCTGAACTCTGTATAGACTGTGACATGTCTGATGCAGAGATGGAGCACAAACACAGGTAGGAGACTACTACAGTGCACTGCTAAAGGCAGCATTTCCAGGAATAAGGCCATTCTTAGCACTTATCAAATTCACCATAATGCTTGTTATGTGCTATTCCTCTCCACAAATGTGGGTGGAAAAAAGATCAGTGGAAAAAAAAATTGCAAACAATGTTGTGTGGACAATAAGCACTCATCTGCTCAGAAAAGTCTGAAGCATCTTTTGGCTTCTGGATTACGACATACACCTTTCAGAGCCTGAACATGCACTAAGACAGAGATCAGATGCTAAAAGTTGAACTTCTAGTAATGAAGAGCCACAGGTTAGTTTATTTTATGGATAAACAACAAGCACAGCATATTAGAGTGAGTTATTTTAAAGACTTTGGAAATTACTAAATAGACACATCATTAAATGTCCTATACACAGTGTGCACAGTGGGAACCACTGATGAGTAAGACCTTTATAAGGACCTCTGTAGTTATGCTTGGCACAGAACGGTGATGCTTGTTGACACCATAGTGAGTTCTTCACTTCACAGTGGGCTAAATGAAACTGTGGTTTTGGTAAAAATGAATCCAACCTGCAGTAAATGTTCATCCAAGTCTTCAAACCACCATGCAGTTTGGCACAGTTGTTTCATTTAACTTCAAGAAAGCAACATGGCTGTTTTAGCTGTGCTTTTGAGGCTTTTATAAATAAGATTTCTTCAGTGTGAGAGTGGTATTCTCTTCAGGTAAGGAAAAAAAAAATCACAAAAAAACCCAAGAGACAAAGTAATAAAGAAGAATAGAGCCTAATCTTCTCCTTTAAGAAAACAGACCAGTGTTTCACACATTATGTCAGAGGAAAATGCACACTTGTGTGTATGAAGTTGAAGTGGGCTTCTCCCCATCCCCTGAAGAAGATTGTTTTGGTTTTTTTTTCCAAGTATTTCAGGCCAAAGTTTTGTTTAAAACTTCCCATTTGTAAAATCTGGACATTGCTCAGCATTGATGCTGCAACCGGAAAACTGGATGAGCAGCTGCTCCCACAACTGCCCTTTTGCTGACTGCCTGCCAATGCAGGGAGCTACCAACTCTCTGCCTGCTGGATGCCTGTGGTCTGTGATCTCAGCTCTGCTCCAGCATGCTGGTTATCCAGCCTAAGGGAGTAAAGTGTAGTGCCCCTTGGTCAGTTTTCTTTGTTTTGCGTGTGCCTCAGGGAAGAAGAAGGAAAAAAAGTGCTATTGAAAATGGCCTTTCATTTTAACAGTAAAAAGTATTATCATTGCAAGTTGATTCAAGTCTCTTGACTCAAGTGATTCTTACTAATAATGGAATATAAATAAACTGAGCCAATATTCAGTTTTTACAAAGAGCAGTGAGGACAAGAGGGGAGTGCAGCCTTTCCATCTCTGCTGGACAACAGAGGAAAAACTCCTTTCCCATGACTGAAGTAGAACACTCTATCCTATAGCTTTCCTTTACTGGAACAGGGAGCTTCTGTCCCTCTTCAGATCTTCCCCAGTCAGAGGCAATAGTGGTCCTTCTTGATAGACTCAGATGAAAGTTGGGAGTTTTGTTGGGGACTCCTTTTGTAATTTTGCAGTTAACACTTCTAAGTGAAAACTGTGCCAAAGTCACCTTAACTTAACTGAGTTTTTTCTCTCTGCAGATCTGAGAGTAAGTTACTGCTTTACCAAATTTGAAGATGGAAAATGTTCTGTGCCAAAGTCCCGAAACCACTCCAAACAAGAGTGTTGCTGCGCCTTAAAGGGCCAGGGATGGGGAGATCCCTGTGAACTCTGTCCGGAGGAAGCAGATGGTGCGTTATTGACTAGGTTACCTTACTGTCGTGATAGCCTCCCAGAACTGAAAGAAGATTGGGATTCTTATAAGAAGGAATTAGGAAAAATAGTTTTCCAGAGGTGTTTAACACCCTAACAATTGTCATTGCTCTCTGTAAAGTAGAGGCCATTGTGTTCTCAAAAAACATACTCCTTACATAGTCCAGTCTCAAGCATATTCCATGTTTGCTTACAGGTTTGTTAGCATGATTAGGTGCTGGGTATTTTGTTCTGGAGTCTCACGTACAGAAAGTGGAAAGGAGTAAGTAGGTCCTTGATAGGCTCTGAGTGGGAATACCTGCAAGACACAATAGAATTAATCTAATTGTGAATAAGTATAGGAAGACGTGCCATGAACATGAAATCTAATTTAAAAAAACCAAACAGTCGAGCTAGATCCACATCTGAATCACCCTGTTACGTTTTGTGACTACTTTTTTATATTAAAAAAATATAAAATTGCAATCTTATCGATATGAATGACTTGCAAAAATAGCAGAGAATGACAAAACACAGGCCTTGATGAAGGAAGGCTCCCTGGACTGTTGCTAAAGAAACACTTTCCTTTGTTAATATCCTTTGTAAGACTGAGTAACTAGGCATCAAGCAAGTCAATCAGCCTTTGTGCCATCATGGTGCAGTTTCCAGAACGGACTTTAATTCATGCTGACAAATGTGGTTAACAGCATTAGTGGTTTCAGCAATACATTAATACAGTTCATTTCATTAATAAGTCATGTAGATGTTTTGCAGACAATCCTCACAAAAGGCAAGGGAAGAAAAGAGAATCAGATGTGCCAGTTGCAATATTGCTCCTAGGCTTATTGCCTGTGCATGTTTCATTCTGTTGCCCTGGAGCATTTGAACCAAATTCAGTTGGAAAAGCATAGCATACATAGTAGCATTTCCTTGAAGTGTCAGTCAGCACATACACTTTTCACAGTCCAAACTGTTCTCAAAGGATGATATCAAGGCCATTTTTCTCATCTTTTAAAAAAAAGAAATAACTTTAAGATACCAGAGTCTAGGAAATTTATGTCTTGGCATGTCATAGACAGTGGAATTGTTTCTTTATTTAAAAAAAAAAAAAAATACTCAGTTGTTATTTCACGCGTGTTCTCCATCGTATTCTATCTGAATGGAGGCTGGTAAGCTCAAGCACATGTGCCACCTGGGTTTCCTTCTGAAGGCTTGAGCACCAGGCAGTTTTCGTGCTGCCCAGCTGCGCAGGGCTGTTTCCCACTCAGAGCCTAGCACTGTGCCAGACACTTGTTTTCAGTGAAGGTGTGCATCTACATTTAGTTCTATTTTGTTCAACCTCAGCAAAGATCAGCTAATGTATTTCACCTAAAGAAAGTGTAACATTTATTACGTCTATGACTGTGTTGTTCTGCTGCACTGTAAACCTCTTTGCAGCCTACTGAATTTGCAAAGGAAAAGGTTAAATCTTGTCAGGGGTGCTGTGGTGTTCTAAGCGTGGTTAGTAGAGAATATGCTCAACAACATCTTGAGATGGTTGAAATTACAGTCCTGGGTCTGTCCATCTGCTCAAGATACAGTTCAGAGGGGAGAAGGCAGAAGGTTAGTTTCAGCTGCAAGACTTGGCTTTTGTTTTTGTTTTTTTTTGTGTGTGTGTGAGACCCAAAACTAGAGGAGTTTCTGAAGCTGAAGGGCCTTTATGATTACATGCATCCTTATTGCATTTTGGTCACCAGAGTAGAAATTTAGGATTTCTTATTTATTCTAATGCCAAGAATATACCAGGTGATTTGCACAGGTAAGGAAATACATGCTTCCTGCAGCAAAAAATAATGACTTGTTCTCCAAAGACTTACATCATATTTAAATCTTCAAAAACCACACAGAAAAACTTGTGGATTTGGAATCTGAGTGATGACTTCACTCTAAGCTGAACCCAGAAATTTTACTCTCAGCCTACCTGTAATAAAATTATTACTTACTCTAGAACTAGATGTTGGCGTGCTTTAAGGAGCTACTAACTGCTGACTACAGATTAAATTGTGTCTTCTTTGGAAAATGTAAGAAATCTTTAATTCACAGCAGAAGAGAATGCAGTCACTAGTATTGATACTTTTAAAATGGAAATATTGCATTAGTTTTCTACTTAAAGGAGTTAAATAATGCAATTATTCACAAGATTTTACATATATACATATGGGGGATCAGAAGAAATGTAAAGCAAGCATATAGTTTTATGTGAATGTAAGATTAAATTGCAAGTTTATACTTTTACATACTGTATTTCTGGACATGAACATGAGGAGGATGAATTGTTATCAGTGGTTACTTGCTTAGCTCATGAGTAATACTGATTGCCAAGACAGAATTTAACATATGGTTTGGTTTTGGGTTTTTTTTTTTTGTTTGTTTGTTTTTTTTAACAGAGGCATTCAGACAGATTTGTCCATTTGGAATTGGCATCCTTGTCGGACCTGGTGATGCAAGACTGGGTAAGTGCCTGCATGCATGATGCCATTGCTGCATCAGTATGCCACTTTTTACCCATAAGCCAGTCTCCCTGTCAGTTGAGAATAACACCTCTGCAACTGTTTCCAAAAACCATGAATTGTGGAAACTTCTATTTTTTTTTTTTAACAATTACTCACACCAACTTTAAATTCAAGCTTGAATATATTATATACAAGAAATTAAAACTTCTTTTAGAGTAGCCTATTTGGCTTTTTAATTTATGCAGAGCAGAGCTGGTAGGAAGCTTATATAGGATCTAGAGAATGGATCACATAGCATACCTGTCTTTTCTTCTAGAATATATGTAGCCTGTTTACCGTAAATGGTTTTAATCCTGCAGAAGTGCAAACCACAGTTTCCCAGATCCCTTCAGTACATTCTGTTCTCTCCCAAGACAAACAGCACTTCAGCCTTATTGGCAAAAGTTTTCATTTAAGGAGCGCTGGATGACTACTGCTTTTCATATCTACTCCTCTCCCTATAGCTCCAGTTGGAGGCGGTTTTTATCTGACATTTAGAATCAGTTTCTTCTCTGCATTCTGAAAGCTGACCTGCAAGACAAATTCTGTGCCCTCATCCTGATATATCAAAATTCAAATATTAGTATTTTTTTGTGATCTCAGGAATATTTCTCGCCAGAACAACACTTGTTCTTTGAGAGAAGTCTAAAAGCACATGAAGTCTTACTGTGTTGTTTGTATTTCTGGTTAAGATGTGGATGAGTGCCTTGATCCAGATAACTGTAAATTTGGGCAGTGTATCAACACAGATGGGTCTTTCCGCTGTGAATGTCCGTATGGTTACATCTTACAAGGAGCTCAATGTGTGGGTAAGTAGAGCTGTTTCATTTTCCATTTTAAAATATCTACTGAATTGCTAAGTATGGCATTAAGGAGTGGTGGGGTTATATTAATCTAATGTTGTGGAGTCTCCATTGCTGCTGGTGCTTAAAACCTGGCAGGACCTGAGCAATCTGCTCCACCTTGGTCCTGCTCTGGCTGTGTTTGACCCAGATGACTGCTAGCATTCCCAAATTATGCTAGGAGTCTGTGACTCTAATTCAGTTACTTAAGTGAGTTCTTGGATTTTGTATTTCTGTATTTTTTTTGGTTGTACATCAACAACGTAGATTTTATACCTTTTTGGGTTAGTATAACCTTGTATTCTTGCCTTGATTTAACTGCTTACAGATACTGATGAATGTGCAGTTGGAAACCCATGTGGAAACGGAACTTGCAGGAATGTGGTGGGAGGTTTTGAATGCACCTGCGTTGAGGGATTTGAGCCTGGACCGATGATGACCTGTGAAGGTGAGACTCCCATGTGTTAAGGACTGTTGTTGTAGTTCTGTGCTGAAACAATTTCCTGATTTCAGAAACAATTGAGGAGAATAAAGCAGCTTAAACAGAAAAATATGGACATTTGGAACAGTGCATCTTTATCTGAAAAAGGAAAACAAGTTCCTCCTTCCTGTATCCACTATAAACTGTGATACCTTTTTCTAATTGGCGTTGGGTTTTCAGGTAGTGTCTGCTAAGGGACTGCCCAGAGAGGAGAATGTTGGGGTACGATGTCTCCAAAACAGTCCCCAGAAATGCTAATTACTGTGTGTATGGTTTTTGCTCACCTCCTAGACGACCCTTGAGTGAAGAGAGTCTCTGTGGATGATGAAAAAAGAAAACAGTACTAGCTGTTTACCATGGTACCCCTATGTTGAATATTTTTCATGCTTGGGTCTCTCATTTCAAAATACATTTGAAAATACACAAAGAAGATAGGAGTAAAGAAGATCAGAGTTATAGAAGAAACATGCAGAAAATTAATTAGACTATAATTTTTCAGTGTGGAAATGTGTTTGAAGAGATACATTATTTCAATTTATAAAGCCAAAGTGGTAAAAGTACATGTTAGACAAACCAAAGCAAACATTATTGTATGCATAGTACTTAGGTTGTGGAACTCTTCCCTGCAGAATATTAATGAGGCCACAAGTATAAATTGACTCGGAAAGACATTGTACAAAATTATGTGGGAATCCATCAGTGGAAATTAGGCTTGATAGCTTGGTTATGGCTTTTGGCTGTGGAAGTCCTTAAACTTGGAGGCTATATCAGGGGAAAGATCTGTGCATACACAGTATGGGTTTTTTAAAAACTCTTCTCCTCCTGTTACAACTAGAGAGAGGAGAATGTCCTAGGACATTCTGACACTGTCTTCTGACCTGACACAGCTGTTCTTCAATTATCTGCCACAATCTATTTGTTTGCAAGCCCATACAAAAGAATGCTGCTAGTTTTGCATCACCTTGCATTAGTTTTATATCCAGTTAGGGCTTCATTCACTTCCCTGTGGAATTTGAGTGAAAGCTCAGATTGCAGAGGAGAAGTTAGCAGCGCGCATAAAGTTCATTATATAGCAGCAATTACTCAAGCAACCCAGAGCATATATAAATGCACTTCAAAATAGTATTTCTAGTAAGGATATTGTTTTATGGAATTCAGTGTATGAAGAAGCTGAATTAGTGCATCTAGAATTTAAACATAACCAGTTATAAAAAATGAGCCTAAATGTGGAAAAGATAAAGTTTTAACTCAGAGAGTATTTTGGCAGCATGGATCTGGAAATTATTTCCATTGGCTGCTTGCTGTTGAAGATATTGAAACTTCAGGTAGCTGTGCAAACATCTTGGCTTGTCTGGTGCCTGCTCCTATACAGAAATCCAGGAGTAGAACCATGGGTTCCCAATTATTAAAATTAGCCCTCAGCAAACTGAGATCTGTGGTATTGGCCATACCCAAAACCTGTGCACTCAAGTTTACTGAGTTTTACAAAAATGTGTTTCACTTCTCCCATGGTTTTTTGTTGCTCCAAATCCAGATGTCAACGAGTGCATTCAGAACCCTCTGCTTTGTGCTTTCCGCTGCGTGAACACTTTTGGATCCTATGAATGCAAGTGCCCCGCGGGATACGTTCTGCGAGAGGACCGGAGAATGTGCAGAGGTAAAGCTCCTACCAGACTCTCACAGTTATGAGATAATGATTTCAAGTTCCTGCAGGGGTAGGGCTCTGACTCACTGCACTATTAGGCCAGAGTTTTAATCCCAGGAAGTAACTGAGTCAGAAAGAATTTGGGATGAAATTCTATGGTTTGCATTATGCAGTTGATTGTATCAGCCCTGTCCTGCCTGTAAACTTATACATCTGCATAAAGTGAGGTCATATCAGATGATACGGTTTTGTCTTGCCGTGAAAATGGGCATTTGGGAGAAATTAATTTGCTCTAGGCTAGTATATCTTATGGTTAGTTTAGCACAATAAAAATATGTGTACAGTTTGATTACAATTGAAATTCCAAAGTCAGAATTTACTATTGTGAATTTCCAGGATCATCTCTCTATATAATGAAATCTAAACCTTGTGTTTTAGATCAGAATGAGTGTGAAGAAGGAATTCACGACTGTGACTCAAAGCAGATGGAGTGCAAAAATCTAATTGGCACCTATATGTGTATCTGTGGACCAGGTTATCAGCGCAGACCAGATGGGGAAGGCTGTATAGGTAAGTGACACTGGAGTGCTGAAGCTCTGGAAACACAGTTTCTCAGCAGAGCTGAAAATTTTGGACTTAACAAAGTGTTAAGAATCTTGGAGGAAGAATTGCACAGCTACCTGTGTAATGGATCTACCCATGCTATACACCCTTGCTTCGCTGTTCAGGTGTGCACATGCACGCAGCGAGTAGAAAATCTGGATGTGGCTAACTTTACAATCAGTTTGTACTGCTGCTGATGAATTGCTCCGAGTGAAGAAAGCAGAGAATTTGGCCCATTGCTATAAGCTTGTTTATCTCCGTTACCCTGAATGAGAGTAGATCAGAATGGTTTTTAAATGCTGGATGGAATTCAGAAGTGTGCAGCTAGAACGATGAAAAATTTTGAAAACCTGTGAGGAATATATATCAGAGAAAACATAGTAACAAAATATAGAATGTTGTGAGCTATGTGGCTGTCTTACTTCTGAAAGTTGAATAGAAGAGATTTTGTATTAAAAAAAAAAATCTGCAAGTTTAACCAAGCAGAATGCACAGCTTAAGAACTCTCTAACGTGCATTAATCCACTTAATGGACTTGATTTTTGTCTTATCATTTCAAAAACACAGATGAAAATGAATGTCAGACCAAACCTGGGATCTGTGAGAATGGCCGTTGTGTAAACACAGTGGGAAGTTACAGATGTGAATGCAATGAGGGATTTACTGTCAGTGACACCCAGAATGAATGCCTTGGTAAGTCGCACATTATCACTTTGATAGCACAAACTGCGGTTGAACTTAAACTTAGAAATGTATAGTGGGTAAGCATGCTCTTACGTGCCTTCAGGAGGAAGGGGCCTTTGTAAGTAGGTGCCCTCCTACAAGTTCATTCTTCCCGTGCTAACTGTATGCCTACTTCAGTTAATCCGGTTGGGTTGACTTGCTATGAAAGCTAACTGTTTGTGGTTTCAGTCAGCCAGGAATTTCTCTGTCTTTTCTTTAGTTCTGATTTTCAGCCAGCCCTGTTTCTCTCAGTTCAAACAGAAACATGTATTTTTATAAGCATAATGTAACTTGTCTTCCACTTTCTGCTAAATTTCCTATCTTCTTTGTTTCCCTTAGACGTCGTGCTCTCTTTCCTACTGCTGGTAGTCTTTCATTCTCAGTTCCACAGTCTCAGGGTGAAGTATGCCCTTTCTTTTGTATTTCTGACTAAATTCCTAATATCTCATGACCTTCTGGAGGTCGTCACCATTAGGATTCTCTGTGATGCATAATTTGTCTTCCAGACAACAGGGAGGGCTACTGCTTCACTGAAGTCTTACAAAGTATGTGTCAAATCGGATCAAGCAACAGGAACTCTGTCACCAAGTCTGAATGCTGCTGTGATGGTGGCCGAGGCTGGGGGCAAAACTGCGAGGTCTGCCCCTTCCCAGGCACTGTGGCCTTCAAGAAGCTTTGCCCTCATGGCCGAGGATACATGTCTAACGGAGCAGGTACTGACTTTTCTATTAAAGGCCCTCTCACACTATGTCAAAGTCAGTGATAAATTACAAAATCTTTCTTTTTGTATATTTGAACAGTGTAGGATCCTAAATATTTTGGGTGTTGGTTAAAATTTTCTGAGTTTTAATGTCGAGAGAGTACAGTCCTTTGGTAAGAGGGTGCATAGCCAAAGACATCCATCCCAACTTGGCAGATAGCTGTTTTGATGACTGATATGCACTCAGAATGGGAATTTACTCTCTCACATTTGAGTGTGTTGTAGGTACAGATTATGAGCTATTTGTGTACATGAGAGCAAAGTGATGTTTGATTTATGGAGGCTAATATATGATCAGCCCTGGTTGTTAACTTCCATTTAAGGCTGGTTTGTTGCATTTGAAAGTTAGATTAATGCTCCATTCCGTATTTTTCCATGTAATATTTCTCCGTAATCTGTGCAATATTTCATTATTTTATGTAATTTTAAAATTTTACATAGAGTGTGGATTTTTTTTTTCATGTCAGGTCACAAGAATCTATTGAAACTGTATAAAATCAGTTCTTGTTCTTTTGTGAACTAACCCTCATTTATTTGCAGATATTGATGAGTGCAAGGTTATTCATGATGTCTGCCGTAATGGGGAATGCATCAATGAGAGGGGATCTTATCGTTGTCACTGCAACCTTGGCTATACTACAGATATAACTGGCACTCTTTGCATAGGTAGGTTTTTCATTATGGTGTATGTATATAAAATTTATTACTAAGACATGACTTGAAGAAGGAAATATAAAGATTTTGAAAAATGAGAAAGGAAAATGTCATCCATTGGAATGTTTTGGGGATTTTGATTTCCTTCTAAAATTTCCAGAGCATTTTGAAATACATTTTCACCAATCTTGGTTATCAGCACTGAGGTATCTGGCTTTGCTTCTTCTAGATCTGAATGAATGTAATGAGTCCCCAAAACCTTGCAATTTCATCTGCAAAAACACGGAAGGGAGCTTCCAGTGTTCATGTCCGAAAGGGTACATCCTGCAAGAAGATGGGAGAAGCTGTAAAGGTAAAAATCAAGAAAATAATTTACCACAGAAACTCTGTGTTTCAAAGGCAAATACCAATCCAAGGACATTTAAATGATGTAAATCTGTCTCCCTGATTCATGTGAGCATTTCCACTAAAGACAGTGGAAGTGGCCTGCACAGGATGAAGCTGGTGTTTCAGTTAGTTCTTTGCTGATCTGGATGAACAGTAGATCCACAGGAATTATCTCAGGCTGATGGCTGCCGATCTTAAAAGACTTTGTAACAAGTAGTATATATGATTGGTCTTATTTTGGTAAGCGTGTTGGTTTAAGCTGTATTTTTCAGTGATAGATGTATCTTCATAGGTGCAAGATGAGCATTGTCCAGCATCAACAGAGTTTTAACCTACCACCTCTGCAGCATGCTGAATAAGGAACAGCAGTGCAGGAGAGATTTTTGAAATGTTCATTATAATTTCATTTATTTATGTATCTTGGTAGCAAAGATCTGACTGAAACCACACAAGTTAGACCAGCAATTCTAAACTTGGCATGGGAAATGACAGTGTACTTTATCATTAGCGTTTAAATATTTATTTTGGAGTAGGAGCATGCTTCCGTGCAATACTGGTTTGCAATCTGCCACTGCTTCTGATGAAGATAGTCACTTCCCATTTATCGACTGCAGTGAGAGCAGATATTTATTATATAACAACATCCTTCAAGCAGATGAGAGTGGTATTTGTAATCCAGCATCAGCTTGGGCACTAGTGTAGCTCCAGAGTCCCATTCATTACATCGTGGGGCTTTGTGTGAGAGGACCTGGAAGCTGGTGTGGAAAGTGAGAAGTAGATTCAAAAAACTTTATTTGATACACTATTTATTTGAAATCACTTCTCTCTCAGTCCAGCTGAACTGTCAGATCCTCCACAGGGAACATAAGTGAAAGATGTTTTCTTGGGTTTTTTTAGATCTTGATGAATGTGCAACGAAGCAGCACAACTGCCAGTTCCTTTGTGTCAACACTATTGGAGGTTTCACTTGTAAATGTCCTCCTGGATTCACTCAGCACCATACAGCCTGCATTGGTAAGTGACGTGGGAATATAGACACAGATTTGAGATTTATTACTGACTCCTATTCCAGAAGGAAAGTAGAAAGTAAGTGAAATAGGCTTCCTGAGAAACCAAATGGAAACATAGGCCAGGTTCTGATCCCAGTCCCACCAGAGCAAATGATGCAAAGAGGCCCTCCCTGCTGCCTTCCCGTGTTTTTATAATCTATATCTCTGAATTTTGCACTTGCAAGAATCAGACAGTAAAAATACCATATTGTAATTCTTGCCTTACCCTTTCTTACCCATTGAGCAAAACAATAGTTAAATTTCTGTTCTTATAGTTCATTGCAGGACACACATTAGTTATCAGGCGAAGTCTTCTTGAAACAGTAAGCCTGAAACACACATTTCTGCAGTTGTCCTTGAAACACATACCCATTTTGTCTGTAGAGATGTTAAACAAAGCTACTTCCTGCAAAACACACTTTCTGCTCTGCAAATTGGATCCTGTTTGTGGCAATCTGATGATCCTGTGCTATTGGTGTGAATTTGGGGTTGTTTGAAGACTAGAACATTAAACTCCATATTCTTGGTGAAGAAAAGGGGTATTTCCCTTCCCATAGCTGTTGTTAGTGTTTTCAAGTGAAAAAGAAGGTACTGTAAGCTGTTCTTCTATAGTGCAAAGTGAAAAATGGAGAGGGCAATAAGACACTTATGTTACTGATGTTTCTTTACCGCTTGTCACAAACTGTTCATTGTTTAGCATTGCTAAACAGTCATCTTCACAACAAGGAATAAAAAAATAACACTCAGGCTTTGGTTTCCTTCAGATAATAACGAGTGTGCTACTGAAATCAACTTATGTGGGGCAAAGGGCATTTGCCAGAATACACCAGGAAGTTTTATTTGTGAGTGTCAACGTGGCTTCTCACTCGATCAAACCGGGCTTAGCTGTGAAGGTAGGTACAACACACAGTGCATTTAACTTGGCCTTCTCTTGCTTTCCTTCGTCTTCTCTCAGCCACGCGCTCATCCAAGGAGGGACCTATGGAGTAAGAATGTGTAGACGAAAGGAGAGTGAGCTATGGAAATTTAGCAACAAGGCCTGAATGAATAGATATATTGCAGGATGCCTAAGAGCTGGACAGATGTTTTCTGAGGAGACTTCAGTTTAGCCTGAAATGTTTTAGTTTAAGCATCTAAAACATCATTCAGCAAACTTCTGTTGAATCCTGCATGGATTTATGAGGGACTCACCATGACAGGAAGGTCTTGCATCTCCAAGGTGACTTGCTAAAGACAGAGTTCAAGGGCTGCAGACTTTATTCCTCTGAGTCCCTAGAGCATCTAGAGCCTTCTCCCGGGATAGAGTTTGGTTTGCTTTGAAGAGAGATATCCTGGGATTCCTGGGTTGGATGCCTGGATTAAAGCAAAGGGACTGTCTGCTGTGGAGTTGGGAGCCTTCGGAAAGCCTTAGGGATCCCATATACATATTACTTTCTGCTGTCTGCTCCATAGCAGAAGGCAAAAACTTTGAAAATTGTGTCTGAACTTGAGCTTTCAGTGGTTTTCAGCCCTAAGTTACTTGCTGTGGAGCCAGAAATCCAAACCTTAAAGTCCTGAAGAGGTCTCCCAGGACTGGTCTGGTTTTTGGAAGATCCTGAAATATACCTCTATATAGATGATATATGAATATATATGATTATTTGTTACATGCTTTTGAAATATAGCATAAGTTGAACTTCTTTCTCAAAACTCAGAGTGTATCTCACCTTTTTAGATGTTGATGAATGTGATGGAAACCACCGGTGTCAGCATGGCTGCCAAAATATAATTGGAGGATACAGGTGTAGCTGCCCACAAGGATATCTTCAGCATTACCAATGGAACCAATGTGTTGGCAAGTCACTTTCAAAAATTTGTACATTAAAATGCATGTTACCTTTGTTAGTAGCAAGAAGTAAAGTGCAATGGTGCAGTTTGCTGTGTTTTCTTTTTCTGATTATAATTTACTCAGCTCAGCAGAGTTTCATTACAAATATGCACTCCTGTGAAAGTCAGAGTGGATATGACGCACCCAGGAGCCAATGTCCTGATTTAACAAGTGTTTAAGCACAAAATTATCCTTGAGGGTGCTAGAAGTTGTATTGACTTGGAGGGAACTTGTATTACTCCTGTATTTTGTGGTCTGAACAAAGGAAGTGTTACTCAGCCGTGCAACAGTCTGCTCAGACACAGGTCCTGTCTGAGAGCTGATGGTGGATTGAGCCTGGCAGACTCAGAACCACAAGTTTGGATTGTTAAATTGTAAAATTAAACTTCTGGCCCATAGCATCTAAAATTCTATTAAAATTCTACTTGATCTGTGCTTTTATAGTTCTTACAACACCTACAGGAAGGCTGTTGTGGTTAAGGCCCTTCTCTGAACAGAATTAACTGTTTGTCCTATTTGAGCAAAGTTGCTGCTATCTGTCTAAAGATGCTTTCTTCCAGCTTTGGAGTACAGTTTATAGCAAGTACTTACAGGACAATTCTCTTTATAAATAACAAATGCTAGTGCTCTTTATTTATGTTAAGAAGTAAATAAACTGATGAATTAAAATGCTTATTTCTTCCCTATCTAAACTTGGTTCTGTCCCAAGTCTCTGAGACCTCATAGATGGGGCTGCATGTGCAGAGCACTGATGCTGGATATGACTTGAGCAGACAGAACTGCGTCCTCTGCAGAAGTCATGGGAAAAATCTCTGTACATTTCAGCAGTGTAGCATGTTCAAACAAGAGAAACATGAACCATTTTTCCTCTAGTGACAGTTTATGTGCATTTTTACTCACATTTAATGGACCTCATACAATCTAGTCTTGTGTGGATACCCAGAGATGTGTTTGATGACCCCTTTGAGAACAAAGGGCTTCATAACTCTGTATTTGGCTTTGTTTGCTTTCAGAAACATAAAAATATCTTTGCTTGTTATCACTGTGGTGCTCTAGGGAGGCCTCTGCTTTGAATTATGCTTACCAAACCTCCTGACATTTTATGCAGTCCTTGCTGTGACATTTGCTTACTTGTGCTCCAGTACTCTATGCCTGTACAAGGCAGGAGCACAAACATATGCTGGTTTTGAATATTAATTAAACTAGCAGAGCTTAGAGTTAAATTAGAATTTAATCTGCAGGAGGGTTAAAAAAACAAAACAGCACTACCAGGTCTGGCTGCTAGAGGACATTGTAGAATCTGAAAAAATGCAGCTCTCGGTTTTGCAAAAACATCTTGGCCCTTTCCAAGTCTTCCTAGGTGATAGCTTTAACTGCATGTGTTTCCAAACTAACTGTACACCATTATTCCAGCTTTTGAGACCATTGACTACTGTTTAGATTTTATGAAGAGAATATCAGTTTCAAAATGCACAGGCACTGGTATTTACCCCACTGAAAGAAAGGCTTCAGCCTTGGCACCACAAATACTGATCACCAGAAACCTCTCCAGAGAAAATTACACCGAGAGCCACAACTGAGGAAAGACTTAGCTAGCACTGTAACTGTTTTTTTTCACTTCATAATTTTTCTTCCAACAATCACCGAAAATATGGGAACTAACCTCACTAGTGTCCACACTTCTGCCTCTGTGGAGCGAGGCGAAGTGAGTGTATCTCCTCTTGGTGCAGTAACTTCCTGTGGCCCAAAAGTGCCAAATTACTGTGCTAGGTATGACAAATACTGAAACATCACTCTAGGTTAATGACAAAACTCCTGCAGGCTTCAGTGACACAGAATTGAGCCCCAAGTTTTAATACCTTGTGGTCTCCACATGTTCACGTTGTAACATCTCTGACTGTATGCGCTTGAGATACTTATCTAGATCTCCTGGGTGTATCACAGGGGGAGAATCCATGTAATAGGTTTTTCCATGACAATTCCTTTATATTCCTTGGCAATCTCAACTCTGCAAAGAGTTTGTGTCTTTTTTAGCTTATTTAATATAGTGTTCAGGGACTTTTGATGTTGCTGCAACGCATATTTAGATAATCACTGAAGAATGCTTTGGTTCCTCCCATGTCCTGTGCTGTGTGTGACTGCATCCCCTGCCCAGGCGATTCTGTAGTGCTCCATGCCGTAAATCAGGCTGCAAAAAGTAAAGGCATTGCTTTTAAACAAAGAACAAACAGCCACATTGTTTGGAAAAAGACAATAATGTTCTGAATTAGCACTTATTCTCCTGTAACCTGGATTCTTAGGTCAGAGATGCTGCTCTGTGCTTTACATTTTATCCATATAGTCTCCAGATGGCATTTCTTATGCATGCGCGCACACATGCAATGCGCATGTGCAGTTACTTTATCACAGCAAATGGGGAACAATAGCGTTCAGAACGTTTCAAAGCAATTTGCCACATCAGACAAAAAAATTCAGACCAGCTACATTAAAAAACCCAGCCATTTACAGTAAACAAGCCTGAACTGACCTCAAACTCCTACAGTGCCGCACTTGGGAAGTCTGGAAAAGGGCTGGCTCAGAATGTGGCAGTCTTTTGTATCTACAGCTGCTTTTATTTTTACTTTACTACTTGTTCCTTTACCTTACCTGTACCTCATATTTAAATGTGAGTGTGTATGGAGGGATTTTCTGTGCCTGGAAAAGGTGTCAGATCTTGATTCCATACTCTTTTTCCTTTAATGTTGAATAGCATTATGAACCTGGGATTACTGGACCAGATTGTTGGCTGTACAGAGTTTTATTCTTCTCAGTTGTTTCTGGAACAAAAAAAAAAAAGTTGCCTTCTCTGCTCTCCAGAGCATGAGCTGACGTGGCATGAAACATCTCCTGTAGAGTAGCCCAAATGTTGCTCTGTTGTATGGTTGTAGTCATCTCCTAGCGACCGCTGCCCTAGCCAAGGGTGAGGCCAAGCCCTGTTCTCCATTTCTGTCTGTCTGATGTTTAGCAACAGTCAAGCACGACCTTTCTGAAGGGGTAGGCTGGACTAGACCTCAGTGAAAGTTAACGTGATATGTTCTGCTTCTTTTCCAGATGAAAATGAATGTCTCAGTGCACACATTTGTGGAGGAGCATCTTGCCACAATACTTTGGGAAGCTATAAATGTATGTGCCCTACCGGATTTCAGTATGAACAGTTTAGTGGAGGTTGCCAAGATATCAATGAATGCGGTTCTGCACAAGCCCCCTGCAGTTATGGTTGTTCAAATACTGAAGGTGGCTATGTCTGTGGATGTCCACCTGGTTACTTCAGAATAGGACAAGGGTAAGGGATTCTCATTTTAAACTAACAGGCATAAAGGGGACATAATCCGCTCACTTCTTTTAAATGTGGAGCAGCAGAACCGGGGGGATTGTCAGCAATGAAAGAGGAATAGAATTGTGGAGGTGCTTAAGAGTTGGATGCACCTGCTGATTTCAGAGATGAGGGAGGGGAGAGGTAACCAAGGGAAGAGAGCAATGTGGTTTTAATGCTTAATGAAATTGGGTCAGGGCTACCAAGTTCAATCATCTCTTAAGATACTGCTTTCACCTCTCTCCTGCACACCCCAGCAGCTAGCCACATTCTCTGAGCTTCCCACTTGGGAGCTCACACCCCAAACTGTGATTTGTGGTGTATCACTTGTCTCCTTTTAAAAAATAGTAACAACAATACCCCCCACCAACATCAAAGACAAATGATATTGTACAAGTGGCTTCACCCACTGGTTGGAATAACATTTCTGTATGCTTTTATGTTCCTGTATGTTCCATATTCTTCTGTGTTCCAAATGAATCGTTTTTTTTTAATAAATGTCTGCTTTATCAAGAAAACCAATTTTCACTTGCCCCAGTGGGAGTTTTAGGGCTGTGCATCCTGTAGGACCAAGCAACTCAAATGGAAAGCAGAAATATTGTGGCTTAAATTTTAGAAGTGACTGGAAGCTTTGGAATACATTGAAAGACCTCACTTTTCAGATTTTTCAGCAGTTTCTGAAAATTGGTCTCTTTTAATGTGTTCCAGGTTGGACAACAGAAATTACTAACAACTTCTGAGAGCTTAAGACTGTGTTTTTAAAACTGTTAAATATTGGCAGGTCTCTCTTAGGCAAAGCCTTATGGAGCCAGGCTCTTGAAATCAGAGGTAGCTACGTTGTGATTCAGTGCAAATTTTGCCTGTTAACTTCAGCAGAAAGATTTCCTAGGAAATAAGTGCAACATCATTGCTTTATTGTTTGTATTCACAGTCCCCCCCAGTCAGCTTTTGATAAGATCTGTATCTCACTGGAATTAATTTTGAATTTCTTCCTTCCTCAGACACTGTGTTTCTGGAGTGGGGCTAGGCAAAGGTCAAGGACAAGAGCTTTCACTCAGTGGAGAAGTAGATGACAACTCCCTCTCTCCAGAAGCTTGTTATGAATGTAAAATCAATGGCTATCCCAAGAGAGGAAGGAAGCGCAGAAGCGCTAATGAAACTGCAAATGAAACAGAGGTAACGGACCCTTTTTTGGGGGAGAGGGTTTGCGGTTGTCTTGCGAACCTCCTTGTCTCAGAAGGAGGTGTGCCAAGAGACAGTCCCACAGGAACAATGTACACCCCAAGCAAAGCAGACCAAAGAGGTGGTTTTGGATGTCAAGGAGTCTGTGTGGGGGCTTTCTGAAGTTGTTCACTGTCACTGGGCAAAGGTCATCCTCTGAAGCCCCTGCATACCTAGTATCTATGCCACATCAAACACTAAAATAAATTCCCATCCAGCTGTCTAGAGAGCAGTCCACTCCCCAGCAAAGCAGGCTCTTGGTGTCAGAGGATGGCAGGTATGCAAAATGTTTGTGTGACCTTGTGGCCAGAAAGGCAGGACACATTGGTCAGGGTGGATGTGGAACCTGTCAAGCAGCACCGTGTTGTGTGTCTGGAGCTGAAGCCCTCTCCAAAGCAAACACAGAGCTCTGGACACGAACACCTCACCTGCGGGGAGTCCAGTGCTGCAGCCCTTCCTGGGGCTTGTCCAGACCCTCACAGTCAGTCACCTAGGTTGCCATCCCAGGGCTGAGGCTGCCAGCGAGGCCGCACACAGTGCTTATCATTGATTGCGATGCTCACACAGCTCCACTTCTTCCTAGCTGTTGTCATTGGCTTTTTTTATTAACCAAATATTAATAAGTGGTTTCAGCACTTACCTTTACATGAATGTAAATGTGTGACAAGTTTTGCATAGGATAGGCGTCCCTTTTCACTCCTCCTTGGGGGAAGTATTTTGCTTTAGTTCTTAGCAAATGTTTAGCAAAAAAGCATTAAAGTAAATCCCTCCCCAAACTCCCCCTGCTGGGGTTTGTTCTGAAGTGACAGTGAGACACAATGGGTTGGAGGTGGTTGTAATTCTGTTTGTTCTTCAGCTGGGCTTCCAGCACCACACCTCCCAGTATGAGTGCAGAAGTTGTGGTAGAAGCATGATCTTGTAACGTGTAATGTTACTCTAGCACCTCTTGCACAAAATTCAAACTCCTCGCATTATAAAGTCAGAAATGCCCAATCTGGTCATCCAGTCCAATGCTCAGCACAAATCACTGGATTTAAACCTAATTGTTCTCATTAATTATATACAGACTTCGACAAACTGTAAACAGCTTGTAGCAGAAGTGTCACCAAGTCCACAATCATTTGATTTCTCACTTCTTCATCCAGCCTAAGATGACAGTGATATTACAGGTGAAGGGATCTGCCCTGACCTGGCCAGAGAAGCAGCACGTCATGGCAGGTCTCTAGGCTGTGCAGGTATTTGTCATTCAGCTGAAAGTATGTGTCTGGGTGTGCAAATGTGTGCATTCTAGATATAACCAAGAGACACTAAACACTGGTAGGTGCCCCATCCTTGGAAACATTCAAGGCCAGGTTGGACAGGGCTCTGACCAATCTGATCTGGTTGGAGATGTCCCTGCTCCTTGCAGGGAGGTTGGACTGGATGACCTTTGAAGGTCCCTTCCAACCCAAACTGTTCTATGATTCTATAAAATGTTGCCACCATCACCACCCTGAGCTAAGTGTCACCTGTATTCTCTATTTCTGAATACATGCCAAGAGCTTGCTTTTCCATGCACAAATGCAGGAAATTTGGAAGCCTGTTAGCTGTTCCCGTTAGGTGCTCAGTGCATAGTGCTCTGCTAATATGGGAAGACAGGAGAGTGATTTTGCCCAGCAGAGTGTGGATGTTTGGTTTCGGGCAGAGTCAGTTTGTAAACTGTTTCTTCAGTGTGTTTCAGTACTCTGTGTGATTAGTGCTGGATTTGTCTCAGAGGTGACGTAGAGCTCCCCTTCCTTTCCAAATGAAAATGTTACAGTTGAGGTGCTGTCTGAAATGTTATCGCTCTGCCACTGCAGCGTGACTCATGCACCGGGACTGAGGGGGAGCCCAGTCACCATCACTCGGAGGTGAGGGCCATGCTGCTTTTCCAGCATCCTGCTACACCTGCGGGCTGCCCTGGCTCCACAGCTAAACAAAGGGAATCTTGCAAAGCAGAAAACTCCCACCTGAATGACGTACCTCCCCCACAGACCCTGCTCTCTTCTGCACCTTGTTGTTCATGTTAGCTTGTGGTTCCCCTGACAGAGAGGAAGAGTGTGCCTTTGCTGCTCTCTTTGTAGGAGACCTATCACAGACCTCAAGCACAGAGAGGCTTTGTTGTCAGGCAGTGGGACCCACACACAGAAACTCTCAGTGTGTCCCAGGCTCCCGTTACCCACACAGGAACAGTGACAAAGACTGTCCTTTATCCTGACAGGTCCTAAGCCCGTAACAGTGGATTTTACATATGCTATTGCAGAACCTCCTTTTAAAAATTGTTTAATTAATAACGAATGAGCTCAGTAAAAAATACACGCACACAGGTGCATGTGAAACACTCTCTGACAAAGCCAACTAAACATCGTTTGTTCTTGTGCAGGATCAGCAAGAGCTGGAGCCGCCAATCAGTCTCGCCAGCTGGGATGTTGAGAAAGCAGCAGTCTTCTCCATCAACATCTCGGATCTCAGTAACAAAGATCGCATCCTGGAACTGCTTCCCGCCCTCACAACACTGACAAACCACAACCGATATTTAATTGACTCCGGAAATGAAGATGGTTTCTTTAGAATCAATAAGAAGGACGGGATAAGTTACCTTCATTTCACAAAGAAGAAGCCAGTGCCTGGAAACTATTCATTACAAATCAGTAGTATTCCACTCTATAAAAAGAAGGAACTTAACCAGCTTGAAGAGAAACATGACAAAGACTACCTCAGTGGTGAGCTGGGAGATAACCTGAAAATGAAAATTCAGATATTGCTTCATTAATTCATCAACCAAAGACCAAATAATTAAACCAAAGATAGATAGGTAGGACTGAATATTCTCCCAATCAGATTCTCCATATCATAGGTACAGTCTTACATGAGTACACGTGTATCAACGAGCACTATTATATTATTACATAAACAAGGTACAGGATGAATACCCTAGCTCAAATCAACCACTTTCTCAGGCTTTTATGTGTAGCTGAGCTACCTTGATATGTTGAATCTTGAAAACTGGGACTTGTATCATTGGAAGTTGGCCACTGATGCTGAGACACGTCATCATTTCAGCAGAGGTACAAGAATGTGCTTTCAACTGATGGACAGCTCTATTTTTGTAATTCTTAAACTTCGCTTCTCCAACTACAACTTACTAGGTCAGCCATTTATGATATCCATTTGGTGCTAGTAAATTTTCAACCTAGATTTATAAATGCACTGTAATATTTACACAACTTAGAAGCCAAAATTGCCATTATTCAGTCTAAATACTTCAATCAACCAAAGTTAGCTCAGTAGTTTATCTCAGTTATGCCTATAATACATTACATGTAAATTAAGTGTGTGTATACTGTAATCGTGCTATTTTTATCAATGAAGCATTTGTAAACTAGATTAATAATACCCTTAATGTGAGGGTTTGTAATGGTGCTTATAAGACCAACTACTTGTTAACTGTATACACAAACCTGATGATAAAGTTTCTGTGACTCGCCAAAATGCACTGAGGTCAGTAGGGACCATTAAACATTCTCAAAAGTCAGATGACAATCAGTGCCATCCTACACCATGACATTATGTAACGTGTCAAGAGTACCCATAGTCATTCATATCAACAAGGGTTCAATGTCATAAATGTCACAATAAAACAGTCTTTTTTTTTAGTTTATTCTGTGGCCTTGTGTTCTTGCTAAAAGTGTGATGAACGGAGCTCTCATGTTTCAGGCATTGTCGGTAGGGTTGGTTGCGTATCTGTGTGCACAGGTGATTTCTTCTTGAAGGTGTGCCACTGCTGTTTGTTCATTCTTCAGGCAAAGGAAGAACGGAAGAAATACAGAAACCTTCGCAAATCTAAACAGCAGTGGACCTTTGTCAGATTATTGTGTGGCTCCAGAAGGCAAATCAGAACACTTCCAATGACTTGACCTGAATAATCCTGTCAATAAGTAACCTTGATAGCCAAAACATGCAGAAGTGGATGTTAAATCATTATACAGGAAACACATTTAAGTGATTTGAAAAGTCTTGTTTGCTGAAACTGCCTTAACTTAAGATATTCCAGTCTTTTACCCCCTGCTTCAACAGCTATTGTCAAATTATCTAAGACTGGTAACAAAGGGATAATCCATACCAAAGGCTGTCACAAGTTGTAGCTGGGTTTTAATATCAAATGAAGTATTTGACGATGTGGGTGTTGTTCTTGTACACGCAAGTGCCGTGGTTTATCTTTTAGCAGCAGCAGAACATTGTACTGAGGTGGGATGCTGTAAAATCTGGAAGAAAACTGAAGCAAGTGGTGTCGCTGAAACTGCTGATTGGACAGCACTGAAGTTGATAGAAGGAACATGTATTGAGCTATAATAGCTTTGGAAGGGAAATGTTCTGTAATAATTCTCTGCAAATTGTACTATTTTGTGTAATTAGCTTTCAACTCTCTGATTGCTTCTGCATAACAAATATAACTATATAAAAAGGAGCTTGTGCACAGGGTTACTTTGATAGTTTTAAGAGACCATGTCTGGATTTTATTTATTAGTGTGCCAAAATGTTGAACAGTGTATTTTTTCCACATGTTGCATAACTATGGCAAAATATAATCAGAGCTGTACAGTTGTAAATGACACTCTAATTTCAGCACGTTGGGAGTGATTTTTAATGCCAGGGGCAGTGTGCAAGATCATATGGTTTATAGTTAAGTGTACGGTTTGAGTATTTTCTCTCCAGCCCTTAGACATTGAGAGGAACTGAGAAAAATGATTTCAGAAAGAGCTGTCAGGACTCTGTCCAGTAGAGTTGGTTTAGCATTTAAGCTGCTGTATAACACCTTATCATGCCAAACGCTCCTTGATTGTTTTCCAGCAGCCCCAGTGTTGCCTGCACAGTTCTGCAAATCACCTTTGTTATGCTGCAGAAACCAGAAATCTTGACAGCATCTCTTCTAGTGATTTAAAAATGGAAAACCCAGTCTTGCTGTACTGATCTGCCCAGAAAAATCCATTTTCTTCTGCAATTATTCATCTGTCTCTCTGCAGCAGTGCCCTTTAACTGGTATGTCATTTTTGCCTCTCAGTTTTAGTTGCTGTATGTGTACAATTATATATATATTAGTTTGAATTTCTGCAGTTCCCTTAGAGTCTCGGTGAAGCACAAAGGTTGCATAATAATATTGCGCAAGAACTGCAATTAAAAAGTGGTTTGTAACCTACAGTGTGATTAAAAGAATTTCCTGTGCTTGATTTGATGGTGGGATCCCCCAGAATGACTCGAAGCACTGGACAGTCTGAAGTAAAGGTCTTTCTGAATGTCTATCCTTTTGCAATTAAAGGATATTTTTCAAATTCAAGGAAACGGTGAAATCTTTAATTGAAATCAGCGTGGCTTCTCTTCATTGCAATTGTGCATATGACTCAGCATAGATGCCTGCATGGATAATAAATATAACTTTTCGTTAGCGCAGTTTAACAAAAATGGTTTGGTACTGTACATATCGAATCATTCTCTCGTTGTGTGTTCTAACAGTATCTTGTAAACCTGACAGCTGACGTGTGTTTTGGCAGAACGTGGCTGTTTCTGTGTCTCTCTTTTAAGCTGATTTTCAAAGGACCCGAAGTGTTTGCTTTCTTACGGCAGGTCCCAAAGGGTCGCACTCAGGTTTTCTCTAAGATAAATATTCTGTGCTGTGATTCACGTTCAGCTTTGTGCTTTGGAAGAGCTCGTCTGGTCAAGACTTCTCAGCACAGGCAGGCCCGAGCTGCTGGAAGAGCAGGATGCCACGGCTGTTGTCTGACAGCTGCCTACACCTTCCTGGGACCGCGTCTGGGCACCGCCGGTCGCTGCCGGCAGCACCACGACAGGTAAGTGGTGCAAGGCAGCTTGCAAACCCGCTGCTCTGGGCCAGCCTGGGGGCGGTGGTGCTGGCATTGCAAAAGCCTTCTCACTGCTTTTACAAACTGACATATGCTGTGAAGGAATTTTTAGGATTCCCCCTTTAAACTGATGCTGGTTTTGAACCATTAAAGCCTCCACAGCACTCTTGCAGATCTGATGGCTTCTGCCAAAATGAGCAAGGGTTACGTTGCTGTAATTGTAGTGCTGTTACCTTCTGAGTGGCACCAGATGAGGAGACAGCTTCTTCCCTTCCAGCTTCACTGCTGTGACAAGAAAATCCTGTATTTTGAGTCACAGAGGGGAAGCTGGGGTTCAGCCGCTGACGAGGCCAGGGCTGCCCATGGAGCTGCATGTCCCTCTCAGAGCCCACCTGCCCCACACCAGGTAGGAGAGGAGCTAAAGGGACACACCAGCTTCCCAAAACTGGATGTCTGGGCCTGGGATATTGCCTACTTCACCCTCTCCCTGGAGCAAGTCTTTAAGCTTTTCTGCTTTGGTTGGCTTCCTGCTTGCAGGAGTGGCCAGCAGCTAAGGCCAAGATATGACGTACAGCAGGTTAATCCAGTAAATCCAGGTTGGCCGTGTCCTACCAGAGTATTCGCCCAGAGTAAGCCCTCATATTATCACAGTCTTGGCAGAAAAACACTCGGCTAAAACTCTTGTGTTCAGAACATCCCAGAGATTCTAGTTGTTGCCCATGGCCTGAGCGTGTCGGATGCCTGCAGAAACCCGTGCAGCCCCTGCGCGAGCTCCTGCGGTTACACGTCTGCGCGGAGGGCTCTGCGTGCAAACAGCGCATCGGCAGCGTGGGGCCGGGATGTCACCTTCACCTGAGGGATCTCGCTGGTTCTGGATCGTGCAAAAACTTAAGACAGGGTGAGTAGACAGCTGTTATTTGGGGCAAAATATGCCATCGTTTACACTAATGCAAATAATTGCAGAGGTTGCAGTAGTAGTAAGAGGGAAAGAAAAGGAGAGGGAGGAGACTGCTGCAGTCGTTCAGTGGCCCAAAATGCCCCAACACACGTGGCTTCTGCTTCACTTGCAGATGCTGGTCCTGCCCCAGCCCTGGTGCCCTGTGCTTCTCCTGGGCTGCCACTCCTGGGTCCCCATGCGGGTGCTGCAGCGGCCAGCAGCCATCCCCGCAGAGGGAGACGCCCCACCACTGCTTTCAGAGCAGACAGAGGTGCTACTGGCGCCGGGAAGGTGGAGGTGGGCAGCGGCAGGGTTCTGTGGCGCCGCTGCATTCAGTGCGTGCCTCGCCAAGGCCTGGTGCCCCCAGAGAGACTTTGAGGGCAACGTCTGGTCCCTCTGGAGTAGGCTGTGTGCTTTGGATTGCCCAAAGGTGAGGCCGTCTTCCTGCGCAGTGAAAACCTTGAGGATGCTGATGATGACTTATGCTCTGACAAATTCCAACCATCTACTTCTGCTGTTCTTAAAACTTGCCAAACATTTCACACCCTCTTAACAAATGCTTTTGAGGAATATCACACCCAAGCCAACTCCTCAGTTCTGAGCTTCCCATTGAGTTCAGTGGAGGAACCTTGAGGCTGGAGAGGTCACCAAAGTGTTTGTTTTTGTATTTCAGGCTCTCCTTTCTCTTTCTAACATGCCCCTGTGCGGCGCAGCGATGGCAGGAGGTGGCCATGGGGCTGCCTGGCCAGCAGGAGGGTGCTGGCGGAGCTGGGCTGCAGCCCCGTGCTGCTGCTGGCCAGTCCAGCGTGTGCTGTTGCTGCTTGTTAGCACATAGGACAGCTGTTAGGACAGCTGAGTCCTTGACCTGCTTCCACACACACTCATATCTGTATGTAAAAATGGGTGTGGTTTTTTTTTTTCTGAAGAGCCTAGACAGATAACTACATCTCAGTGCTTCCAAGCTAAAGTCACACTGTGTTAAACCTTTGCTGAGTACCCAGGAAGGGCTTTTTCTCCTCCCCTCTTTTAGGCTGGACCCTCCCCTTGCACACAACGGCAGCGCGGGCCCAGCCCTGGCTCGGCTCTCACATCTGCAGGTTTGTTTGTTTATGAGCTTCTCTATGGCTCCCAGGGTTGTAGGATGTAAGTGCCTCATAAAAACGTGTGGTGAGCCTTGCTACACCCTTGTGAGGTCGGGATGTGTTTGTCATCCTTGGTTTACAGGGCAGGAACTGAGAACCAGATGTTTGGGTTTGGGAGAGCCCATAGCCAGTGGCCATTCTGCCAGGGGCAGCCTCGAAGTACTGAGGTGTCCTTGGAGAGGACAAGGAGCCATATGGGCTCATGAGCCATGACAGCCCCAGCAGGCAAAAAGCCATGGGAACTGCCCCCTGCACCAAACATGTCCCAGATGGAGCCTGGTGGAGCTCTGGCTGCTCCCTATGCTCTTCAGAAAGCCAGGGGTGTGGCCCCGTGCTCCAGCACGCGTTCCCTGAGGTGGCCGTCCCTGTAGGTACTCAGCACGGCATGCTGCCACTGCAGATGTAGCAGCATCAGTTAAAAAAAAAAAAAAATAGAGCAACAGTGCCTGCTAGTTTTCTGCTGGAAAAAAGATTTGAGGTAAGCATCCAGGTCAGCAGGCTGCATGGAGATAATCAAAAGCGACACTACTGGTGAGCAGGACCTGGGCTCTGCCAGCTTCCCCGGCTCGTCTCTCAGGCTGCTGGATGAACCAGCCAGGAAAACAGGGCTACCACTTAGTTTTCTTTGGAGGTTGAGTCTTTATTCCTGTCATTCCTATGTGAGGTGCTTCAGGGTGTTTGGGTTTTTTTCCGTTTTTTTTTTTTTTTAATATCTGTGACAACCCAGGAGAAATTATTTTTTTTTTAAGCAGCTCTTGTGGGACGGAGTTTGACTGTAGCTGTACGCAGTACATAATTCAGCCGGTAAGCTCGGACAGGTAGGAAAGCTGTCTGGACTTTTTCACTCTGCAATGTTGTGTGTATGCTTGCAGCTCTGTATAAGCGTGTTGTTATTGTAATCATAATAAATACTAGAGCCGTGAGAAATGTCTATAACCAAACCCAAACCAGGTGAAACTCCACTGGTTTTGGGTTTCATTACAAACTCAAGGCTCAGGCCAGGTTTGTTGAGGTTCATGAACCTCTCTCTGAAGCTGGGCTCAATTTCAAGCAATCCTGGGCCAAGTTTCAGGCAAATCTGGGCCAAGTTTTGAGTAAATTTGGAACAAATTTTAGGAGAATAAGAGATGATTTATGATTTTAGGTTGAAACCATACAAACCATGGACTCTTTGCTTGGTTTCCACCTGTAACCAGGAAATCTTGGCACTTTGGCTGAGTTTCACTTTGATTTTGTATTTTAACTGTAAAAACAAATCAACCAGAGCAAAGAGGTGAGTCCTAAGAACAAACGACGCAGAAACCGGTCGGTTCACAGGGTGGGAGCCCAAAGCCCTGCCCTGCGCTGAGCACAGGCCTGTGATGCTGCACCAGCAGCGGGGCGCATGCGTGTCCAGCCGGCAGTCTGACAAGGCTTGTGCTGAAGGGTAAATCCTCCAAATAATTAAGTCTTCCTCTAACTCTTAATGTGAAGTTGCATGTGCAATTTCCAAGCCTGGAGTGCACTGACTTTAGGTTTGGCTTATGCAAAAAAGATCCAGTCCATACTCTGTGTTTGCATTTTGAGGGGTAAATTCAGCTAAGGAATCTACATGAGTGGGGAAATGGACTTTCTACCTGAACTGCAGAGATTCAGAGCGATGTGGTGCCAGTTCTCCAGCCCAGAGGTGCCCAACAGGGTTACGGGTCTCGGCTTGCCAGGGCTGCCAGCTCTGCTATGGCACAGATACCTTATAGATGGAAAAGAGCTGAAAAAACTTCTCATGCAGGTTTCTTTAGATTCATTCAGGCACTTTAAAGGGATCTCCAGACATGAACTTGTCTTTTTAAATAAAAAAATATATATCATCATTAAACTCCTTGATCATGAGATTCTTTTTGCGCCAAACATAAACTGTAGATGGAAAATATTTGAGCAGGAGTTGGCTTCAACTATCAGGCAAAATACGAACAGCTGAACTGGGAATATAAGTGCTGAGTCCAGAGAAGAAGGTGATAGCACAAGTTGCTGCTGCTTTGAGAAACACGTGATAGGAGGGATGGGCAGGAAGAGAGGAGGAAGGTGCCAGCGCAGAGCAGACGCGGAATACGAAGGGAACCGCACTGTCAGTCTGTATTCACATCAGTGCAAAGCTGAAACAACAGGAAACTGGGAGAGGAGAAAGGGAATGAGTGACTCGGCAGCGCTGGCTCTGCAGGGCGGCTGCTCAGAAGACTTTTAGACGTGAATCAACAGCCATCTGCCCTTGCGGTAGCCAGCTCCGCAAGGCTACCAGCCCTAATGCAAAGCCTTCCCATCAGCTGACGCTCCTGAGCCAACCAGCACTTTCAGAATGACTGTAAAGCTGTCCGCAGGACTTTGGCTGGTAAGAAGTTACCAAATAAACCAAACAGAACAAACCCCAAGGCCTGTCGGGACCAGGTCGTTATGAGACCTTAGCAAGAATTGAGTGTAGATTAACAAGCCCTTAAAGACAATTCCTCATTCAGTGAATCTGAAAAAAAGGTAACTGACCAAGAAAGAATTTAACAGATTTCCCATTCCACATGTTTAAATTGTACTTGCCAAAGGCATAAATCCCTTTTATTGAAAGCTCTTTGCTATCAGGTTTTTGCCTCCAATTTTCAAATCTGCTCCTGTAAAAGATGTCCCAGTACTTTTTCCAGATCTCAGCATTGGGGAGACGTAGCTGTGACAAAGGATGTAAAGCTCCCAGATCCTCTAGCTGTTAGTAGAGCTCTTACATCAAAGCACCACAGAGGTGAGATGCTGCCACATGTTAGACCAGCAACAGTTTCTGCTCCTAGAGTACAACTGTGGCGTGGTGCACCATGAGGCCAGAGCTGGGGAATCCCAAGTGGAGACTCAGGCCATGAGAGCTGCTGTATGGCACAGCAAAGCTTGGTGAGGTGGAGGTCCTGAAAAGACCTGGTCTTAGTTTTTAAACCATGTGTTATGTCTGTGTTGCATGGACTAAGACTGAAAGTAGTACCTAGCAATGAAAGGAAAGGGAGAAAAAAAGGCTGAAAAATATCTGCTATACACGTTCTCAAAGAAAAGACAAGATGCTGCGTACCAGGAAGCAGAACAGCTGCATGTGAACTTGCCCATTATGCATTTGCCTTGTAAATTGATTTTTATTGAAGACTGATTGACTGATTTTTATTAAAGATCGTATTGTCACCCATACATATGCCTACGACACACTCCTATATCCCAAAATATGCTGGGAACAAGACTGTTTTCTTCTCCACAGTGACAGCACAAATAAAACCATGGGAGGAAATTGTGGGTCCCAACGTGACCGCCAGGCCCAGGTCGAAGGCCAAGTCTGGCAGGAGTTGCACAACTCTCCGGTGAAAAAGACCAATTATTTGTGTTGGGCTCATTTGTGCTAACAAACAGCACAGTCTTGAGTTCCCCACAGACCAGCCTGGAATTCATTTTAAAAAATAGAGAATTGGTAAAGGATTTACGCAGGGGGACCTCTCCACCAGCCTCCTGAGCATAAAGTACCTCATGTCCAGGAGCAGTCCTACAAGAGAAGTAGCTGAACATTGCACTTTGAGCACCGAACAGACAGGCAGGGTGAAAGAGAAATAAAACCTGGCTTTGATGCCAGCTGAATGCCCAATCCTAGCGAAAGCTGCAAGTAACCAAGCTCCATCCACTGTGAGTCTCAGCAGTGCCACCAGCCCATCCCAGCCAGGCAGTAGCACGCTCTGTAAATCTACTGCAAACCAAAGTAAAATAATACCCAGTTTTTCTGCTGCATCCAAGCTGCTGTGATCTGTGCTAAAGTTGCCACTTGGTAGCACGCGCTGGGTCAGCAGAGTCACGCGTCGATGTTACTCAGCCACTGCTTGTGCGGGAGCGACGTCCCACGGGGCTTTCGTGCGCCTGCTCCAGAGACAGAGCTCACGCAGAGAGCTCAGCCTCGGCCCCGCAGCCAGCACCACGTCACTGCAGCAACGGCATCGTCAGGCACCAGTTCTGTGAAGGCGAGTGAAGTACCTCCACCTGCCAGAAAGAAAATGCGTATTAATGCACAGAATTATGTTCTGTGTGGGCGTGGATCCTGGTAGTTGTTGCTCCTTTTTTCTCTTTCCTTGGAAATGAGAAAAAAAAGTGAAAGCCAGGAGTTATTTTGTGTCCTATTAAGTCTAGATTTGTCCAGATCTGTCCTTCTTGAGTAGATTCCTTTAGCAGAAAGTAGGTTTGGTGGAGGGTCACTCTGTGTATGCTTCTCTGCTCCAAAAACATGTCAGCAAACTGATCTCTAGTGACCCAGGGTCCTGCTCGGAATAGTTGGATTATGTTTATAAAGTGAAATAAGAAAGATGATAGTTGATCAAAATAATAGAAAGTATGGCATGGAAAATGAATTTTGAAAGAAATGCACAGATAAATCATTTATCCTCACCAATACCCTCTCTGTTTCTTACCCCGGTAATTGAGACCATGTGTTGTGCTGCAAACAATAACTATGGGAAATTACTCATGATTCTTCCTTCATAAACTTGGGAAATGAAAGTGATGGGAAGTATGATCATCTTAATTTTTTTTTTATGTTAACAGCTCTAAATTATTAGGGTGGGAAGAAAATGTCAATAGAACATAAAAGTGCTTTGTATAGTGTTCACATTTGCTCATACTTTCAAATCCACTGTGGCTTATTAGTTCATGGGAAAAATGACAAAAAGGAATAAAACCCAGAAAATGAATCCAGTATCAACATCTTGCCTCTATAGTAACAGAGAAATTGTAACTTGTGGGTAAAAAGTGACAATATTAGGAAATGTTTGTTGGGCAATTGTGGTGATTAACCCCCTCCTTCCCCCGTACACCCAGCTGCCCGTCAGCCTGACCCGTTCCCGCAGGTTAAGGGCTGCCCGTGTCTCCTTGCGTCGGCAGCCCGGAGCCAGCAAGGCCCTTACCCTCTGTTTCCAGAGTTTATTGCTCAGCTGTAAAAATTCTCCCAGGGCTGAAACTTGACAGAAAAATGTCTCCGCCTGGGAGGAGTTTCTGTTCTGAGTTTGGTTTGAATTAGTTCAGCCCTTTTCCACTTGCAACAGGACAATGGAGCAGGATTCCCTTTCTCTCCTCCTTTTTTTTTTTCTTTTTAAGTAAGTGAGCACCCGGCCAGGGCAGCACACATGGCAGGTGGCACTCGGGCCAGAGCCCTCTCTGCAGCTGTAGGGTCAGTGCTGGCCGATGCGGCAGTTTCCCTGCCCCGTAACGGGCCGGCCTTCGTCCCCTTGCGCAGACGCCGGCTCAGACGCTGGCTTGTGCCGCCTCCGTGCCAAGGCCACCGAGGGCCAGCTTGGCCATGGTGCAAGCCGGGAAATCTGCCCTTGCTGCTGTTGCTCGAGGAACCAGCTCGCTGCTGTGCAGAACCACGCGGAGCTTTTGGCTTTCCCCAGGGCTGGACGTCCCACCAGCACGAGCCTGTCCTCCCGTGGCGGAGACACAGTCGGCCCCGCTCGGCCCCGGGGTTACAGCGCAGGACCGGGTGGTGGGTTTCCCAGATAAATGGCTTGGCCTGGGGAAGCCGCTCTTTGCAGGCCTCGGCCTGAGCCAGGGGATTCATTTCGAGAGGCAAGAGTGTGAGATCAGTTACACCTCTGCGTGGGCTGCCTGCGGGGCTGGCACATCGATTCTAACTGTCAGCGCTTCATGAATGAAGTCCGGCCCCACCAAAGTCAATGGCAAAACTCCCGTTGATTTCGCTGGAACAAGATTTTACCCCAAATCCTCAAAGTGCCCCCGGGATCTCACCCGTGCACAGCCTGCATCCTGCTCAGGCAGATGCGCTGAGGTTATCAACTTGGCAATACCCACAGGTGTGGGGGTGAGATAGGTGCCGTGCAGCTGAAGCGGTGGACAGAGATAGTTTGGCACAGAAGCCAAACTTTATAGGTCAGTGGAGTTTTACCCTGAGCTCTGAGAGGGCCAGAGCACAAGTAACAAACAAATACAAATTTCTATGGATGGAGAGACGTCCCACCAGCCCAGGAGTGTCTTGATCCTGTGCCAGCAGTCCAGCCTCCATAGTCACTTCTCTGTGTGCAGTTAATTGACTGAACAGCTACTTGATATCATCCAGAACCGCTCATAAAATTAAATGTTATTAAACACAAGGGCAGACTCATAATACTTGCCAACACTTATTTCAATAATGATGCTATCTTGCCACTCCACAGATCTGACCTGTCACTTGAGAACTCAAATGACCCATAACGTAACATCTTTTATCCACCTACAAATTCAAGCAGGTTCATTAGCTAGACCTGGTGTGTTACGTCATGTTCTGTCCAACTGTTTTACAACCATTTGATTGGTTCCTGCTCATACAGTTTCCCATCACCCTGGCACATATGACACCTGGTGACAGTATTTTCCCACCTACCTGACTAAATGAACAAGTTCAGCATCTTATTCCAGAAAACAGAGCTAAGGAAGTTAATTGCTGTTATTTAACAGCTATTTCACTGGTTTCTTCTTATTTTGCCAACTCTCCCATACCTTACCATTTGCTAAACTGACCAAAAGATTTTCTCCAGTTTTGGATTCAAGTAACCTTTTTTCTTCGACAGCTACTTCAGAGTCACCCTCCCACAGATCACAGGTGAGCTCATCTCTAAACTACGCTGTGGAGTTTCTGATACATGGAGTTCTTTCATGTATAGGTGTGGGAATTTGTACCTGAAACAGGGACAGTCTGGCACCCTAAAGGCATGGCTTGTCCATGGATTTTTTTTTTTTTTTTTTTTTTTTTTAAGTCTAGGAAGAGCCAAGGTTTGGCCAGGTTTAGTCCCCACACAGACAGAGCATCGGTAGCAGCTCCCTCCCATTTGCTGCAGCCTAATACAGGTGAAGCTCAGGCTGCATCCTTTTATTTGGGTGGCAAATAATCCCGCCTCTCTTTCCCTGCCTGCTTTCCTGAAAGGCATAGATGAGCTCCGCAGCTGTTAGGCATTTACCACTTGGTTCGGTTTGGCTGAAGCTGACCACTGGCTTTGCACTTTTACTAGAAGACATTTAGGCACTCAGACAGAGAAAGCAACTGTGAGTATTAAAGTTAGCTCATGGCGTATCGTCACCGCGAAACAGTTCAACTGCACAGCACTTGACACAATTTCAATCAATACTGTACAAGGGGTTCCTTTCCACTCCTCCCTCTCATTATAGAAGCTAATTAGGAAAGTGATTCTTACTTTTTTTTTTTTTTAACCTAAAGTGCTGTAATTGTCTCTTTACAAAGAATAAGAAAAAGAGTCCTTCAACCACCTTATGCTGTGACACCACAGAGGTTTTTACTTAGAGCCAAATAGATATCAGGTTGGACTCTGAAAACCAGTCCATTATTTTTATTTGCCCTTTTGCTCCTTTGAATGCACAGTTTCTTTCTGGTTTTTACCATCATTTCACAGATTGCTTCCTGACATTAAATGGCATGAGAATTGTTGCTCTAGGGAATGAAATGCTGCCCAAAAGTAGGCAGCCTAGCACGTGAACACCTCCATCCTTTTCAACAGTACCTGGTCCCTTCAGGTCAGAAGCAGCAGGTGGTATAAAGCCAAATTTCTTTTCAGGGAGGATAGAAATATAAACTGATCTATGAATTCTCAGTACTGCATGGTGTAGTATGAGCACCAAACAAAAGGCACTTGCCACTTTTCCTCTGCAGAGCTGGCAGTAAGAGACTCCATGTCTGTGATCTGCTCTGGGACCTGATTTGACTTTTTATTCTCACCTGATCTTCAGGATATTAAGACAGAACACAGTTAACATCTATAGATGGCACACACATGGGTGGGAAAGGGTGAGCACTTGGAGCTCAAATAACTAAATGGTTTATTTTGCGCAGCTGTATGAAATAAATCTTGCTGGTAGCTTTGAAGTCTAGAGGTAATTGCAAAGTGGGAGAGAGTGAGGGGTTAAACGGGAAGAAACATGTTCTATGAAGTCCATAGTATGTACATGCAGCCCTTGTGATCCTATCATATCTGCCTGATTTGGGAAACTGAGTGTGTTCATCTCCAGCAATAAAAACCTCTTTGCCCAACAGAGTGGCAGTCCAGCAGTGTTAAAAAATTACCTCTTCCAAAATTAATTAGTTTTTTTACACATGCTGCTAAGATGACTTGTAGTTATAGACTGAATAAAGTCATTCTAGATGGAGGTATAATAACCACTTTCATATGAATAAGATAAAATAAGGTAGTGAATACATCAGCTAGCTGGAGATACTACAGTACTAGGACTAAATTCTTGACTGATTACTGTGCAAATCAAATACTAAGAAAGATTGCTAGCATTGCAATATCCAGAGAAGGGTGATAACTTCCTAGCTTAGATTTTATGGTTTAACACGTAGAAACCTGTTTCAGAAAGCAGATTGTTACACAAAGGATTAGCAGCCCCAGCAGAGGGTGGGCAGCCTTTCAATGAACTCTCCCTGCAAGTTTCCAATCAATGAATTCAGACCACCTCTCATGTTGCAGCCATTTCTCTGGTATATTCAGCATGATACCTAAGGATTGTTTTTAACATTTTGTAGTGCAAAACTTTCTTGCTTGGTAGAAAAAAAAACTTTATATAACCTTGGGAAATTGCATAAGCAAGAAGTGGCTGTTCACAGCTGCACACGTTTATGTGGCTCTCCTGTGCTGGAGGACGCTGGCAATTAAAGGCAGTTAGCAGGAGACTGGCTGGTGTAAACACCTGCAGCCAATGATTAGAACCTGTTCTCATTCCCCTGCTTTCTGAGGGCTTGCAGTATTGCTGAGCTGGCCTGGTGAAGAAAACAGGATTGGGGTGCGCAGGAGTTTGAGCTACTGAGGAAGATGTAAGTAGGTCCTGTCTTCTTCTAATGTAAGCTGTTGTTATAGCTGGAGCAAAGTCTCTCTTTGCAGGTTATGAACCAGTCTGGTTGCTAAAAGACTCTGAGAGGTAAGCAATGAGTGAGGTGAAGTCTAAGATCAAGAAGCAATTCAGAAGACCCTTCTAGCTTAGAAAAAGACTAAACTGATTTTCTAAGACCAAAATGATTTCTCAGGAAAAGCTTTGTTTTATCAGTGCGGCATGTGGGGGGAAAGGAATTGCCCTTGATAACTGCTGCTGTTGGGCTTATGGGCTGAAAACAGCAAGTGAGAGGGAGTGATACCCAGCCTGAGAGTGATGTTCCTCAGTCACAGCAAGGGCAGCAGTGCTGAGTGCCAGCTGCTCTCCTGTCCTTGGCCTGTTCCGCTCAGCTAGGGAAGCACCAGTAGCACAAACTTCACTGACAGATTTCAGAGGGCCGTCGTGTCTAAGTACATCCCTGCAAGTTTAAGGCTGCAGATTCCCTCTTCTTTTTGAGCTGTGCATGGCTGCCAGATGGGAATTCAGTACTTATTTGTGTGTTGATAATTAAAGTGTTTGTGATACTAAAGGACAAATCACCCTTCCCTGGAAATTAAACGCTCATGCTACAACCTCCTGGTCCTCAGTGAGTATTACATTAGTCAATTTGTGGCTAGCCCAGTAACTTGATAGCAGGGAATTATGTAGTTATGTGGGAATTTTGGTTTTTGGAACAGGCTGATGTTCCCAAGCTCAGGCCCAGCACTGCTAGGGTGTGTCATCTGTGCGAGCTGCTTAGCAGAAAGAAAAAGCTGCGAAGCCATGGTCTGCAGTGCTTTCTGGAGGACAAACTATAGCAGTAAGAGTACTGTAAGGGTAAGAAGGGGAACAAACAGAACTATTTATCCACCAAAAACTTTTATCCGTAGTGAGAGCCTGATTGGTTAAACAGGCTTCCAGCTGATGCTGTATTCAATTACCTGTTCTACTAATGTCTACTTTATGTTTAGACATGGGAAGTCTGAGAGTGGATTTGTGCTGACCAAATGTCCTGTTTGTACCTTCAGCTCTATGCTTAGAAGTTATACAGGACCCAGTATGGGTCACTGGAAAAGATATTTCATTGTTGTGGGATAAAGAGTGAAAGAAAATAATCCTGACCTGTGGCAGAAGCAAGTCTTAGTCCTGGTGTCCACTTATACCTGTGCTGGATTTAGTCTACTGCTGGATGAAGGGTAACCGCCAGCATCTTAGCCCAACGTCCCCATGTCAGCCCAGACTGAAGGAAGGAGAGGGATGACAGCTGAGGACCTAAGACTCAAAACATTACTTTGTATTCATTCACTCTAAGAATAGTTTTGTTGTTAAATTGCAACCTGAATGCTACTGCTTTCAGCAGTCAGTCTCCCACTCGATTTCTGAAAATCACAGCTACTTTCAGTACTTACATAACAGCCTAGTCCTCCTCCATGCTCTCTAATGCATTCAGACTTCAAATTCACTCTGGAAATTAGAGAGAAAACTGGATTGTGATAGAGCCAGGGAATGATATACTGAAGTCATAAGAAACATTCAAGAAGATACCAACATGGCTTTTAAAAATAGCAACTTACTGCCAGATTCTGCTTTGCCTGGCATACCTGGGCAGTTTGATTCACTAAATACCGGGGATGCTGATTTGTGTGGACTCCTTACAGTCAGCTTCCAGCTCTGGAGAAGGTTTCTCCACAGGGCTGCTCTGCAGCAGATGGAGAGGTCTGGAATCTAGGATACCTTCCTAAGCTACATAGTGGGGTGTGTTGTGTGTGTATTTGGAGAGGTGGGTCCCCCTGAATTCCAAGAGAGATGATGGTGGTTGGTTTGGGGTTTTTTTTAATTATTATTTTATACAACAGCAAAAGAGATGGCTTTAATTTTATGCTTATTGATGTAAGCAAATATGTACACTTTGCAAGAAGCGTTTGAATTATTGTATGGCTGTGTCCAAGGCTATCATATCAAACATGTCTTTCTCAGCCAAGATTCTTGTCCAGGAACCCACCCAAAACTTTACTGTATGAGGTATGAAGCAATAATGGGACCCGCTGATTCATCATTTCATGAAACCAGGAGTGCCCAGTATTGCCCAACAGAAGGTTACGTATGGCCCTAATGAAGTGTTTGTCTTGCATAAAAGGGAACAGATGTAGCCAACTTCATGAGAAACAGAACTGTGACCTGCTGTGAGTTCCCATGGGCAAAGTTTCTTTCAGATGTGAGAAGCCGCGCCAGCTGAGTCAGAATGTTCCTCTGGTACCACCATGGCTCCACAGGCTAGATTTCTAGATTGAGATCTGGGTTGCTGCAGGCTGCGTTCTACCGTGTTTCATTTAGTTACTGTATTGGCAAAATATCTTTAGGCTTTGCAAACTGTTGGAAACCTGACTGCTAGCTGAGTAGCTCCACTCTATGGACCAACACAAACTCTTCACAAACTGGTTCTGCCTTAGAGGCTAGTATCTCACATGGAGAATCAAGCCTTGTCACTCTGCTCAAGTTTTGGATGACAAGAGATTGTGAATCTTCCTGTTGTACTTTGAGGTATAACTGTAATTGTGTTTGCCCCAGAAGTGACTTCAAGTGGCAACAGGGTAAAGTAGAAAGTCTGATCTTTCAACTGAAGAACAAATGTGACAAAGTGGCTCTTGTGAGCTTTTACCCATTTTAACATAAGGATGTGCTATAGCAAAGAGGAAGTAGGCTTCTGATAGTAACAGACTAGGTGAAGAATAGAGAAGAGATATTAACATGTTTGTTGACTGAGGATTTCTAGGTTAATTCCTGCATTTCCTAATGAACTAAAGTCTTCAGGCCAGGCATGAGAGCTTATAAATCTGAACAATATCGTGGGTATACAGTACCATATGCACTGTTATGCACTGGTTATGCACTGTATTTCTTCTGCCTTGAAGTAAGCAGCATGCTGAATTCCGTTGCGGTTACTATATAGTGATGCAAGTGTTTCAGGGACTCTTGGTGTGAACGGCCACAATAAACCCACGTAGCATTATGGGGCATGTTCCCATTGGCCTTCTTGTTGCCTGTCACCCCATACTGGAGTTATTTGCTCAGTGGTGTTAGTTATTCTGAGCTCCAAACCAGATCTTTTAATAAAGCTTCCAGGAAAGCAACAGCACTATGGATGTCAACAGGGCCTTCAGCATCAAAGCCACAGAATAAAATTATAGATGGAAAAGACTCGTTAGGTCATCTACTCACCCCGTCAGCCAATGTGGGATTGTTCTCTGTGGTGTGCTTTTTCCCTCCTTTGTCTGCATCAAGCCAAAGGGGTTTCCACAGCTTCCCTGGGGAGACTATGACATAGCTGATTAGTTCTTGCTCTTAGGAATAACTTTGGGTCTGTGAAATTACAGAAGCATTATAAGTTTCATTTTGATGGAGAAAAGGAACACTGAGAGAAGGACCCTGAGTCTTATGACTGTCCTGTATCTCAGATGTAATTCTATGTTAATCACTTCTTGTATACAGATCATATGAGGCTAATAGTGTATCCCACCCCACAGCTGTGCCTTTCAGTAATTACTCCTTAGACAGATTTTGTCATCTTTCAGTAGTAACTAGTGCACAAACCTTGAACAATTGCATTACACTTGGCAAACACTCAAAATTTGCCCTAACTAGTGTTTGAAGTGTCCTGTCTGACTCTCACTCTTTTTAATTGTGCCAAAGTTATTTGGCAATTAGTGATCTGATGTCCCAGAAACCCATAAAAATTAATTCCAACATATTTTCTTTAAGTGAATTAAAAACAGATAACAGATGTTTACTAAAAACAATTGCCTTTATGGACAGAGGACTTCTGACAGCTATTGATTTAAGACTTCCAAATGTTTTCATTCAGATCCCTTGGGCACCTACTATTGATCAGTCATAGCCTTCTGACATCTTGATCTCTGCAAGTAGATTCTTCTGGCCAAATATATGAATGCCCTTTTTGACCTTGGGTATTGGCCATTAACAAACATGAATCCAATTTTTTTTTTTTTCAGAGGGAATAAAATTCTTCCATAGCTACTGATACATGCAATCCTCTGACTTTTGTTGAAGATCTATGTGCATGTAAACTGTTGAAGGTGACTGTGGAGATAGTTTTAAAGCAATGCCAGTACTCTTAACGTTCTGATGAGGGCTGTATCAGTTTCACAGTTCTCAACCACTGAAAATTATGTTTAGCATGCAGAATAATTTTTAAAATATTAGTGGTAGAGCCATGAAAGGCCATGATTAGTACCAGTTTGTGATTGTTTGAGTTGTGCTTCACACAATGAGCAAAGATTCAGAAGCAGCCTTTGTCTGACTGACACTTTAGCTATGGGGAAAAAGAGGAAATCTGAATACCCAACATGTCTTTGTTAACAGTTGGATGTAATTTTCTTTTGTTTAGCATTTGCCCAGCGCTCTGTGTAATGCAGGAATCCAGTAAAGCTTTGCCAGCAACAGCACCAGACTTTGGGAGCATGCACGGCCAGTGAGGCTATGTAATGTACTTTTTATCCTAACGCAGCACTAGAAGAGGCAACTTAATAGACATGTGATGGAGTTGTAACAAAAAGGTTTTCCCTGGGCTATTGGCATATGCTTTAGAGTATTAAACCAAGAATTTTGCTCTTAGATCTAATTTTGATTCTAATGCCTAATTGGTAAGCACTTTTCCTTTGCACCAGTTAAATAGAGCTTAAATTATTTCTCTACTGTTCATTAGAAGTGAGCAGGTTTCACATGAATCGTTCAGCTGTCTCCTTAAGGACTCCCACCATTGCCTGCTAGCTGATGGCACACCTGGGAAATGGAAGTCTGGCAAATCAGAAGGCAGAGATCACTGAGCAAAGGCATGAGGGGAAAAGGTGCTATCCAGAGAGACCTGGAGGGATCCTAAGAAAGGAGTGAAGCCTTAGCTTTCTCCACACCTACTCTACTTGCACAGTCACGGTATCATTTCCCAGTATCATTTCTAACCTGGGTTAGTACCAACAAGGTAGTGTCATGGTTAACAATCCTACTGCAGCCAGATAGCCCTGGTTTCAGTGTTGCATTGTTTTTGCTGATCTGTGGCTCTAGAGGCACTCGGTGTTCTCCAGCAGCTCAAATCTAATGGAAACTGGAGAAGTAACCCATTTGCTGGGCAGATGTTGCTGGTGTGCTGCTTTATCAGTGCATGTTGTGCAACAGCCCAATGCTGGGATAAAGCGGAGTCTTCCAGACAACCATGGCTGTGGCTTTGCGTTAATTTCTTTAGCCTGAGTGCCAGCTTAAATGGACCCTCTCCCTGTCTTCATCCAGCTGTTCTATTATTTTGGCAGCTACTCAAAATTTCTTGGCATAGTTGCAAATGAATAATAATTTTTCATTTAGCTTTTATGCAATCCCAGCATCAGTGATCACTTGCATGCTTTAATATATACATAGCCATGCCTTCAGCACATGTTCTGAACATTTGAATAGCAGACTTCAGGAATAGGGGGACAGAGGTGAAGTCCAATTTGTTGTTACTGTTATTAATGTAGGTTCTCATAGTTATAAAATCAACTATATTAGCAGAAAATAGTGATGTAAAAATAAATAGGCAGGTCTTGTTGGCAGGTGGGTACCCAGGAGCAGACAGGACTGAAAAATCTAGAATCCTGTTGTAGGAACCAAACTACTCAGAAGTGCCTGAGCTGTGTTTTTTTTGCTCAGTCTAGGCTGTCCCATAAATGCTGAGCGTCTCAAAGGTCATACAAATAAAAAGTAAATGCAAACAGCGGCTACTTCTCCCACACTGCAGATTTCCAGCCTGCTCAAGGTACGATGGTGAAAGCTTGTCTGTTTTGACTCAGTCAGTCTTGCTGGCATTTGGGAAAGCTGTGAACAGCAGCCTGGAGGCTCTGTGCCGGTGACCTGGGGTGGGACATAATATGTGTTGTGCTTCCAGAAATGTGAAGCCCTCTTTAAAGACACTCTTAAAGCCTCTTTTAGCTAGAAACTGGTAACAAGATGTAGAGTGCTGCAGTTGGGTGAGGAATGATGTTTTGACAAAAATACCGGTACCTTGCTGCTTCCCTGGAGCAGCAGTTAGGCGTTTCATTTGGTAGCAGTATTCCAGGCAGTGAGGTTTATCCAGTTTTTCCTGGAGAACTTTTATTAGTGTAGTTGATGTGATTAATATTTTTAAAAAGCCCAACAGCAAACCCCAAAACAAAAAACAACAAAAAACCCCACCTCCAAACAAAAAAAACCCTCACCAAGATGATGAAGTCGGAGCTCTCATTCTGTTCTGACTCAGCTGTCATCTTCTCTTCACGTCCGGGGAGGGCAATGAGTTCTCTGTTGCTGGATCCATTTTTTTCCTGGCATTGTCACAATTCCTTTTCTTTCAGTTTTCTCACATTGCTTATGGCTTAATGCAAGCTGAGAAGAAAGGTAAGAACAGGATTGAAATTTCATACTTTCTTACCTACCAAAAGACCTCCTCCTTTTCTTTGACTGCTGCCAGCCTATGTATTGCTATGATACACTGTCATAGGATAGGAAGGACACAAAAATATTATTCTTGCAGAACTGAAATGGCTTGAATTACCTCTAACGCTGACAGTTAGGCTTGCTGACAGCAGTAACTTCTATGTGGAAGCGTAGGTAAAGGAGACTGGTGTTTTGTGTTTGCTGCTCTGAAAACCTGATAGGTGGGAGTCCTTGATGCTGTCCTGCACCCTAAGGAAGGGTACCTGCACTGTGGCAGTGACCAGAGTGCCGGCGGGAAAGCGGTGGGCAGGACTGAGGTGCGTTAGCAAGGCAGCACTGGATACTTCGTGCTACCTTGCTTGCTAGACATGGCACGATCAGCCTAGCTGCAAAGGAAGGGGAAAGTTTTCTTCCAACTAGGACACATAGTTATTTTGTCTTGGACACTTGGAGGCAACCTTTCGGACTAGGAATCCATAAACCACAAAATGCTCATGTTAAAAGAATCTGGCCAAAGATACTACATTCATGACTGTTTGGTTTTTCTTTTTCCTTTTACAAAACAAAACCAAACAAATTCCTTTGCTGTAGTCAAAAGACAACTTCAGTTCAAGGATATCAGCTTTAAATGTTAAGGCTACAAGCAATATCCATTGATACAGAACTATACAAGTGTTTTCTAAAAAGCCAATGATTAATATTACATTTTTGTGACATAATGAAAAAACCATCAAAGTCTAAGGGGAAACAAGTAAGTATGCATAGACAGCTGACGTATTTGTTTAAGCATATTTTACATATTAAAATACAGTAGTTACTCTCTGGATGAGGGCTCTTGAATTATAAAATTAATCTGTCAGGTTTTCAGACTTGGCAGGGAAAAAGTTTTCTTGCGATGTTCTAACACAGTAGGGGAAAAGCTTCACTTCAGTGGCAAAGAGCTAAATAACCACACCGTCGATGTAGGGAAAGTTTAGGAAAATAATTACATTAATTCACTTCAGACCTGCTCCTGCAACCTTTAGCCATGCAATGACATTCTTTGCCCAGCAGCAGACCCAAATTTACACTTTGCAGAATCACATCTTTCCTGGGGTGGAGATTGCCAAGTAGCTGTTAGTGAGGGAAGTGCCATGAGTGCCAATTCTAGAAACCAGCAAGGCAGTACAGTCTGCCCTATATTTGCAGACTTTTGGTACCTTGCATAACTAGGTGCAAAATACTTATTTTTATTTCTGGTTCTTTTCTTTGGAAGTGCAGTCATGTGCAATCAGGTGGAATAAGTGTGCTGATAATTTTCCTTCAGAAATTGTAATGGTTAGTGATGTGGACACTTTTCTTTTTACGCAGAAACCATGAGGCACTGAAGCAAGCATTCACTTTTCTTGCACTTGAGGTCACAAATTTATGCAAGTCAAGAGTGTTGGGCCTGCCAAAATCATCATGCTACACTCCACCAAATAAAAGGACACTGTTATTCTTACAAGGAAAGGTTTGACAGGACAGGAAATAGGCAGGGTCATAGGAGTTTACTTAATACCAAAACTTATTTAACCATCTTTAAGCCAAAATACAATGATAGATATTTAAAAAAAAAAAAAATTAGAAGGGAGGGGGCAGGGAGGGAAGACAAACACAAGAGCATTGGGCTATGCTATTACAAAAGTAGCAACCAATACAGAAACTAGGGAACCTTAAGAAAAATTCACATGATCCAGGTTACTGTATGTCACCTGCCTTTACTGGGTTAACGCGTATGAAGTAAGTTATAATTTATGTTCTGAACTTGCAGCAAGAGGCATCTTGGTTTGGAGAATCCAGCGCAGAGTTTACCAAGTGATACACTACTTCCATTACAACGCAATCCTTAAGTAGACTGCATTCCACTTAAAGGAATGGAGGAAAGGGGAGTAAGAAGAGACTGAATATGAAAGATAGGAAAAATGTTGCTGTTCATTACAATTTTCCATTTTTGTTGAAACACAGCAGGAGAGCAAAGCCACAGGCTTCTCTACTGCTCTTGCATGCCAGGAGGGATTATGCAAACACTGCAACCACCCAAATCTTATTTAAATTATAGTCATTGTTCCCTCTTTAATGGTTATACTTTTGCCTGCTTTCACTCAAATATTGCTGCATCTTGCTTTCTGCCAACATAGTCCCAATGGGAGTCATCAACTCTTAATTATAGATGAACAGATCTCTGAAAAATACCTCTGGAAAAAAGTGGAAAAGACAGCAACCTTAAAGTGCCATCTAGTGGTTGATCTACTAAAAAACATTAAATAGATAAAATTCTTAACGTGCCACAGAGCAGTATAACTGTAGAACTGAGGAAGCAGTGCTTAAATTCACAACCTCTAAAGACCAGGTTCATACTTTGGGGAACCAAGAAAAGGACTAAAGATCAATGGTATCATTACTATAATTTTTCTTTCTCCTTCACTACTCCGCTCTTGTGAGACCCCACCTGGAGTACTGGGGTCTCCAGTACATCCAGCTTTGGAGCTCCCAACATAGGAGGGACATGGACCTGTTGGAGTGAGTCTAGAGGAGGCCACGAAGGTGATCAGAGGGCTGGAGCACCTCTCCCGTGAGGACAAGCTGAGAGTTGGAGCTTGTCAGCCTGGAGAAGTGAAGGCTCTGGGGAGACCTGATAGTGGCCTTGCAGTGCCTCAAGGGGGCCTACAAAAAACCTGGAGAGGGACTTTTGACAAGGGCAGGTAGTGATGGACAAGGGGTAATAGCTTTAAACTGGAAGAGGGTAGGTTTAGATTAGATACAAGGAAGGAATGTTTTACCGTGAGGGTGGAGAGGCACTGGCACAGGCTGCCCAAAGAAGCTGTGGATGCCCCATCCCTGGAAGTGTTCAAGGCCTGGTTGGGTGGGGCTTTGAGCAACCTGATCTAGTGGAAGGTGTCCCTGTGCAGGGCAAGGAAGTTGGAACTAGATGATGTTTAATGTCTTTTTGAACCCAAACCATTCTATAATTCTATGATTTTTGTCCTAAGTGGAGAGATCAAATGGTAGGAATTGTATAGTGATCACCTGTTCTGTCAAGACTCTTATCAGCTTCTGCCTTAGTAAGGAAATAAAAGTTGTTGTATGTATTTCAGTCCAAATCAGAAAATAGAGCCCAAATCATGGGGGTAAATCTGGGGCCAAGCATCTGAATTCAAAAGTTGGCATTCTCCAAATTCACCTGGGGCTGAAGGACGGATCTTCTTTATATATTTGTAACAAGTCAAATTTCAAAAGGAAGGAAGCAGATTGTTAGTAATGTTCTTTCAGTTTCCCTGTAGGAAAATTCTACAGCAGAAAATGGCTGAGAATTCCCAACAAATTATTTTTCCATTATAAAAGCTCCATGTTCCATTTACACAGAGGACGTTCCACAAGATCATTCCTCAAGCTTTAGGTAACTCCTCTTGGTGATAACGTGTCCCTTCTCCAACAGTAGTAGACAGCTGCTTTCTCAAATAGCTTTGTCTGAATATGTTCAGTGATGGACAGCAGCCCAACGTAATTTTTATTTAATGTAATTTTCATGTCTTTTTTTTTTTTAATAAATAGCATTAGACTTTGGACTTGCTTTGGAGCTTTACATCTCTTCAGTTTCATGCTTACAGTGAGCCCTGGCAATCACACCTCAGTGGCAGGTTCTGGAGGCATGAAGCTGTCTAGATAGAAGTAAGACCTATGCATGATAGCATCTAGCTTCTCATGAGGTTACTTGCTCAAGCATGTTGTTCAGTCAATTACACACTTATCCAGTTTTTCATTGAATTACAGAACAAATTTACAACTAGTTAATTTAGGCAGGAGGGTAGATCTCAGACAAAGTAATTAACAAGATCAATGTGTTTCCCAGTCCTCTTCTTTTTGCTAATGTACAATTTTTTAAACATTCTTATTTTTCTTGAAAAGAAGATCAGATGTGCTAATTAAAGCTTAAAATGTACTATTATAAGAAGGAAATTTAAAGCTTGCTGAAGAAGCGCCAGTCTATCTTTTTCCCCTTGCTTATAGGGAGAGAGTGAGTTTTAGGGGAAGTTAAAAACCAGCTTCTGCAACAGATACTGTTCTGTGTCTTCTCTGTGTGTTTGCTAAATACCAAGATAAAATACTTTTGTAGCAGATGTAATATTAATGGAAAAAGGGAACATGATAATAATTTGGAGAGTATTGCTTTTCATATTAATGAAATAGTGGGACTTTCTTAAAAAAAAAAAAGGGGGGGAGGAAGGGGAGAAGAGATGTAGGCAGCATGGTTTGAACCAGGAAGTGGCAAATACTGTTGTAAGCACTCTTTACTCACTACCAATACAAAACGTAACGTTTCTACGGGTTTGAATACAGGCCCTGGTCTGCAGTAGCAAGTATCAACTCAAGATCTTCAGTACACTGGTATGTAACTCTTGGTGCTTGGTTAGAAGTACTTGACTTCCATAGATTTGCTACTCACATTGAGGCAAAACCTGAACACTATAAAAGAAATTTCCAGAATGTTACCCTCGCGCAACGGTTTGATGCAGAGGGAAGAGTTCGGTGTAGAGGTGAGCTTGAGATCTTGAAAATGTTTCTGTTGCTTCAGATAAACTTTTCCAAGGTAATGACATTGAGATAATGGTCTGTATGTTGACAACTTCCAGCAGACATGGATCTGTAATTCTGTGTTTCTTCTTCATGTGTCTAGCAAATACTAATCCTTCTTATCTCAGAATCTGGAGTATTAGTATTATTTTCAGAAATGGAAATTAGATCAGTTTCCAATAGGTACAGCAAATAGTAAGTATCAACAAAACTTAAAACTTTTTTCTTGTAGGTTGCTATTCCAAGCAACATCATCTTGTAGCATCTTTTAAAAAAAGGACTTGCATCAGTGTATTCCCTGATGGGTTTTTTTTTTTTGCTTTGGAGAGGGGAAAAAGGGGAGTAGCCCAACTTGCTCTCAACTTGCAGTCTGGCAAGAGGATACAGTTTTATACAAAAGGATCATAGTCATTTTAAGATCTTTAAATAGCCTTTGGTAATTGAAGTTCCTTTTTGGCAGTTTATAGAATGGAAGAAACTTAGTGTCGAGATCAGCTTTTCCAATTCATTTAAAGCTTCACTGGTATGATGTGCTTCTTGCTTACAATAGGCTTTTGCATGGTAAGCCTGCTTATGAAGTTCTGGGTATACTGATATAAGTACA
>WHYT01014932.1:13015-25798 GCA_009806455.1 Tetrax tetrax | reverse complement strand
AAAAAAAAAAAAAAAAAGAAACCCAAAAGACCTCCTAAAAAGCAAACTGTGCTGGCTCCCTTCCGGCCGCGCTGCCGAGTCACTCCCCAAAGGCTTTTTATTTTGTCTTTGCGGGATGCTAATGCGTTTCTGCCCCGACAGCCAGACACCGCGGGGAAGGGGGCGGCTGCCGAGGCTCCTCCAGCAGCACCCCGTCCTCCTTGCCCGTGGCCGGGGTCTGCGCCCAGCCCACCACCTTGGGCAGGTGGTAGTGGAAATTTGCTTTACACCACCGCTCTGAGAGAGATTTTGGGGGTGGGAGGGGAAAGAGCTCAGGTTCCCCAATCCCGACATCTCAGGATGTCTACAAACCAGAGACGGGATGGGCTGGGAGAGCAACAGCTTTCGGGGTGCGGTGGGATGGGGTGGGATGTGATGGGGTGAGGTATGGTGGGATGAGTTGGGATGGGATGCGTTGGGGTGGGATGGGATGAGTTGGGACAGGATGTGTTGGGATCAGATGAGTTGAGATGGAATGAGTTAGGATGGGATAGGATGTGTTGGGATGGGATGTGTTGGTATGGGATAAGTTGGGAAGAGATTTGTTGGAATGGGATGGGATGGGATGAGTTGGTACAGGATGTGTTGGGGTAGGATGGGATGAGTTGAGATGGGATATGTTGAGTCGGAATGGGATGGGATGAGTTGAGATGGGATGTGGTGGGATGCGATGAGTTAGGATGAGATGTGTTGGGATGGAATGGGTGGGTTTTTCCAGGCAGAGCAATAACCAAAAGTCTTCTGAGACTCCAGGGCAGAGGGATGGTCCCTTGTACCTCTCCCATCAGCAGCGCTGCAATAAACTCGGGAAACAACGGCACGAGGGGAGCAGTGGAGCCAGCCCCTTGGAACAGGCTGGTCCTGCTCTTTGAGTGCCGAGACACTGCCGGATCCTGCGGTGTGCCTCAGTTTGCCCCCTATGCACTGGGGGCATTAGGCTCTGCAGGTAGAAGGGATCATCAGATCCAGGCTCCTGCACCTCGCCCGGCTTTATTCCCTGAGGCGAAAAGCTCTACAGCCCCACCCCGTCGTCTGCAGAGCTTCTGCCGCTGTTTTTGTGACCCGATGCGTTTGCTAACGCAATGCAGGACGTGGATATCTTCATGGGGCCGCTGAGCCGGAAGGTTTCCGCGACACATCTCCGTCGTTCATGCGGAAAGCGGGCACGTAGCAGAAACAGGACGCAAAGTCCTCTCGGTGCTTCCGAGCTCGCTTTGGGCTGGGGCTGGTGCTTCTCCCACACCGGTGACCCTGAGATCTCCGTGTGCTTGGAGAGAAGGAGCCAAGCCAGGGTCTGACTCTGGCGTTCGCAGCTCCTGAGCGTTGCCCCTCTGCGTTCTCAGCCCCCTCCTCCTGCCCCAGTCACCCTCAACCCAACCCTCAAGGACCCGAATTTGGTCTTCTCCTCTCACCGTATCCCTGTGCCACTGGGTTTCGGCGTTCCTGGCTCTGCCCTTCCTCCATCCCAGCAGCACCATTTCCACAAAATGGGAATTTTTCTGACACCAGCTTGCTATTTTGGACAGTTTTTTTTTCCCAGGGAAAGTCCCTGAGCATCCCGTCATCCCCAGGTTTTGGCTTGATAGACCCCAGGAGGCTGCTCCTTGGGATCATTGGGTGCTGCAGGCACGGGTGGGCGAAGGGGGTGTCCCCAGTGTCCTTCGCGGCAACATCAGGCTGGGAAGCGGCCGTGCGAATCCCTGACTGCATCCCGTCACGGTGGGGACGGCGGGGCGCGTGCCCGTCCCCGCCTCGTTGGCGTTGCTGCTCCCCAACGCATCCTCTCCAGCCGGCTCGATTTAGCTCCGGTAAATGGTTTGCTTTCCTGAGCTGATGTTTTCTGACGCGAAGCCGTTCCTGCCCCGCGAGCCGCTCTCCCCGCCGCGGCGGCTGGATGGATGCGGTCCCCGAGGACCTGACACTTGTCTGCGGAGGTGAGGGGGGCAGCGAGCCGCCTTCTCCTCCGTCCCGGCGAATCCATGCAGGCAGCGACATGCCGTGTAGGGCACAGAGACCCCCTCCCCAAGCACCCCCTCCCCACACCCCCAGAACCAACCCAGCCCAGCGCAGAGCCTTGTGAGCCCTTAAAAACCCAATGAAAACACCAAAACGCTTGTTCGTGCCATCTGGAGCAAAAGAAAATGGAATTTTAATTAAAAACTCATGAGCTAGCTGCTATAAATACATCGTCTTGCTGTAAGTTATTCACCCATCAGGAACACGGAGGTCTGATCCCGGGCTCGGCGAGAGGAGCAGGGTTGTTTTTTCATTTCTACAGATATATTTTTTTTTTTCCCCTCCATTGCTTTTCCCACTCAGCCCAGCTTCTCCCCGAGCCCTCGTGAACAGCAGCCCGCCAGCACCCAGCGCTGGGTGATTTCGGGGAGCCCCAGCTGAGCACGGAGCACTCTGCCCACCGGGCTGGAGGCCGGCAGAGCTTGCCAGCCCTTGGGCCACGGCCAGCAGAACTCGGCACCGGAGCAGGGAAGCATCATTCCGGGTAATTTGGGGCCTGGATTTCTTCTTTCCAAGCACGGGGAATAACTGGCGGCGGCAAGAAAAGCAGCAAAGTTCCAGTATCAGAGCCCAAACTGCCTGGCACACTGCTCCCCAAAATCAGCACCCCTCATCTGCCGAGAGGAGACTCGGACTCCCCGGCTCTGGTGGTGGCTGCGGCTGCCTTGGTTGTTAACTCTGAAGCCTAATGATGGACATATAGAAGTAACAGGAAAACGGAACACGTCCTGACAGCAGCACAGGGTGGGATCAAAAATTCATCTGGCCCAGGATTTTGTCTCTGTTCATGGAGGATGGGGCAGTCCCTGACTGGGACAGGAGCAGGACAGCCCAGTCCCCGTCCAGACACTTCTACTGTCAGGATTTTACGGATGTCCCAAAGCACACACCAAAACACCTATGCCGTGGTGGAAATCTTGGGAAAGTGGTTTCATCCCAGATGTTCTTCAGACTGAAGGTTTTGCTTAGGTCCTTCTCAGGGTGTCGGGCTGGGAATTAGCGGCGTGGTAGGAGCCCGGGAGTCCCGCGAAATGCGGGCGATACCCCGCCGTGCAAGTAGGCTTGGGGATCTCTGGGAAGCTGGAACCCTGCTGATAAATCACGGAGCTGCTCTGCTGACCCCAGCCCCTTGGGGCACCACGGACCTTCCCAGCCCAGGTCCGGCAGGAAGAAGGAGGCTTTGGGCAGATGTTGTCTTCTGGATCCAGCGGTGCCGGGAAGAGAGGGCCCTACTTAGCTCTTCCCTTCTCCAGGAGGTTATTGCCCTCTTGGAGAACTCCCAAACCCGCATCCATCGGAAGGAGCTCAGGGATTTGAACCGGGATGAGATGAACCACCCTCTGAGAGGCCGATCGCTCATTCTAGGCGATGGAAGGAGACAAATTACCGGTCTCCATTTTACGTAAAACACGTAACTGGCCACAGAAATGACAGGACTGTCATTACTTAAGTAGATCAAGCAAACCTGAGCTATTCACCTTACAACGGGGCAGGGGAGGACTCGTCAGGGCTGATCTGAACCTTTTTTCCCTGTGCTCTGTCGGGGCCGGTGAGCAGAGGAATTCTTCCTTTTTTAAGAGCCCGGGCGCTGACGGGCCGAGACGCGAGATCAAACCGACGGAAAAGCTGGAAGCCACCCGCACGCTTTCCCAAAGCGCGCTGCGATTCGTTTGAAGCACATACTTCTGTTGTCGCAGGACGGCAGAACCAAGAATGCTAATAAACCCAAAGCAATGTAAATACAGCGCGATGCAGACAAAACAACGCAAACCCGGTGGCACACAAAGGCAGCAACGCCGCACGGGAAAAACACGCCGAGGGAGAGCTTCACCGGTGGCCGAGAGTCCCGGCGTAGGGGTGGCTTGTTTTGGCTTGGGTGGAAGCTTCCCAGCCCAAAACACAGCGCGAGTTTCCAGATCAAAACACCATATCTGGATTCCTCAGCCCGAAAACTGATGTCTCACTGTGCCACGTGTGCAGCCCGAAAGGCACGCGGGAGGACTGGCACAGCTTGGGTCACCTCTTGCAGAACAGCATCCCTCAGGGATGTGGCTTGTTTCCCACCGTCGGGATCCGGGAGAAGCTGGAGCCCCAGCCAGCAGCTGCCCCTGCCCGCGCACACCTAATGTAAGATATGAGACCTAAAATGTAAGGAAATAAGGATGTAAGACATAGATACGAGGAAAAAAACTTACGTGAGGGTGGGGAGGCACTGTCCCAGGTTGCCCAGAGAGGCGGTGGATGCCTCATCCCTGGAAACATTCCAGGCCAGGTTGGATGGGGCTCTGAGCAACCTGATCTGGTTGGGGTTGGGCTGGGTGGGCTTGAACGCTCCCTCCCCACCCAAACCCCTCTGTGATTCCACGATTCAATGTGCCCTGTGCAACCTGGGGGTGCCCTGCCCTGCCCTGTCTCAGGGTGGGATGGAACCGTCCCCCCCAGCCCAGTGCTCCCAGCATCACTCAGGTCTGGCACCCGCGCTCCGGAGCAGCATCTTCTCCCTCCCCTGGACCCCAGACACAGCAGCAGTGCCCCAAATCTTGTGGGATTCGGCGAGATATATCAACCTCGGGGCGTTCTGGGGTCTGCCCTCGCGCCTGCCAGTCCCTCTGCCTCCCCGCCGCCTCCCCGCGCCGGGACGATGTCTCCAGGGCCGCGTCAGGCTGACGTAAGGCTCAGCGAAGCTGCAACAACAACAGGGCTGCTTGGCCGGCGGAGGTCGAGCCGGGAGGCTGCCAACCCCCCGTTCCCCTGCCAACCCCCCGTTCCCCTGCCAAAAGCGCAGTGCACGGGCTTTCGGCACCTGCTGGGAGCCCGGCTCGGCCCGAGAGTCGCTGCTGGCACCCGTCCGGCGCTTTGGGCAAGATCTCAGTGCTTTGGGAAAAGTCTTGGGTTGCGTAGGACAAGGGCGTTCGGCGGGGAACTGGTGATGCTGGCTCTGACTGGGATTGCTGTGGGGGGCCCGGGGACGGACCCAGCCTAATGAGAGTGCGAGGAAGCAGGTGGAGGAAGGCTGGCTGAGATGGGTCGGAGATGTTTTGGTGAGAGGAGGACAGCGAAGGTGCACAAGACCCCTCCTGCATCCCAGGCTGGCGTTTGCTGGGCACTGACGGGTTCATTCCACACAAGGAGCCCTTCTTTGCTGAGACCCAGCAAATTCCTGCCACCGATGAGCCAAGGGAGACCACCTCTAGCTGCTCGCTGCCCGCAGGGTGGAAGAAGAGCATCATCCTGGCCATGCTCCCTTCCGAGGCAGGGCAACGAGGGGGAGGGCCCAAGAGACGTGAAGGAGGGCTGGCACGTGGCGCAGTGCCATAAAAACGGGACGGTTGCTCCCAGCAGCCCATTCCCATTATCTCTGGGGAAGCAGAGATCCTACCAGCAGGATCTCTTGACCTCCCGGGAGATACTGGGGTGAGCAGCTCTAAGAGCAAAGCCCACCCTGACCCACCATCACTGGGGAAGCACCGAGGAGGAGGCCGCAGCCTCTCCTCCTAAAACAATGAATTTCATCCTGCTGCTTGCGGAGCTGAGCGTTTTAATCCCGTTTCTCACATCGTTCCGTTTGCTGTCACAACAACTTGGGATTTCAGCTCCCATTCCTGGAGTTTTCTCAACCAACCCCTCGCCCTGATGGGCTGGCTCCAGCCCCAGATGAGTTTTATAAGGGACCCAGGGGAGGAAAGCACATGGGATGGGTGCTTCCAGGACCGGGATGGGTGAGCCAGGACTGGGACGGGTGTTTCCAGGACCGGGATGGGTGTTTCCAGGGCTGGGATGGGTGTTTCCAGGACCGGGATGGGTGTTTCCAGGGCTGGGATGGGTGCTGTCAGGGCTGGGATGGATAAGCCAGGGCTGTGAAGGGACCTGGTGACGGAGAGATGAAACTTTCTGCTCATGGGAGCATCTGAGCACTGGATGTTCTGCAGAAAAGAGGGAGATCCCGGGAGGAAAGGGATTGCAGTGGGCCCTGGAGAGTCCTTGTGAAGGAGGAAAGCCCAGGTGATGGTTTCACAGAGCAGAAGTCCTCTTCTCCTTCCCCACCGATGCCCAAGGATGTCCCCTGGGGAGGCAGCCAGCCCAGGGGCTGAGCTGAAATCATCCCTTCCCCAAAGCTGGAGTGGGGACCACCACTCTGGGATCATTGCTCAGGCTTCCTTTTGGATTTTCCTAAACAGACTCCTTTTCCTGAGGGCTGAGCACGCCCGGCCTGCCAGAGGGCACAGGATTTCTGGGTCTCTGGAGCTGTGCATGGTGTCGGCAACTGCTGGGAGCAGGCCCTTGGAGCAAAGCTAGAGAGAAACCAATGTCACAGGAGACACCATTTGGACACCAGCATCTCTGATCCTGGAGCCAGGAGGCATCATCTCTTCTCAGGATCGGCCAGTCCTTGGCCATGGACTGGTCTTTGGGACCACCGTGTCCCCACAGCTGCTGGGAAGGATGAAAGGATGGAGCTGCTCTACTAAAATCCATGTTTTCTTCTTTCTAGCTGAGGGCTGCCCCTTCGCTGTCTCCGTCTGCGCCAGATGGGCCACCCACTGCCTTCCACCCGGCTTTGGATGCTGCATCCCAGGACCACGGCCACAGGCAGAGCTGGATCCAGCCCCTTCCCGTGCCCAGCTCAGTAATCCAGGTGGCTCATCCGCGGGATGCTGTGACCCAGATCACGTCCCTTCTCCCACCCTGGCAGCGGCTTCCGGCCGCCGCGGTTCATGCCATCCGGCGCTGGCATCACCTGGCACCGGGTATTTGACTGCACGTGGGTATGAAGGGCGAAGCCCCCGTTCGTTCTTCTTCCAGTTCTTCTCTCTCCATGAAACCAGGCATTGGTCCATGCTGTTGGCAGCGGTTCATCTCCGCTCAGGCAGCCAAGGATTGCACTAAAAAGCCTGGGAAAGAGCAGAGAGAAGGGGACAGCAGGGCTGGGAAGAGAGGGATGCCTCGCCTCTTACAGGCACCCGGGGAAAGTTGTGCACAAGCTGGGTAACTCCAGCCAAAATCCGGGCGCGGGCTCCTGCGGCAACCGGAACACTTCTGGTTTGTATTCCAAGCAGTGAAAGGGCAAGAGGCATCACAGGTGAGTCACGGGCACGGGCATCCCGGAAAGAGGGAACTGAAATCTGTTACTGACTTCTCCTGCTGAGGTCTGAGGCTGGAGCCGCAGCCTGTCAAGAGAAAATACAAAGATTTGGGTTTTCTTCTTTAAAAAAGGAGGGAAAAACAAAGAAGAGGGATTATTATTCCAGGATGCGGCGTGAATCATAGGGTACAAATGGAGGTTGCTTTCCAGGAGGCCAGAGGAGCAAAGCACCGAATTAAAATGCAAACCACGACGCCCGGTGAAACGGGATGAGAGACGCTCTCATCTCTGCGGCTTTGCTCCGGGTCTGCGGGCCGAGGTGAGCTGGAAACAGCATGGGCTTGGCCGTGCCCACAGGGATGTCTCAGGAGAACCTGCTTTTCAATCTTTTTGCTCATTCTGCTGTCTGGATTTGAACATGTGAGGGTGAAGGCAGTGGTTGTTTCCCAAAACATCCTGCCTGCATCTGAACTGGGAGCTGGAGAACTCAAGGGAACATTTTCAGACCAAAAGGAGGTATCTGATGATGCCAGGCTGCGATCTAGATGTCCACAGGTAGATGTCTGGTGCCATTTATGATGCTCTCAGGTGTCCCATCTGCTAACCCAGAAAACCACAGATCTCCCATGAATCTCTTGCCATCTCAGCCAGCGCGTGGGGACATCTTGGGCACCCTCCCAGGTCCTGTGGGTACCTCAGGTGGATCTGGCCATCTACCTTTGGGTGACTGACTTGAGTCTGTAACATCACGAGAGGTTGTTCACACTCCCCTTCTGCTCAAAGGGCGTTTCCAAAGAGCAGCTCACCTTAGCTCATCAAGGCACAACGGGTTTTTCTCATTGTACCCAAGAATTCCTACCTTTCTCCAGGGACCTGCAACTGGTGGGAGGGTGGGCCGCTTCAGTGGAGATGTGTGATGTTGCGTATGAAAGCTACCACGCTGAGGAGTTGCCAAGCTCAAGAGATGGCTTGCAGGATTGGATTTTCCTAAGAAATACATTTATGAGGAGCACCAGACACTGGAATGGGCGTGTTGGGTCCATCCATGTGGGACGTCTGTAAGCAAAGCCACCCCGGAGGTGATGTTGAGGAGAGTGGAGTGTGCAGTGGGTTGGGAGGGCAGCCTCTTGTATGAGGGCTGGGTCTTCAAGAGGTAGTGGAGCCCACTCTAACACCACCACTGGCCACCAGCTCTATAAATGGTGGGGGAAGCCCAAGTGATGGCTGCAAAAGAATGACCCAAGCAGTGACCCAAGCCCAGAGGTAACGCCACATGCCCTCGAGCAAGGGCAGAGGGAAGGGCGCAAGGCTCAGCCGATGCTCAGCTGAACTGTTGGCTCGTGAGCTGCTATGGGGTCTCACCACATCAGCGACCGGTGGGGCTTGGGACTCTGCTTCCAAGGGGGCTGAGTGGTCTGTGCTGTTAGAGAAGAAGCCTTCTGCTTGTCCTGAGCATTCCCTGACACATCCCTGATAACTTCTTCTTGAAAATCTCCCTTCACTGACCTTGGATGGTCCAGACCAGCAGCTTGCTCTTCTTTACAGAAATATTTTCCTTCACTTTCACCTCCCTTGCTGCGTTTCGAGCCTGGGTTTTTCTGCTGGCCACCGGGACACCAGAGCCAGGATAGTCCCTTCCCATTTGCAGACATATTTTTTTGCATTTGAAAAGCAGGGTCAGGTCTCCCTGGCACTGTCTCTTCTCCACGCTAAAGCAATTCCCTGCAGGTCGCATTTTCCAGACCGCTGGAAGCGAGCGGAGCCGAGGCACCGGTGAACCGGTGCGGGATCTCAGAGCATCTGCGCTGGCCCCAGCGGTGAGCGCAGGGGAAGAAAAGACACGGAGACGACCGAGCTCTCAGCTGTCGTGCCGAGAGTTCTTTGAAGCAAGAACTGAAAAGCTTCGGGGAGCGGAGAGAGGCATGAAAGCCACAAGCGCCTGATATGACAGCAGAGGAACGAAATCAGAGAAAATCCAATTTCTACAGGAGAGCAAAAATAAACTCTGACAAGCAAGGAGAGGAAAGGAACAGCGCGTTCCCAAAACCACCGCTTCCCCAGGCAGTGCGCACAACCTGACCGGCACCGGCATGCATCCCGCAGCCCTGGGGTCACGGTCCCCAGGGAGGATGGGGATGATGCAGACCCAGCACAGACGAGTGGCCTGCCCTTCCCAGGGCTGCGGTCCCAGCCCAGCTCGTTACCCGGGGCTGTGCGTGGTGCCTGTGGTTACAAACCCCTCCGAGACCAGCGGAGAGGAGCCCAGAGGGGCTGGGGATGGGCTGCGCCAGCGCTAACGAGCCCTGATGGGCTCAGGCTTCATCCCAGCCTCGTGACAGTGGTGAGGACCTCAGTGGGGACCAGGGCAGCTTTGGTGCATCAGCCAAAATCTGGGTGTTGGCCACAGGGATGTGTGGGGGCTTCCCGGCCATCGGCCTGAGACCTTTCCAGCCGGTCCCCGGGGGTCCCCTCTTTGCAGAGCCAGTGCAGATGGACACATAGATGAATTTTGTATTTTCCTCTCTAATTACACAAATAACCGCACAAAGGCGGGTCCCAGCAGGTAGTGAGCATCCCACCTGTGAGGAAGCAGTGCTGTCACGGGTTTCTCGCCGCAGGCAACGCAGCCCCGCAGCGCCTTGATCCTGCATGGACCCACCCACCGTGAGGGGTGCCCGTCTCCCTCGGGGGAGTTTGGGTGTCTGGGGACCAGGGAACCAGCTTTCTCAAAACCAAGATATTTCCCCCCAGAGCCCAGGTTTCATATCCCTCTACATTCGCCCTTGCAGATCAAATGCCTCGTTTTGCAGGTGATGCATCTCGCAGATCCACGTGAGCATCTGCGGAGGGTCCTGGGCAGGGAGGGGGGGGCTTGGGGCTGCAGACGAGGAAGGGATCAAGTGACAACGGCGTCTGTGAGAGCTTTGCACTCCTTTTCTCTGGCTTCGGGGTCCTGCAGGCTTATGATGCTTTGAAGATATCTTACTCCTTAATTATAATATTTTTCAGAGCAGGTTTCCGCCTCGCGGATAACCTTGCAAATGAACGTGGAAAAGCCGTACCTTGGCTTATCTTCTGCCGAATCTGGCCAGCCTTGCCTCCTGCAGGGGACCGAGGTGCCCTCGTTGCATGCTGCCTGACTTTTGGGGTGCAAGCGGCACATTCAAAGGGTCAAAGCTGGATCCAGCCAGCTTTGGATGCTCGGGACCAGACCTTGCTTTGGCTGGCAGGAGCATCCCCACCAGGATGATGGCCAGCATCAACTTTGCCAATCAGATGCTGGTTAAAGCCTCGAGCCCCTCCGTCTCCCTCCCTCGACGCCGGCTGATAACGCTGGCGATGCACCAGTGGACTTCAACTCCAGCTTAATCGCGCTCCCTTCCTCCCGTTATTGTTTCGATGAAAAGGGATCTAAAGAATAAACTCCAAACGGCTATTTTAAGGGGAACAACCTAATGCACAAAAAAGCCCAGGTTTCTGCCAAAATGGCATCGCGACGCGGCAGCGCGCTCGGCTTCTCCTGAAACCGAGCCCCATGCCCAATTTAGGCGAAACTATTTGCCATCGGAGGCAGATACCGCAGGGTTTTCCCGAATCCGTCTCCTCCGATAGTCACCGTCGCAGGACACGACGCCTCTTGCCTCGTGCCCCACACCCGTGGGGCAGGGAGGAGAGGTTTGCACCCCGTCACGGCCCCTTTACTGCAGCTCACCTGGATGGAGGGGGTGGGCTGCAGCTCTGTGCGAGCCGGGGTGATGCTTTTTGTGGGGAGGGGACCGGCTTCTGGCGCGCAGGGACATGGTGCCGGCCCCTCCGTGCAACCCCAGCCCCACGCAGACGCAGGGGTCTGCTCGCCTTCACCTTGAGAGCAAAGCAGCCGGCGGGAGCCATCAAATATTGATGCTTTTCCATTTATGAGGCCCTGAGAGCCGGGTTGCGGTCAGTGGAGGGGGAGGCTGACGCTCTTCATCTCTTCCAGAGCTGTGCAGACGATCGATGACAGCGCTGGGAGACAGGGACCTCCCTGGTGCCCTTGTCCCCGTCCCATCGGCTGTGACTGAGGGATGACATCAGTCTTGGTTCTCCAGATGTCTGGCCACTGTGACTGGTGAAACTGGTGATTTTCTGCACCCTCTTGGCGTGTCCTACCTTGCCATCGATGCTTTCCGGGCATTCGGGGAGAAGCAAAGTCGGCAGCCCCAAGCTGTAGAGACCAGATCCCGCTCAGCGGCAGCTCACGGTCCCCACGTTTGGTTTCACAGCGGGGCTGAAGGACGTGCAGGGCGGCAGCACCCAGAGCACAGGAGATGTTGCAGAAGACCCGGGGCGTTTGCTGCTGAGGGGTGGCACGGGGCTGGGTGGGACCCTCCTGACAGAGGGGTTCGTTAACGTCATGACACACTGATGGCCATGGGGAGGCTTGGCCATTTTTGGGGGATGGAGAAGGTCTGACCGGGTTAGGGTTTCCTTTCACTCGCACTGGGCTTTTTAATCTTTTCCAAGCAGCTGATCCTGATTTCTTGTCTTGAAGGTCTCTGCAGGAAGGGCACAGGGTGAAATCTTGCATCGGCTCTTGGTCTCAAGGAGCGTGAGGGTCCCCGGGCTGGGTGCCTACAAGCCCAGCACACCTACCCCCCGTATGAAGGACACCAGAAGGTCCTTCTGGAGCAAGGTCCTCTCCTGAACCTTTTCCAGTGTCCCCTGCCACCATCCCCAATGTTCCGGCCAGCCCCACGGCACACGGCACACGCTCGGATGCACCCAGCCCCAAGCACCCCATCATCCCTCGGAGGGAAGAGCGTGGTGCAAGCGCCCTGGGCAATGCCACCACGAGCCTGCAGAGCAAAGCTGCTAAAAATACCCCCCGTGCCTCGGAGCAGTGACAGACAAATCCTCCTCCCCCTGATTTACAGCATCTCCAGCTGCAGTGTTGGCTCCCCGCGGCATCATGGCCGCACTGGTCCCCGTGGGATCATGGAGATGGACTTCTGGGGTGACTTTCCCCATGAGAGCAGGAGAGCCCTGATGCCTGGGCAGCCCTGTAGGGCTTTGCACTCCAAGGAGCTCAGCAAGAATCCTGCGTGACATGGCCTTTCCTCCGGGATGTGACCGGGCATCCCATCATCCCGCCCAAGGATGCCCCCACGTACGGAGCACGGACAGGTCTCTCCATCCAAGGCAGCTCACTGTCTGTGGCAGCTTGTGAGGCCCCATGCATTAGGGGAGGCAAGGAGAGTACAGGGGTACCAAGGAGACCTGAGACCCTTCCCTGCTCAAGCCCCCCAGTCCCAAAATTTCAGACTGGAGATCCTCCTCCTGCTCTTCCCCTTCCCCTGTATCCAAAAAGGCAAAAAGCAGCCCCAGGAATCAAATCCACATCTTTAATCCCACCAGCAACATGGTCAGGTGTGGGCTCTCTATGCCCTCTGCAAAGACCCCAGACCCCAATAAGGTAGAATCACAGAACCGCAGAATGGTTTGGGTGGGGAGGGAGCGTTCAAGGCCACCCAGCCCAACCCCCTGCCAGGAGCAGGGACATCTCCAACCGGATCAGGTTGCTCAGAGCCCCGGCCAACCTGGCCTGGAATGTTTCCAGGGATGGGGCATCCACCGCCTCTCTGGGCAACCTGGGACAGTGCTCCACC
>WHYT01014932.1:2770-12995 GCA_009806455.1 Tetrax tetrax | reverse complement strand
AATCACAGCCAACACGTCAGCCTCCTCCGGGCTGGCTGCCAGCGTCTCCCCGTTTAAGGCCAGGCGCAGGCGTTTGCCCGATAACCAAAGGGCCATCACACCGGGATGGGGGCCGGCCAGCTCCTGGGGACACCGGGGCACGGGGCCGGAGACTCCGACTCCCGCAAGGCTGCATCACCCAGGTCTTGGAGACGTTTTGTCTTTTCCTCCTGTTTTCAGCACTAGGAGAAACTGACCATCCAGATCCGCTGGTGACTTTTATTTAAAAATCCCATCACGTCATGCTTTTATTTTATTTTTTTGTCTTTGACGCTTGCCATCTGCCGGCATCCATCCTCCCCAAACCCCGCCACCGCCAGGGCTTTGGGTGGGGGAATAAAAATGCCGGGCGGGGAATAAATAATTCATTGGGCACAGCTACCGAGCGCGGCGTCCAAAGCCCACGGCGTGGATGGCATTAAACAGTCCCGCTGCGGCACAGAGGCCAAAAAACATCGCTGGTCCCGGATTTGTCCTGCTGCCGGTGGGGTTGGGATGGTGATAGATGGGAGCTTTTGGGGGGACTGGGAGGGGGACAGAGCTAGTGAAATGGATATCAGCCAAGGTATCCTCAGCCGAATCGCTGCAGTGGAGTCCCCATCTCCTCTGCGGGGATGCAGGAACGGTGTCGGAGGCTCAGCCAGGATGCGGAGGGGAGGAGGTGATGCCCTTGCAGGGGCAAAGCAGGGTGGGACCAGAGGGGCTGGAAACTCTGCCGGACCACCCTGCTGTGACCTCCAGCAGCAAAGCACAGCTGAGCGGGAGCTCGGGGGACATCGCCACAGCCCCACTTGTCTCTTCTGAGACCATCTCTCTGGTTCTCCTTTCCAGTGAGAGGCTCATTACGGAGAGGACCATCCCAGAAAGGATGCTCTTGCCGAGGGCTGGTACCCCTGGTACCCGGCGTCACGGGGCAGGGGCAGCAAGGGGCTGGGGACAGGGTGGGTGCAACAGGTCCCTGCTGTCTGCCATCCTCATGGGTGATGGATGATCCTCACCCAGGTGAGGACCACACCAGGGATGGCATTTGTGATGCTCACCCAGCTCCAGCCTCCCACCTGGGCAGCTCTGGGCTTCATCCCACCACCCTCACACCCTCCTCTGCCTCCTCTGGGTCTGCACCGGGAGCAGGATGGGGCCGGCCAAGGATGAAAGCCGCATCCCTGCCGCAGCCCTCAGCAGGCGGAAAGCAGGAGGAAGGACTCAGGGTGAGAATGGGAGGTTTCCCCCAGCAGCAGAAGGGGCTGGGGTCAGATGGGGGAGTAGCCTGCGGTGGGGTAGGGGGGTCCCACCTGCATTTCGGAGCCGTGTGCAATTTGAGAGCGGGTTGGTGCTGGATGCTGGGGATGGAGAGGGGGTGGGGACCCTGGTCTGAAGGAGGGTGAGATGTGGGGACAGGGCTGCTGGTGCGTCCCTATCCTGAGCCCCACAGACCATTAACACTGACTAATTGCTGGTCTCCCAAGGCTCTGGGAGAACAAGGATGGTTCAGATGGGCTTACCTACCCCATCTGACCTCAGAGGGTTCCAGGCAGCTGGGTTTCCCCTCCAGTTTTCCTTCCAGCATTTTTGCGGTAACGTCCGTTGAGAGCAGAGCAGGCTTTATTTTTGTGCCTTAGGTTGTTCCCCTTACACGCCGCCCCTCTCTGCTCACGAGACACCCGCAGACCTTGGCCGGTCACCTGAATCACAGGCTTGTTTTAGCTCAGCTTGGGTGCCAGAGTTTTGTAAAGGAAGGAGCAAGGGATATTTGGGGGAGGGGGAGAAACCATCTGGGGAAGGGCTGGCCACTGCCGTGTGGCCGTGACTCACTTTGCAGGAATCTGCCCTACTCGGAGGGATTGTCCTGTCCTGAATCCTCCGGGTTTGTCTGCAGGTCAGGCCTCCAAAAACAGGATTTAGTCTGTGCTGGAGAGGGGAAGGGACGGATGCGCCGGCTGCCCTGGGGCCAGCGGGACGCTGCCAGCTCCGGATGGGCAAAGCCGTGACCGTGAGGGTTTGGGGCAGCGATGCTGGGCACTCCGGCTTCAGGGAGGGATGGCCAAAAGCTGAGAATGGCCAGACCCTGCTCCGGGCTGAGCTGACCCGACCCCTGCCCACACGGTCGGGCAGGAGAGCAGGAGGAACCAGCAGGGAGGACAGGGATGCTGCAGCCCTTTGGCCATTATAAAAAACTATTTTTTTTTTTCCTCAATCCTTGAGAACTTTTTCCCCAGGCAGCCCCAGAAGGAAGGACTGGAGTGCAGGCGTGTGCTCGAAGCTTTTGTTTTTCTTATCTAAGCGTCAGGCCCCGCACAGGGAGCTTATCCAGCTGCTGCTGCTTGTCTGGCTGGCTGCGGGGGACAAAGAGGGTCACGGCCACCGAAACAGGACACTGACGGCCGCTGCCTGGGAATAAACATCTCTGCAGGCAGCCCTGGCATGGGCACGCTGCTCTGCGGGACACGGATGCTCCGGGTGTCTCCAGGGCTGGGGTTTGTGCTTGTTTGTCCTTCAGGGACAGGAGATGGGTCAGAGCTGTGGTTTGGTCAAGGGGAACCTGCCCTGCCATCCTCCCCTGAATGCAAACACCCTGCCTCGATCTTCATGAGGTACCCAGGGCTTCAGGGGCTGATTCAGGGCAAACAAACCCCCAGGACCTCGGCTGTGTCCCCACAGAGGCACTTGAGTTCCCATTAAGTGGGTTATCTTGATCCTATTGCCCCAATAACAGTGATGTGGCGTTGAAAAGAGCTTGGCTTTCTGCACCACGCGAGGAATTAGAGTCTTCTGGAAGAGAAAGAGAAGAGTAGAGCAGAGCAGAGTAGAGTAGAGTAGAGTAGAGCAGAGCAGAGTAGAGTAGAGAAGAGAAAAGTGGAGTAGAGTGGAGTGGAGTGGAATGGAGTGGAGTAGGAAAAGCTGGAAAGTTTGGTCAGGCAGTCCAAGGAGGGAAAGAAATCCAGCCCAATCCTGTATTTCGAATGCCTTTGCTGCTTGAACTCTGCTCATCATCTGCCCCAGCCCCCCATGAAAGGCTCTCGCCAGCCTCAGGACCATTCTGCCACGGGAAAAGACCAAGGAGCATCCGTTAGCTGGTGGAGTTGGGGTACCCAGGGATCTGTTTCTAGCCCTCAGGTTTACCTCAGATAAAACGACTTCATCTTTATTAATGCAAGGAAATGGCTGAAGCACTTGATCCGCATTCAGACAGCTCCTTGTACGGCCCCACCGCTGCAAATAAGCTTCAGAGCTGTGAGCTCCCAACAGCTGGCATTGTCCCCGCGTACCCCCCAGCCCTCCCAGGCAGAAATGTGCCCCCTCACTCCCTCCGCCACCCCTCCTCAGTGAGCCTGGGACAGAAAACCATCCGTCTTTCCAAACAAGACTGTAGCAAATGCCGGCATTTATCCTTGTAATGCTTAAATTCGTACGTCTGTGTCTGCACACGCCGGTCCCTCTGGCTGCGCATTATCTTATTGACCCTATTTAGTAGGATTGCGCTTCCTCATCTATCATCAAGAGCCGGTGCCGGCTTTGCCGGAGCCACGGGCTGCGCGAGCGGCTGAGCGGAGCAGTACGCCGTGTTTCTGCCCGTGCAAGGTGGTTCAGCCCCACTCCACCGCTGCAGCAGCCCAGCCTCCCTCCTAACGACCTCCTCCAGCCCTTCCAACTAGATCCAAGGCCTTCCTAAGGGAAATGGAGACATTCATTCAAAAAAAAAAAAAGACCCTGAGAGCCACCTCCCTGCTCAGCTTCTTAGCGGTAACAACTGGATGATGGGAAAATTATGGGAAGAGAATCAATACTTGTCCTACTTGGCTGATTTCTGCTGTAGCAAGTCTTGTTCTCGAAGCTCAGAGCTGGGTTTGGAGCGCCTTCGACCCCCTCCACTAAAAATCAGGGAGAAGGCAGGGAGATGTGGCAAGGATGGTCCATGGGGAATGTGTCTTTCAGTGACCTCGACCCCCAAAAAAGGCCAGCCCAGAGCGTCAGCTTGTCCCTGCCTGGAGGAGAGGACAAGGAGAGGTACAAGTCACACACGCCCTGGGAGATGGGATGCTGCACCGCCTGCGTCTCACACGGCACGAGGTTCCTGCGTCCCACCTCTGGTCCCTGACGTACCCTTCTCTCCTTCCTGGGGGCAGTTTTAAGAACGATATCCCAGGACGTTTTTCCCAGGACGTTTTTCCCCTCTGCCCAAGGACTGGTGGATAACACCTCCATCCCTGGAGGTGTCCAAAGAACGTGTAGACGTGGCACTCCAGGACATGGTTTAGTGGGCACGGTGGTGTTGGGTTGACGGTTGGACTTGATGATTTTGGAGGTCTCTTCCAACCTTAACGATTCAACGATTTTACGATTCTACAAAGCCATGGAGCCAAACCCGGCTGTGTGCAAGCAGAGGCTTATTAAACGAGCCAGGTGTTTGACGGAAAGCAGAGATTGCTTCAACAGGTCCCCAAAATCCAATTAATCCAACGGCTATGCCAGGCCCTGAGGGTTTGGCCATTTGGATAATGCCGCCGCAGCGTCACTGGGCAAGGTCTGGCAAGGGGAAGGGAGATTTTAGCTCTGCCCTAGGGAGCTGGCAGAGCGAAAAACCAAATGCGGATGAGGTTTGGTTACGAGTTTCTCGCAGTTGAATGGGATGGAAGTCACCTGGCATGGAAAGAGGTAAGTGGCCAAAGTCCCAGCGCCTTGGTTCCCTGCGTGGCTTTGGAGAGCAATCTGTGCCAGGGGAGTGATGCTACCACTCAGGGTAACAGGGGAGCATCCTCCATCTCTGGTTTTGGGTCCCAGGGTGATCTGAAATGTCACCGTGTCCCCCCACCAGCCTGCTGCATGCAGCCGGGGGGAGTGAGGAGCTTTGCGCTGATCCTGCCCTCCTCCACCCTGCACATCAGTCCTTTTTCTCCGTGGCTCTAATTGGCATCTCTGCTCTGTGTCAGGCTCTTGGCTCCTCTCAAGAATGATGAGGAATTGATTTTTTTTTTTGCCTTTGAAGCAATCAAAGAGCTTATTTTTAAACTCTGCTTGCCTCTGAAGAATCCCATTTTTCTTCTTGTAGAACCTAAATCCTTGGATAAATAAGATCCGTGCAAAAATAGTATTTCTGACCCGGTCTAATCTGTTTAAATCAATTTGTAGTGTAACTGCTCCCTATTTGGCTACACGGGGAGAATAATTAATGCCCGTGTTGCAGAAATCAGTCCAGGAAGGTAGAAAGAGCCGTGAGAGCCAAAAACCATTAAAAGAATGAGAAATATAAATATTTGAAGGCCAAGGTCAGGAGGATTTCAGGTTGCTGCTGCAACCTCAATGCAGCCCCGTGGGACTGGAGGGCTCTGCTGTCGGCTCCTTTTGTTGGAGACCAGGGAAGGGGGCTGAGGGTCACTCAACCTGTTGCTGCAGCTGGGTCCACACAAGCATTGGTGCCTCTGCCAGGTCAATCCCAGACAAATTGTCCCAAAACTGCTGCATGGAGAAGAGGATTTGTTTGGCAGAGGGCAAGAGATGATGCTCCTTAACTTTGCTTCCCTACTGCCGTATCATAGAACCATAGAGCCTTTATGGTTGGAAAAGACCTCCAAGGTCATCAAGTCCAACCATGAAGCCAAAGCTGTTGTGCACAACAGCCCATCAGCATGGCCCCGGCATGGGCGAACGATGGCCAATACACCCACGGCCATCCCCAACCAAGGCAAGGGTTAACCCAGGGCAAGCATCCCCGGTGCAGCTCTGCATCCCGACGGCATCATCAACCCTTTTCATCTGGGAGAGTGAAACGGGAGCAGGATGTGTTGGTACAAGTCACCTCCTGCCCGCAGCAGCTCCAAGGAACCATCCCCGGATAAGGTCTTTCTGCCCTTGGAGACCTCTAAGTCAATTCTGAGCTATATTTGCTTTACCCTGGGGATTACGGAGTTCTTATAGACCACTCAAATCACTCAACTTTGCGTCAGCGCTCCATCAACATTTGCTGTCCTATTGCCATGGTTATGTTCTCCCTGCTTAACACTTGGCCTGTCACCAAAAACAATTCCAGCAGTCACCAGTCAACGGAAACGTCGTCTCCTGGATTCCTCCCTTCGCTGATGGCCACCCCAGCTTTCTGGTAAGACCCTCATTCTGCAGCATCAGCCCCTCGACACCTGGGGCAGTCCGAGCTCCTGGTTTCTGCAAGACGCTGAGCTAAGCAAACAGCGTGGGTGGCGAGGGGCAGCCCTGGGAGCAGCTGATGTTCGGTCTTCTCTGGTTTTGGGTCTCATGAATGCAGAAGTCACCAGTGTGGAGCTTGCCGGGGATGTGCAGCTCTGCTGCTGTGGATTCTACCATGGCACACACGATGCCAGGTGTGATGCTCATGCACAGTGCTCCCGAAAGGAGCCGAGGCCATGACCCAGGGAGACATACAGATGTATTTTATCTCATCCAGGTGTCCTCCAGGCACTGCTTGTCAGGGTTACTTAGACCAGCAGGTCCTGGGTTTTCGGGGCCAACAGAACGGCCCAACCTCACTCCATCCAGGTAGCTTTGTCCCCCAATAAGTGATGGGGCCGTGGGCAGCTGTGGTGATGGGGTAGGTGTGGACTGGATGGACGGTGGAGCTGGAAAACAAGCTGAGGAGAAGGTCACAGGTGGGGTCTGGGGACAGTGAGAGGAGGGCAGGGCTGTGCAGGGCGGTGCCCTGGTAGTGTGGAGGTGGAACGAAGGTCCGTCAGCTCCTGTCCTGGGCAGCTCTCCTGCTGGAGGAAGCCGTCCTGCATGGAGCAAGGGACTTTGGAGTCTGAGCACCCTCTGAGACAGGGAAGATTTCCCTCCCCAAGACCCCAAGCTGCAATTAAATCCCTGTACGTCTCATTCTTCCCATCCTTCTCTCTCTTCTTGCAGCAAAGAAACATGTAACACACGTGGAGATGGCATCATGTAGGCTGGTGTCATACCAGTCTTACCTTCTCTCCAGGGCTGGAGACAGCGTCCTGGAGCAGGACAGAGGTTGTAACGCTGCATTTGTGCCTGGGATGGTGTCACTTAGAATCATTGAATCATAGAAGGGTTTGAGTGGGAAAGGAGCGTTCAAGCCCACCCAGCCCAACCCCCTGCCAGGAGCAGGGACATCTCCAACCAGATCAGGTTGCTCAGAGCCCCGGCCAACCTGGCCTGGAATGTTTCCAGGGATGGGGCATCCACCGCCTCTCTGGGCAACCTGGGACAGTGTTCTACACCCTCAGCATATTTTTTTTTTCCGTATAGTTGAAGAGGAAGGGGAGACGCAGAGATACCACGCCGAGCACCAGGACCCAGGTGTTGTTGACCATCACCCTGTAACAGCTCGGCTGTACGTACCCTCTGTTGCTTGAGAACAGCCACAGTACAGTGTAGTGGGGAACTACCTCCCACCCTAAGGCAACGAATGCCGTTGAGATCCAGAGCCCGGGTTGGATCCAACCTGAACATGATGCACCTTTCCATAAGTGATCTGAAGAGCAGAAGTTCCCAGCCTGGAGTAGACGCGCCATGCTCTGCCTCATCAGCCGCACGGACACCCTGGGTGGGGCCCAGCCACCGCCTCCGGCTGCCTTTCACTTGGGGTTTCACCGTGATGGCATCTTGGCGTTCTTGCACACCTGGCAGTGTTGTCCACCTCCGTTTGACCTGATCTCTCCCAGGTGCCATGGTAAACGGTAAATTTGCTTTGCAAACCAATCGATAATAAGCTATTTAAACAGTGTTGTGTTGAGGCAATAGCATTAGGGAGTCTGTAGGGAATTAAGGAAATAACAACTGGCTTTATTAAGGAGAATAACTCAATTACATAGGCAGGATGGTTTAAGCTTCAGTCCTGAGCTCCACACCCACATCTTCTGGAGCAGGATGCTCAGTGGCACCAGCAGTGACCATGTAGCCAAAACCAACTCCGCTCTCCCTGGAAAACCGCAGCATGGTGTAGCAGCGGAGCCCACAGAACACGCAGTAGATTCCCTTCACCTGGAGCATGTACGTGCGATGCTGGAGCAGCGGGAGAATCATAGAATCCTTAAGGTTGGAAAAGACCTCCAAGATCATCAAGTTCAACCATCAACCCAACGCCACCATGCCCACTAAACCATGTCCTGAAGCAGAGCTGAGGCTGGTGGGGCTGGGAAAGGGCAACCTTGCCCCAAATTGCGATCAGCCCTTCACACTTCACCCCGGATAGATGTGTGCTAGCCAGCCTTGGTCCAACCTGGGATGGAGCCTCCATCTCCTCCCAGTCTATCCCAGAGTTTCACTTGTCTGAGACTGTTCCTCCAGTGCTTAACCTCACCGTCCCGTGTCACATCACCCACCCTTACCCTTCCGTGCCACTCAGGATGCCCCATCCCTGCCTTGTCTTGGCGAGCAGGGAGGGCAAAGCAGGTTCTTTCCCTCTGCAGAGACTTCTCATCGGTGTGGTGGTGCCCACTGGGTTACCACTTCTACTTACACACCCTCCTTGCACACTGCAGCGCGATCAAAGCATCTGGCCTGACACACAGCAAACATTTTCCAAAGTTATCCATGCCCAGAGAAGGGCTTTGCCCATTACCCAACCTCTTTGACTCCAGATGGTATTTGCTACTGATGGTTGCTAGTCTGGACGCAGCCAACAGCGTGGGGACAGCAGTAAGATAGCCCTTCACCCTGTCTCCCCCATCCAGAGCTCCTGAACATGTAGGACAGGTTGAACACTGTTCACAGGTGGATGCAATGGAGATGTCCTCTTGGCATCCTTCCTCTCCTAGAAGCTGCTGCCCCAAGAGCTAACAGCCCCGACATGTCCTGGTGGGGCTGGGAAGACAGGAAGGGTAAGGCAGCATCTTGGGAAGCATCAGCTCTTCCCAGCCAGTGTGGTGGGACACCATCACCACAAAGCAGAAGCGTCTGCCGTAAATGGGCAGAAAAAGCTTCCAGCATTGCCACGTCAGGTGCCCTGGCAGCTCTCACGAACCTGGAGGAGGAGGATGGCCTCAGCACAGCAGCCTTTGGGCGAGTTCCTGCCTACGCTGCAGAGGTTATGGAGATCAGGGTGTCCCCCAGCGAGGGAATCTGCAAAGTGCTCACACCCGCCGAGCTGAGTGTGGGCAGTGCAAAGGCACGCCGAAAATAAAGATGCCCTGCACCCAGCGCGACACCCAGTGAGGATGCTGGTGGCAGAGCCAGGGTGAACATCTCCAAATGGAAACGTTCCAGGCCAGGTTGGCCAGGGCTCTGAGCAACCTGATGTGGCTGGAGATGTCCCTGCTCCTGTCAGGGGGGTTGGACTGGCCTTTGAAGGTCCCTTCCCACCCAAACCCCTCTGTGATTCTATGAGATCCCAACTCAGAGCTCTGCCGTGGGGCTCTGCCTCTCCCGGAGTTCAAACAGCAACGAGGAGGCTGCTTTGTCTCCAGGACACGGAGGAAGAGAGCTGAAACGCTGACCCTCGGCAGCAATAGCGGTTTAATAAACGCGCCAGCAGGAACGGTGAGGGACATCTGCCGAAGACGCATAATTGAATTTTGCAGTAGCAAGTGGATTAAGGGATCTGAAAGGGAGAAGTTTTGAAATTGTAATAACGCAAGGCAAGAGGCCTTGCACAACCTGGTTCTGCTGCGGACAATGGAAACAAACAGATTAATCCCCGGGAGGACAGGAACCAAAATATCTGGCAGGCAGTGCGAGGGGGTCATGTTTATACAACTCGAGCTACGCTGCCTGCCTCTCCTGCCTCCGCGGAGCTGTTGAAAAACCCATTTTGGGTCATCCGAGCCATTCTCTACCTCGTCTGGGGAGGGAGGCAGCTCCAGCAGTTTGCCAGCACCCTTTGCGAGCCAGAGGCTGGAAGTCTTGTTGATGTGACTTGGGACATTTTCGGGAGGCTGGTACCTCATGCCTCGCCACGAATGCCAGATCAGCTGTAGGGGTATCCTCCTGCCCTGGATGCTGCCTCCAGGTAGCAGAAGCCTGTTGAGCCCCCAACAGCAGAGGGACATGGAGCTGTTGGAGAGGGCCCAGAGGAGCCACGCAGATGCGGAGAGGGCTGGAGCAGCTCTGCTGTGAGGCCAGGCTGGGAGAGCTGGGGCTGTTCAGCCTGGAGAAGAGGAGGCTGCGGGGAGAGCTGAGAGCGGCTCCCAGTGCCCAGAGGGGGCTGCAGGGAAGGTGGGGAGAGACTCTGCAGCAGGGCCTGGGGGGACAGGACGAGGGG
>WHYT01014931.1:44090-122683 GCA_009806455.1 Tetrax tetrax | reverse complement strand
AAAAAAAAAAAAAAAAAAAAAAAGACATTAGCCATGAGAAGCCAGGGCTGACATTTTAGCGTTTGGTTTATTTCCAGGCAACTCCAGCTCAGTTCACCCCGTTTCCTTGGGGTTTCAGCCGACCCTACCGCTTCCACCCCCATTTAATCTGAGCGTGGTCTTTGGCTGCATCCTCCGGCCGTCACCGGGACAGCCCTGCGTCTGCAGCAGGTCGCCAGGTTGTTGCTCCATCTCTGCCATTTGTCATTGCGCCGATGAGTAAACAGCTGAGAAAGCTCATTTGGGATTTTTTTTTCTGGTCCTTGCTGTGCCATGAGACTAGCTTGTTCTCCCCTGTACGTGGGGAGAGGAAATTCTGTTGGTGGTATGTTAAACTTTCATTTTGAGCAAGTGTGCACCATCCTTGGGGAAGGAAATGGGGAGCTCAGCGGCACCGCGAGCAGGACCTGTTACAGCCTGCCTGGGATCGCTACCCAACGCACGAGCCCCTGACTGGAAGAAAAAAGTGGTTTTGCGTCGCTTTGGATCGCAGGCTGTGATGAAATCATACTGGCTGGTGAGGCGGTTCCAGAAGTGTATTAGCAGGCAGTAAGTGAAGAAAGCAAAGTTTGACAGACAAAATTTCCATATGTTCGAAGGGAGCCGCTTGCCAAGGATTCGTAATTTGCAGTGATTGCATCCAAAACATTAAACTTTATTGTAGGAACAGAATCAAATTGTTTTCCAGACACACTTTTGAAACCCATGTAGCACTACATATTTTCTTGGTTTTGTTCTTTTTTTTATTCCTTTTTGTGGAGATTGCATGAGAATAGCAGCAGCGTTTTCAGTTTTTTGGAATTTGCTCCTGATCCTAGTTGAGGTGCTGTGCTATTTTTAAAAAGAGAGGGAAAAGAAGAGGATGTGAAAAACCCAAAGCACCGCTATTTGGAAATATTTTCATTAAATCGAATATGTGAGGAGATATTTTCCCCCCCAAAAATACTACATGTTTCAGATATTACTGTGAAATTGTATCAATCTGGACTGTTAGAATCACCAGCTCTTGTTCCAACTGGAAATCCTAAACGTGGGTTTAACTTTAATACCCCCGCTCTTGGTGCTGGGCTGTGATAGCGAAGCAGTTCCTGGCCCTGTGTCGGGGGGACACATTACAGCCCAAGTGTTCCCAGTGTTTAAGAATCCCAGTGCAGAGAAACTAAATGGGAGCCCGTCCCTGCTATTTTTTGTTAAATCAATTATTTGAAGCAGGGGAGTTGTTTAGCAATCCCAACAGCTAAAACCCTGAGAAGCATTCGCACCAGCAGCAGGTTTTTAATAGGATGGTGAACGTGATTTTGGCTTTTGCTGTCTCCAGCCAGCGGGACACGATGCTGTTCGGGGTTGCTGTGACCCAGAGTACGAGGTGATGGCTGGGATGCACCTCGCAGCAGGAGCCAGATGGCAACCAGATTGTGTGGCACTAATGCCACCACCCAGCTGCTGCTGTTGTGATTTTGGTTTTGTTTTCTCCAAAAAGCCAAAGGCGGCGGTGATGGAGGGTGTGGAGAACTGTAGTGTTTAGGTGAGGTTTGGAGGGGAGGAGAGGATGGCTCAGGCTCCGCCGGTGTGGTGTTTATCAATATGAGCAACATGGCAGTAGCATGTTTTCCTTAAGTTCTTATAATTTTCCGGGTTTTTTTCCCTCGTGGTGTGTGTTTAATACTGTCACCTTTTGGGTAAGAGAGTTTCATACGCTTCTTGAAAATGCTAAAATAGAGTTTAGCCATTTTAGGCACGTAGTCTGTGCAAAGCAGGCTGTGGTTTCATCCTGATGGATGTACGTACATCTTTAAACAACGCTTGAGAGACGTTGCAGTCTAAAGCAAGTAAAGAAAATCAGCTCAGATGTTTGACTAATTTATGGATTCTTATTTAACGAAGGACACAGCAGATGCTGGTTGATGCTGTGTTATTCAGAACTGCTTTTCATTGTAATGAATGTTAAAGCACTTCTCACCTAAGCTGGGTGTCTTAGCCCTGCAAGAGCTTGCTTTGGACAGCGAGATGTCTTCCACCGGGATGCTGAAATGGCAGCAAAACACATCCAGAACAAAATGTAAACCAGGTGGGGCTGCTGATTGCCAACATAGCTGAGAAAAAAAACCCTGTTTGAAGAGAGGAGAATCTGTAAAACAGATTGTTTCTGAACAGGCATTTTAGACTCTTTCAACAACTAAAATAACGAAAAATTCACTTTGTGTAGCAGAGGGTGACCTGTGTGGTAAAGCAGGACAGGCCTTTCTCTGAAAGATGGGGAGAGACTGTTCAGCAGGGCCTGTTGTGACAGGACGAGGGGTCATGGTTTCAAAATAGAGGGAGGGAGATTCAGATTAGATATTAGGAAAAAATGTTTTACACTGAGGGTTGTAGAACGCTGGCCCAGGTTGCCCAGAGAGGCAGTGGATGCCCCATCCCTGGAAACGTTCCAGGCCAGGTTGGCCGGGGCTCTGAGCATCCTGATCTGGTTGGAGATGTCCCTGCTCCTGGCAGGGGGGTTGGACTGGGTGGGCTTTGAAGGTCCCTTCCAACCCAAACCACTCTGTGATTCTATGATTTTGCTCCTGCTCATTTTGAGCCGAGTGGCTTTTTTTTTTTTCAATTGTGCACATAATATGACAAGCTTTGGTTTGTTTTAGCTGACGTTTTCAGCTGCAAAAAAGAGCCAGGGTGGGTATGGTAGGCAATGTTTCGGCTTGAGATTGGAAGTTATTGCTTGGGCTGCAGAGAAGTTTGCACAGTATTTCATCAACTTTTACACTGTCAGGAAAACTGTGCTCCCAGACCTCATTCTGTCCCGCTCCGCACACTGATTTCAGGGAAAGCACGGGTTTAATTTCTGTTAAGATATTAGCAGAAATTCTGGGTATTTCTGGGGTACTGTTGCTTAAGTTCTGTAACATGTTTCATTAAAAAGGAACATAAAACCCAGCAAGCTTTCGAAAATTCACAAAGGTGGGAAGGCAGCTTGTTCATATCCGTTGACTTTCACAAGTGCTAAGCCACATGACTAATAGGGTTCATCCACAGCGTGCACGCACCTCCTCACCCCATCCCTCTGAACCTTCTTGTCCTCTTTCTCAGAGCCCTTTCCATTAGCTTAGCCTTTAATTAATTTCTGCCCCACGTGTTGAAGCTTTGGTGCGGCCTTCCTTCTCTCTGGTTCTCCTTTCCTTGTGGAGCCCCAGGGGCTCTGGGGTCTTGCCCTGGATTTGGGCCTTGACTGCGCACTGCTGGCTGCTGAGGGTTGTGAAATAAATAGTAACAGGGGGAGGATTTTGGCGTGGTTCAGCAGGCAGTATTGGCAATTAATGAGGATCCGGCACACGGCTTGCAGTTAGTCGATGGCAGTCTTGAATTATTCATAAACGTTTTTGACCATCCGGCTAGGAGAGCGTTGATGCTGTGTTGGTCTTCCAGAGGCTGCATGGTGAAATAAAATGTCTTCTACTGGGACATGGAGGTGATTTTGGTGGGTGGGGGGACAAAAAGCACGTTCTCAGCACTCATGTCCAAACCAATGTGGCACTGAGCTGTTTCTTAACGGCGAGATGCTTACCAGCGTCCCCTGCCCTCTGCGAGCCCTGAGATTACGAAGCCTGAAGTCATGAAATGTCCCACCGGGCCAGCAGGAAGAGAGATTTTCTTTGCTGTGGTCAGTGACCAGGGGTGTTAGAAGGTCTGGAGGGACTGGAAGGTTGGCTGGCGGTAGATAAGTGGGTGTGTCTCTTCTCGGGGTTTTGTTAAGGCTTTCATGGGACAGGATACACTATTCCCACGCGACAACCAAGATGTGTGTACTCATGTCCACTCGGATAAAGACCAGGCTTTACGATATCCTTTGTTGGGGTGTTGTGGTCAAAGGTGTAGGCCTCACACGGCCTCAAAGCCATCTGCGCCTCTGAAAAGAAACCAAGATGTGAGTCTAGCTCTCCACCGTGTAAAGTAGGAGCTGTTGGATCCCGTAGCTTTTCTGTTGGGTCAGTCTTGTCTCTGCGTTAGCCCCTGAGACCGTTTGGTACCTGTTAGACTTCTGGCTTTCAGAAGAACGCTATTGTCCGTTGTCACTCACTAACACAACATGTCGTATACATACACACACGCACAAGTAAAGCTGTAGCTTATCAACCACAAATCTCCACTTGATCTTTTCCAAATGGAGGCTTTTGAATTTTTTAAGATGTATTTTTCTATATATAGTATTGGTGGCATAATGCAAATAAAAATTTCCTTCGTCAGACACTTCATTTGCATCGGTCGGACCGCTCCAGCTGGTGATCTCAGCCACGTGCTGTTGCTTGTGCAACGTGCCGTCCTCCGGCGGGACCCCCGTCGGCCCTCCTGACACCGAGAGCCGGGCTGGTGCTGCCGCAGCCGGGAGCCGAGGTGGGGACGCTGCCTCGTCCCCTCCCACCGCCGGCGGTTTTGCTTCTCCAGCCTCTTCCCCTGCCAGCACATCGCGCTGCGCTCGCGTGACAGGCCCCAGCGACGGGAATCAAACGAGCTGCCTGCGAGCTCACGCAGCTCCAAAGCCGTCTCCACCCTCAGATAAATTTAAAGCACATTGATCGTTTTCAAGTGGGAATAAGAATACAGCTCCTGTCTGCAGCATTTTCTGTATCAGTTTGGAAAAAAAAAAAAAAGGAAATTCAAAATACCTAACATTTTAAAATAAAGCTATTTTCCTTACATGTAGCTGATATAACATTAAATCCCAGCTCCTTTATCAGCTCTCTGGTCAGGTCTGTGGAGGATTTCGAGGTGATCTGAGCCGAGGGCATCAGTTTGGTGGTTCCTTGGGCAGGGTCCCCGTGCAGGGATGGAGTCAGGGCGCGGGGATGGGGCGATGCTGGGGCAGAGGCGGGGGCAGCAGCTCTCCTGCTGTTGGGCTGGTTCAGAGGGAGGTTGGGGGAACTGGAAGGGAGCGGGCTCTGGCATGGTTTGTAGCTTCCAGAGGAATTTGTTGCACAGCCTGGGAGTGGAGCTCATCCCAAAGTGCAGAGCTTGGCACCACGTGCTGGTTTGTTTGAAAGCCATGTGTTGGTATTTACAGTAAGATCTTCAGGGTGGTAGCACATCCATAACCTCTTCCTGTGTAGCTGAAGCACCCCACTGTTGTAGCTGGATAAACTATTTTCAGTGGGTTCAGTACAAAGCCTGGTGCGGTAGCGTTATCTCTGCCCCTGAGGGCCTTCGGGCCAGGCTGGGAGGGGATCAAACCATCGCCCGCACGTCCGCAGCGGAGGGTGAGCGACTGAAGGAATGACAGGCGTCAGCAGTTGCTGAATGGTGTTTGTGCTTTTTAAGAGTCTGAGAGCTTTTAAAACTTCAGAGAAACCAAAGGGTCTTCACTGTTGTTTTTGTTTTGTTTTGTTTTTAACCTTAAATCCTTCTGCAGCCATGCTTGGGGAACTCCTCCTCTCTGGCTTCATGGGATTTCTTTTAAAACGTGCTATGAAGACATCTAGATTTTGTACAGTGGTTTTTATTTGCAGCGTGCCACATGCTCAAAACAAATTGAATCCAGCGGCAGTGATCCACAGCTCAGGTTTTCCACAGCTGTCATGTGGCTTTACATACATGTTGTATGTCAAGTACGACACACGTGTTGCAGTTGGAAGGTGTGCTCAGAGCTGCTGTACGAGGTTCAGGTCTGAAATTGTGTCCCACGGGTGTAGCTCCGTCTGCTTGAGTAAGCCCTGACTTGAAGGAATTACGTTCTAAAATTCAAGGTTTGCAGCCTAAATACGCGGTTTTTAGCTCCTGAGTGGGAATCACCTGCTGGCTTTGTGGTCGTGTCTGAACGTTTTTAATTAAGAAACTATTTCAGCCATGAAGTGGGAAGATCCAGCAACTGTCTCTGCCAACACAAAGCACTTCCATCACTTTTTTTTTTTTTTTTTTTTGGATGTATAAGTATCATTTCCCAGTTACAGATCACAAGCAGAACGCACCATATGGGTTGATCCTTCTAATGGCATCTTTGCGCCAGATCTGTGCGTAATTGTTACTCTTTTTAGGTGTGCGGTCCCTAGAGAGCTTGTGCCAAGTGGAAGGCTCAGCAGATGACCTCTCCTTCCACTCCAAAATGTTCCTGAAAAAGTTTCAAGGCTGGTTTGGGTTTAGTTGTACATTCTGTTGTAATCTAATGCATCAAAAAGTGGGAAGAGTGACACGATTGACATCAGTGGTTTTAGGTGTCGCGTTGCACCAGCGTGTATGATCTGGTGGGGAGGTGTTTCTTGCACTCCTTGTTGATTTTACATTGCTTGCAACTTCTTGTGAAGGAGAGAATATTTTAATTGCCATCCAGGAAAGTCCTATGAACAGTCTGGTTTCATTTATATACTTTAGAAGAGTTGAAATAACTTTACTTAGATGGATTCAACACTTCTAGGCACTAAGATTTTTATTTTTTTTTTTTTTTTTTGTGCTCATTGGGCTGAAGAGGTGAACAGACGTATTCCAGATCTGTGTGTTGAACAGCCGCACAGTACTGTGTCCGGGGCAGCTGCCCTGAAAGCACACCGTTCTGCCTGTGTCAAGGCCTTGAGTTATGGTGACTTTAAGCAAGAAATTTCATTTCTGCAGCTACACCTTCCCTAGCTGTGAACTGCTTCTTCCTATAACGTCCTCTGAACTCCTTTGCTTCAGGATGCTATGAATGAGCCAGGTGCTTTTAAGAACAAACCTGTGGGTAATAAAGACGCTTGTATTTTTTTCACCATGGGCAATGAAAAGATTTCTAAGGAAGGTTAAACAGCAATTTCCGAACTATTAGTTTTACTGTTAGCGTTGATGTTTATGTCTTTTCCCTGTGTTTCTTCTTTGTAGTACGCTTCGCACCTTACAGACCTCCTGACATCTCTCTGAAACCACTGCTCTTCGAGGTGCCCAGCATCACCACCGAGTCCGTCTTCGTTGGCCGGGACTGGGTGTTCCACGAGATAGACGCGCAGCTGCAGAGTTCAAACACCAGCGTCAACCGAGGTGTGGTGATCGTTGGGAACATCGGGTTTGGAAAAACCGCCATCATCTCCAGACTGGTTGCGCTCAGCTGCCATGGCACACGGATGAGACAGATTGCTTCTGACAGCCCACATGCCTCTCCTAAACGTAAGCACAGCAGTACAGCCATCTTCAAAAATCAGAGACCTTTTCCATCAGCTTTATAATGGTTTTGGCTGAAAAGATCTCATTCCTCCTCAGGCCCAAGAAATCAGCTTAGTCTTTGGTGCCAAGCAGTGGAAGCACTTGTCAGCGGTATTTACACTACTCCTGTTTCCAAATCTAGTTTTTTAAGAGTCAAAATAGTCTCTCTCTTACTTCTCTGACTTAGAAGCATTGGGAAGACACCAATTTTAATTTCCAATATTCTGTTATTACAAACCCATGGCAGTGCGTTCTCCTTCCCGTACAGTTTGTTTATCCCAGTTTATCGTGGTATAAACGCGTAGGGTGGGTTACAAGCCCATGCAGGCTCAGGACCCAGGATTGCTCTGCCTCTTGTGGTCCCATGCGGTTCCCATCACTGCGCTGACATGTTTGCAGGTGGGGATGACAACATTTTAAAATCATTCGGCTCTCAGTGAGTGAGTAAGACAGGACTAAAAATACCGAGTTAGGTACCTAAAGGTATCTTTAAAGAACTAGGTCACTGTATCTCAGTGAAGCTGTAGTTAAATCTGTTTACTGGAATGCAGTCCTCTTAGCCCTGTCGAAATGTCTCAAATGTCACCCAGCGCTGGCATGTTGAACAGTGTCACTTGTCAGCGCTAGGTGAACGATGCGTAGTGAAAGGCAGGGCTTGTTTCTGTATTTGAACTGCAGCTCTGCAGTGCACCAACTGTGTGTGTCTCCCCAGTCTGCTTAGAGGGATTAGAGACCAGTGTCCTTAACTGTTTCTGGAGTAAAAGCTTGGACATTTCATGCAGAGAGGACAAGAATCCGTGGTCACACCTCACGTGCTGCTATTTAGTTCACACTGTGGTTTGTCCAGGGAGTTGAAAGCTGAATAATCCCTCAGTGTTCGTTATTGGGATGGAGTCCTTCAGAACCAGTCAACTAATCTGACTTTATTTCCCATGGAGATCACAAGTCCTAACCTAGCTATAGAAGGTAATAATTATTCTGCAAGTTTCCTCAATATTCTTGACATGCCGGGGAAAAAAAAAAATCTATTATGCTTAGTAAAATCTATATTTAATAATAAATGCTAATCAGGTGACCTGGCTATATTACAGCAGTTGTGCTATCAGCATTAGTTAGCTGGCATAAATACAGCGTCATGCTCTTAGTGTCGTACTCTTAATTCCTGCATCAGAAAATAATACTGGTGAAGGTGGTGCTGCATGCTCAAAATCAAGAATGTGTATCATTGCTAACACGTTCAGGGTTTGATTATGTAGGCAGTAGCCATCCTCCTTTGTTGTTTGCCATTAAATGGGTCATTGTTTGCATTATGATTTCAAGTCAAGCTCAAGGATGTGTTGCAGCAATCCGTTCAGGAAAACCCTCTGCTAGTACAGGCTGGACTGAAGTGGACTGCTGCTTTTAAGCATTCCTGAAATAAAGAAATCACTAACTGGACATGATCAAGTCCTACATGTCTTAGTGTCATTCAGAAATACTCTGTGTGAGTGAAAGTAAGAGTGGTTTGAAAATGTTATCCACAAAGGCCAGGTGAACGAACTGCTCTAGCGATCTACTGGTAAAGCCAATTTCTGCTTTGCCTGGCAAAAGAAACAGCTAAAATGCAGTAGAAAGCAGTTAAACTTGACAGATTATTGCAGTATAATTCATTATTTGCTTGCAAGCCTTTGCCAGATCCTGGTACTACTCCTGCTTCTCTTCCTCTGACTCATTAATGGGCTTCAGATGGATATATTAGCTGTGACTCTCCATTTATTAATGTTATAAAACAGGCACATAATTCAGAACAACTGACCGTCTCCACTGAAGAAGGACTCAGAGCCAAATTAACCAGCGGTTGTTCGTAACAATCTGTTGGCAGAGCAGCAGAGTAGGGCAGGACTGTGCTAAAATACACCCGACTCGAGGATGGAGCGCACCTTTGAGAGCGCGCGGTTCGCTCCATGGTTGTGATTATTTTAAAGTCAATGAAATTACAGTGAAGAAGAGGAATAAGCCAAGCTCAATCCTTTATCTGAGCGGTCCTTCCTGAAAGTGCTGCTTCCAAAAGAAGTTTCTTGGGGAGCCTCTGGCCTGACCGGACGGTGTCACAGTCTGTTGCTGCCTGAAATCCTACACGGAGTATTTGTGGAAAGTATTTTAACTGCCGTGCCTGACCCACCAGAAAACAGCAGCTGCTTGGTCTGTAATAATAACGTCGGTCGTGTTTGTCCTGTAGCAATTCATGATCTTTTTCCTTGGGACAGATGTGGATGCAAACCGAGAGCTGCCCTTAACCCAGCCGCCTTCTGCTCACTCGTCGATCACCAGCGGGAGCTGCCCCGGGACTCCCGAAATGCGCCGGCGCCAGGAAGAGGCCATGCGGAGGCTTGCTTCCCAGGTACAGAAACATTCTTCTTGGGGTTTTTTTTTGGTCTTTGGGAAAACGTCAGTTTTAACGGGACCTGTTGGAAGGTCTCCTGCTGTACGTCACTTGGTGCGCTGGAAAACATGTGCGTTCAAATGCTTACTGGGAAAGTCTAGAGGTAAACTTCTGCAACAGGTTTTATTACCCTAGGAAACTTATTTCTGTAAAATTAAATTCCCCTTACATCAAATACACTCCCCTTCTGCCCTGAGAGTTTGTCTTTCCCAGCCATCATCCTTTACCCTTACGAATGCTATAACATCATTACCAGAATAGTTGTAATTTTACTTCGGCAGTGAGAACACAGTTACCACGTGACTGAGCAGTGTTTCATTTTGAAAGGAGCGGGTATTGTACGGTGTTTTTTGGAAAAGTCTACAAAACGGATCATAGCTTTTTGAGCAATACACAAATTATTTGCTGTTATGGCAAGAGTAGATTGTGTATAACGCTATCACTTACTGTAGGTGAGATTTACAGCTTGAGATTTACAGCCTGGGTTTTATTGTATTCCTGAGCTTTAGCCCTGTTTTTGTGGTGGTGGAAGGTGCCAGTATATTGCTTTGAAATCTGAGAAGCTTGCCCCTCCTACACCTTCTGAGAGGATGCGAGCAGTTAATACTCTCCTGTTGCCTGCTCCCACTTTGGAGAGGAAAATGTCAAACAAAGTCTTTGTTCTAAATTATTACCAGGATGTGTTTCGCTTGGCTTTTTGTGCCAGATACTCTCTTGTCCTATCTGCTTTTCTGCTGCACTCAGATGGCAAGGCAGAGAGCATGCGATACCTGCATGAATAAATATTAAGACTGATATTCTCTTCTTCCACATGGAATTCCCAAAAGGAATGCAATGGCCAGGTCTGTTTTTGTTCAGGACGCATTAGTCATCGTATTCCTTACGAATCTTAAGCATCACAGACTACCAGAAAGTGCAATAAAGTGTGCTATCACTGCTTAAAATACCTCCTGTATCTCAGCCTTCTTCCCCTGAGTGCTTAAGTAATCCTGCTGAATACATAATTGATAAACGGATGCAGTTTTAGCTTCGGTTGCCTCCTGAAAAAGGAAAGGGATACGACTCTTTCAGAGTGTCACATCCACTGCATAGGTCATGCACTGAAGGTTTTTTGCATCTCTGATCACTGGAGAAAAGAGTAAGAAACAATCTTTCTAGCCAAAAATAAAGTAAAAATAGGTTCCTGTACCTTGGCTACAGACTCCTTTAGGACAGGGTTTTAAAGCTCTGCTCATCCCCTAGCCAAGACTTTTTTGCAAAACAAATCCTGTGTTTTACTGTCAGAACGTAACAAAGGAGTCAGGAAGATTCTCAGATGTGCTGCCTCCTGAGCTGGCAGCAGGATTACAGACTTTGACTGTGACTGTTAATCTCCCAGTAAATCGTGACTCCTGTAGATGAAGGCAGATTCCAGAAATAACTGTCACCGGCTTCCAAACATGAGGCCTCCATGAGAAGATCTGTGCCGAGGCTGATGAGTTGACCTTAGAGTACTTGGAATCGCTGCTTCTACCCGAATAGCTGACGCAGCATGCGGGACTTCTGAAAAGCTTCCTAGTGTTTAGCAAACAGTTCCCGGGATGAGTCAGAGCGGCAGCGACGCGGCTCGGTTCCGCAGCCGGAGACCTTGGGTCTGTTCCCAGCTTTGCCGTTAGCCTTGTTGGGGTCCTTGGAGACCAGCAGCTCATCTGCCTGCCTCCGTTTCCCTGCCTGTTAAAAGAAAAGTGATCTGTGCAGATAATGGTCCTTTGATGTCTGGTGCTGGAAGGAGCACATAACCAGGTGTCGCTTGGTTTTCTCAGTTTGGAAGAGCAGTTCTCTTCCAGGCAGTGCTGCAGCGTGTGCCTGCGTAAAGCCCTGCGCTGAAATAAAGCACGTGCTTAAGTCCTGATCCAGACCTTCATTTCTTATCACAAAGAAATTATTTTTTTTGGAAGCATAAGAGGTTTTTTGGTTTGTTTGAGATTTTTTTTTTTTTAGCAATGTGTTCCTGCTGATGATTCTCTATTATAACCAAGAAGTCTGGTTTTACTGCATCAGAGCCTTTTCCAGAACTGCTATGTAGCATGCTACAAACAGTAGGTTTGATGGATTATCAAGCCTCAGGAAGGGAAATAAAGGTAAATAAAATAGTTTAGGATGTTTGTCAAATTGATAGCTGGAAATGGTGTGCCTAGTGCACTCTCAGTAACCTCCTGAGTAGCACAGCTCAGCATCACCGCTGATGAATGCGTGCTGTCAACAGCAGATAAATTGATTCAGTTGGCAAAGAACCCTGCCGAATGATGTCCTCCCAGATAAAACAAACGCTGCCTGTTCCACCCCAGCTGTGGTTTTTGAAGTCTCTGAGTGACACTGGGAGAAAAAGGGTTACTGACCTGGCAACAGAAATGAAAATCTATTAGAATAACAGTGTTAAGCTCCTTGTTCTGTGTGATGGCCTCATTCAGAAACTCCATCACATGCATCTAACTTGCCTTTGAGAGAGAATGAGAATTTGTTGTTCATGAGAGGCTTTGAAGATGCTGAACTCTTAAACGGAGCAAATACACCGAATGTCTTTATAGACAACAGTAAAAATAGTTGGTTAAAGTAAGGTAGCTGTGTACCTGAATGTCTGATGCCACATTCTCCTACAGGCGTTCTTGGGGACAGTTTAGGAAAACCCTTCTGCTGTAGTTTAGCTCCGCTTGGGACCAGACTACGTGGTCTCCCTCTCACTCCCCCCACCCTCCGAGAGAACAGGGAGAGGTAATAAAAGGAAAAAGGCTCGAGGTTTGAGATAAGGACAGGGAGAGATCCTTAAAGTTACCGTTACGGGCAAAACAGACTCGACTTGGGGAAAACTGTTTGTTTGTTATTAAAACCAAAGCAGGATAATGAGACAGAGAACAAGATAACTGCCCCCAGCCCTCCCTCTTCCCGGGCTTAACATGATCTCTACCAGCATATTCCTGTATCAGAAACTGTGGAATAAAAACCAGATTGCTGGTGGCCTACTTAAAACAGTTTTTGTTTCACCTGGCTGAAGAAAAAAGAGCCCAAGGAGGTGAAGGCAAGACTGACCCGTAGGTTAGTGTGGTTGGAAAAGTACTTCTTGGACATGTGTGTTTTATAGTTGCATTAAGCCTGGAGCCAGGATTAAAGCAGAGAAGAAAGTGTTGACAGTGATGGACAGCCGCAGTTGTCAGGGATGTTTTGGGAGATGTATGAAACGTGTATGAGGAGCTAGATAAAGCCGTGTGCAGATGTTCCACCACTGCTTGCGCTGAGCAGGGCGGGATGTTCTCAGGTTGTGCTGTGGTTATTGTGCTAGAGAAACGCAGATCGTTATGAAAGCGGATTAATAATACACTAACGGGCTTAAGTAACGGTTGGCGCGGGCACCAGAATGCTAGTGGGAAGCACGCCGTCCTCTCACCCACTCCGTTCCTTCTGAAAATGTCACTTATACCAAAACTCAGAAGTTGTGTGTTTATGATGACAGAAATGAAAGGTGAACAGTTGCTTTTCCTCCTCTGGATTATTCAGGGTTGTGCTTTTCTGCCTGTTTTTCATGCAGTAAGTTCTTGGGGGCAAGGGTTGCTTTTAGCTCTAGTTGTCAGAGATGAACGAATCATCAATTTTAGAAATAAGTAACTGAAGACTGCCTAGCAGGAGCTCCGCTCAGCCTTGCCATGCTGGAAAAGAGCATTATTTGGTTTTATTCTTAGGGAGCAGTTTGAAGTCATCCATGATTTCTGCTTCAGTGTTCATCAGCAAACTACTGGAGAAGAAAAATGCTTGGGAATCAGGCAGTTTAGAAAGCCAGTATCAGGTGTGATTTTTCTCTTCAAAAACTATACCAGGAAAACTGTATCCAGCTGGTTTAGGAGTTGTCGGAAGTTACCCTCACCAGTGGGTCCTAGGAGGAGAAAACGTCAAAAACAGAGGGTGAAATTCCCTTCCTCCCAGGCCTCAGGGGCAGCCGTTGAGGTTTCTCATGTCTCTTGGTCAGAAATGGAGTCTTTTGCCATACGAGTAGCACTCGTGGTAGGAAGGGTTGGATACCTTTCAGGGTTTGCAGGAGTTTCTCCTGAAGAAATGAAAGAAAACAAGGAACTTAAAATTGAGATTGTTCTGTTCTTTTTGTCATTTCTCTTCCCAGCAGCCCATCTTTCTTCCTCAGATTTTGAAAGTGGAAGCAGGCTGGTTCTGCCTGGAGAGGTTAGTGGAGAAAATCCTGGAAGTGCAGCAGTGCCTTTGTGTAACTCACCTGGAGCATCCCCCTGTCGGCTCCGGCTGTCCTGTTCCAGCTCCCAGCGATCATTATCGGAGTATCGAGGGAGAGTATTTTTAAAAGGGAAAGAAAGTTCAAAGTCTTGCTGTCACACCAGGGAGGTTCAAGGTGTGACTGGCTTGGTGTTGAGGGCTGTTATTTAGACAGGGATAAAGAAGCGTGCCAGGAAACCTGAGGCATCCAGGAGTGAATTCCTAGCCTTCCTTTTCCTCGCAAGGGAAGCACTAAGTGTATGGCAACATTAATAGCTTCTTAGCAGAGATTTCTGTGAAGCAATTTCCTAATTTTAAAGGTAACATTAATCCTCTTGCTGGGAACTGAGCTGGCACAAGCCCTTTTTTTTTTCCCTCCCTTTCACTCACGGACTTGTCCTGCCTCTGAGGAGGAGCTGAGGCACTGGCTCAGTGATGGTCCAGTGGTGGACTTCCCACCAGTCCTGGTGAGGAGCGTGGGGACGTGCGTCAGACCCCAGCTCCCACCAGTGGACTTCAGAGCGGTCCTTGCTGGGGAAGTTTCTTGGCAGCTTTTCCTCCATCCCCTGTCTCTGGGGGGTTTGTACTGTAGTATGGAGTAGAGAGACCTGCAGGGGGGGAGGACGAGAGCGATTGGTTTGCCAGATTTGGTGAACTCTCAAAAGTCGTGAATAAAACTACTCAGGTTACAGCTCCCATCTCAACACTTGCTAATAAAACAAGCATTTCTGGCAAAACTGCTTGGTAAGTCTTTTGTTTTAATATATATATGCATTTATTATGGAAATAAGTTTGCCGGATTGATGAATTTATTTCAAGTCTACCTTCTGACAACGAGCAGACTGCCAGTTTTTCTGCAGTGCCAGTGAGTTGGTCTAGACTTGGCTCCTTCGCTGTGCTAGGTGTACGCCGGCTTTCCTGGTGAGCTGGCCACGCGTAGCTGAGTACGCAGCTTGGTGTAACTGCTAAAGCCACCTGCTGCTGCTCAGCGCTTGTAAACATATTGCCCGATATCGCGGAACGGCTGTAAGGTGAAACTGGAAAAAAAAAAAGTTGTGAATATGAAGAGTAAGATTTTTAAACCTAAGATACCGTGAGAAAAGCCAGGACTCCACACCTCTCCCGTGTGGCGCCTTGCTTGTTCTGCCTTTGCGCTGTTTAATCGCTCGTCCATTAAAATACCTCCTGACTTCACTGCTCTGGCCAGGGGAGGTGGGCGACCATCGCTCAGTCACCGCGTGGCTGTCCTTGCAGTGCCATCTTTTTGTATCCACGTGATGCTGGGCCATGTATAGCTTGGGCTGATGCATCTCAGCTGGAGCATGACCTTAGAATCATTGAATCATTGACGTTGGAAAAAACCCTTAAGATCGAGTCCAACTGTGGACCTAACACTGCCAGGTCCACCACTAACCCATGTCCCTGAGTGCCACATCAACATATCTTTTAAATGCCTCCAGGGGTGACTCAGCCTTGCTTGTCCAGAGCTGGTCCTTCACCTCAGAGAAAAGCAACGAGAGGCTTTCCCACCGACCCTAGCCTGTACTGGAAAATACTGACCCACAAATACGTGTCCTAGGTGACCTTTGCCTTTCAGCAAGGGGCACCAGCGCCGTTCAGAGGTACAGTAGCCCAGGGTGAGATCAATTCAGCTGAAAGGAAGAAGCCTGAACTGTCTCCCTTCTGGTTAGGGTCACCTTCCCTATTTTCCCTCAAGGTTTTATCCTTTGCTCACAGAGGATTTTTAATGGATTGGCCACAGAGTTGTAAATAACCCATTGAACAGCTATATTCTTTGGGTTTCTGGAGGCTGTGTGGTTGCTTGTGGTAGCAGCACTTAAACAAATGGACCTGAAAGCCAGCTCTGCTGTGCTAATGGGTCATACCCTACATAGAGCAGCTGGTGGAGGAGCTGCATGTCCATCACATTAGCGCACTCGGCTGATGCTGAACACGGCTGGTGGCTTTGGAGGCTCTTCTGCCCCCGTCCTCCCAGAAGCCAAAGTGTCATTGTTGCTGCAGGCATATAAACAGAAAGGGAGGCCTCCTACCTTACGCAGAGTTGCAGGGATTCATTACTTTTGAGCCTTGATGCCCTGCGACACTAACGAGTTTCAGAGGGCATTTACACGGCTGTGTGCGAGTAATGAACGCTCCCAACAAAGTGGGTCACCACGTACGTGCACGGTCACGTGCGATGGATAGAATACAGCGGTGCTGACTTTCGTTGACGTGATTGCAACCAACGTTATTCCTGGCAAATGGCGTTTTGGCAGGTAAAAGGATGACCCTGGGTTTACTTGAAGCTATTTTGGATGGGTCAAGAAAAGATCAGTCTTATTAGGTGCAGAAGCGTGGTTAAAATACAAGGTGGGAGCCCTGTATGAGGACTGTGGAGGAACTGGGGTGTTGCTGCGAACTCAGGGGCAAGCGATGTTGGTCCTTTTTGGGGAGTTTGGCAGAACGGCCTCCTTGCACAGCACGCAGAAGGAAGGCAAGGAAAATCACACCAGAGCCGTGATGTCAAAGGAGTTGTTCTCTTAGCGGAGAACTGCTTAAAATTGGCCTGTCCTATTAAGTAAAAATAACTTATTTCCCATGAGTCATCTTCAGCCCCTCTTTCTCCTTTGATGTTCACGCTGTCCTTCCGGCCTTTCTCATGCAGCTGTTACCTCCTGCCTCTCCTGGCTTGTCATCTTCTCCCTCTTTTCTTTCCCCCCCTTGACAGTTCAGTTTCCCCCCTCTCTCTCTCTTTCATAGGTGATACACAATCCCTTTGGTGCACTCTCTGTGCCCTCTCCAGCCTCTTCCTCCTGTCCTTGTCCAGTGGTGTTTTCCATTTTCCTTGGAATAGCCATTTTGCTTTTAACACCCACCTGTCTTCCTTCTTCTTCCAGCAGCTGTTTTCCTAGGTGCTAATCTATCTGATGAAATCTCCCTTTTTTTCTGGTTTCATGGAATTCTTCTGTATCTGCTCAGCTGAGCCCAAATCCCTTCCAGGTTAGGAAGTACAAGCCAGGTGAAATTGGTAGCTGGGTCTGGGAGATCTGGCGATCAGTTTGCACGGCCTTGCTTTAGAAAAACATTTTGGTGTGGAGAGGAGAACTGCAGGAAAGATGTCCTGCATGTCTGGGTGGGACTCTGCTGCCAAGTCTTGCATCCAGGAAAGGGATGGATGAAGGAGTCAACTCAAATGGAAGGACAGCAGAAAAGATGGTAGGGAGGGTGGAGGTTGCATGGGGCTGGATGAAGGAAGAAAGGAGGAGTGGTTGTGGCAGAATGGAAGAGTGGGGTAGCTGGTGTTGGAAAGGTCGGGAGAAGAGACTCCTGAAGACCTCCTACCTAAAGAGAATATGGATAATGTCTTTTGTAACTCTGCTTTAGCAGTTAAGAAGATGAAGTTTGTATCATTTCTGGAGGCTCCTTTGATTCCACTTCAGGAGAGAATGGGGTCATGCTGAATGTTGGCCATGGTCGGTTAGAGGCAGTGCTCTGGCTTCACCGTGTCTGGTGTTTCTCAAGCCTTATAACACGTAATTAACATTTAAAACAACTGGCTACCAAAAAGCTCATGATAAATGTAATTCTTTGGTGTGTAGCCAGCTCGACTCTCAGAGTCATTTTAGGAGAGGAGGTAATAATTGCAAGTAAAATATGCATCATACTAATGTGAATTAATTTGAAGCTCCCTTGCAAGCAAGAAAGGAAATTACACAAATGTGTAACTTTTGGCATTTGATATTTGATATAAACAACAGCATGCCTTGCTTTCTCAGCGTAGAGCCACTCAACTTGTCAGAAACTGCGTTCTCAGCCTTACAAAAATGACACCAGCAGATATTTTGAACAGTTCTCTGGATCTAGGTGTTGACTTCTCCCATCCTTCCTTGTAATCCACTTCTCTTGTGGTAGGGTTGCTTATAGACGTTCTATACTGAATGTTTGCAATCCAGTGGTTTAAATTTAAACAAGCTTTAGAGCAAGGAACTCTTCCACTTCCAACTTTGTAAACTTAACATCACTTAACAAACCTGAGAGCTGAAATAAAGGTTTAAAAGTTTTGGAAGTCCGATGTAGTGTTTATAGTGTTTTGGCTATATGATGACAAAAGGAGACTTTTTGTGTGCGTGTCTACACGTGTATTGTGTAGGAAGTAAGAGCTCTACCTGCAGCAGTTTGGTTTCTGTTACTGGGAACCTGATGCCAAGGGAGGGCTGCGTAAGAACTTTGTACTGTGGAATCCACAAGTTATTATTCCCAAATAAATAGGATTGTTGAAAAGAAATCGCTGCCTTTATTGTTACTTTACCCGGTGCTGTCCTCTGAGGGAATACATTATATTTTAACTGGCTGGTAGGAAAAATTCTGTTAGGAATTTGGAGGTATCCACTCAAGTTGAAGCACATGTATTAGGGCTTGATGCTTGAAATGACAGCCCAGCTTTATTGTCATGGTGTGCCTCACACCTCATCTTGACTGCAAAAGGAAACTATTGCATTATACCCCATTGGTAATTTCATACATTTCTATTTAAAATTCAAAGCTAGTGCTAAGCCAGCAGTGTGCGAGGACCCCACTGCCTGATGTTTGCATTTCTTGGTGCCATCCTTCGCAGAGGCAGAGCTCGGCGGCTGGACGCTCCATCCCCCCTGCCCTTCAAGGTGGCAAGCCAGAAACCTTAACCACAGCCAACAGCCACAGGCCACGTTTCGTCTGAGCTCACGCGACACCCAGAGAGGCCGCGGAAATCTCGTGTGCACAGTGTCCTCGGTTCTCTTGTCCTTTCCCAGTTCAGGAATGTGGTTTATTTTGCAATATTTGTATGCTGTGCTGCAGTGCTCCGGGGCTATGGTGGCTTTGGTACAAAACTGATCCCATCTGCTGCGCCGGGATATTTTTGGATGCTATCAGTGATATTTGAAAAGCAAAGGCAGTGGACGGGAGCTGGAGAAAAGCGTTTTGACCTGGCAGAGGTTTGCACCAAATGGGCAGGCGTGGTGCCGGGAGGAGGCTGGTGCCAGCCGGGGCCCCGGGCCGTGGAGCGGTACTGCAGCAGCCTGCGGAGTGCTTTCCAAGGAGAGAGAGATTTTTTGCGGGCCTGTTTTTATATTGCGGAAGAAAACAGGAAAGTTCGCAGGTTGTATGGAGAAGCTATCAGTGTTTTTCTGCTTATTTTGATAAATGGGCAGAATTTAGTGGGTTTGGAGTTTGGAGAGCTGGGAAAATCAGGTGGCCTGGGAAAAGAGGAAGATTTGTTTTGTCTGGGGTTTGTTTTTGGTTTTTTTAGTTGAATTGAGTTTCTGAATGAAGAGCAGGATGAGTAATGTATAGTAAGCCTGAGATTCCCCCCCATTCACAGGGATCTGTTGTTTGCAGGTGCTACCTTGCTGTAAGGTCCTCAGCCAGTGCTCTCTGCCTGCTTCTGTAGAGCTTGACATTTGAAAACAGCCAATAAAAATAAGTTTGAGAAAACAATCACAAGTTATTACCGACGCCAAGTCCTTAAACGGAGCTTGGAGCGCAATCCTATCGCTCCCTGCTCAGCACGGTGCTTCTGAGATGTCAGTCACTGTCACTGTCCATCTCTGCGAGGAGCTGCAGCTTAATTTCATTTATTCCTCAAGTGGCAGGTCCAGTCATTTTTCAGGATCAGTGCCTGTTTTTACCAACTGATTCGTCTGGACTCTTGTCACGGGTGGTTAACACTTGGTACTCTTAAAGGCTTCGCCTGCCGGAGTACATCCAGCTCACCAAAGGAAAACCGTGGCTTTGAGCAACTTGCCCGACTCGCGTCTGATGCAGATGCGTTTTTCTGTTCTTTTTCTCTTTGCTAGGTTGTCGCTTACCACTACTGCCAGGCCGATAACGCCTACACCTGCCTGGTGCCGGAGTTTGTGCACAACGTGGCCGCCCTGCTCTGCCGCTCGCCCCAGTTCGTGGCCTACCGGGAGCAGCTGCTGCGGGAGCCCCACCTGCAGAGCATGCTCAGCCTGCGCTCCTGCGTGCAGGACCCCATGGCCTCCTTCCGCAGGGGCGTCCTGGAGCCCCTGGAAAACCTCCACAAAGGTATCGTAACCTCGCTCCCCCCGCTTTGCCTGAACTCCCTGACACCTTTTAAAATTATTGTTTTTTCAATGCTGCTTAGTTCCATCCGGGCATTAAAGTGAAGCGATATATTGATCTCAAGAGCTGCAGGGAAGAGGTGAGATCTGGAGAAGCTGAGAACGTGCCGTCATGTTTGTTTGGAAGCGAGGGGTCAACCACCCCTCTAGTCATGGTGTGCATTTCAGGGCCATAGATGAAACCCTAAAGACAGCGTGGGTTTGTCTTTCCTTTTTCTTGCTTTCTTCCACATCCCAAACGTGGCCTCGCAGTTCTGAGGGTGAAAACAAGCAGCAGTTTCCACTCGCAGCTCTGCTTCTGGCAGTGTGTTCTGATATGTTTGTTTGGGAGCTGAACGTTTTTCCCCTTCACTGCCATTATTTAGTGGGCTTTTGGGAATTTGAATCTTTGACCGAAGGAGCTGACACCATGAAAGTCTGTAGATGCCCTGTGTGAAGCTTTTAGGGCAGCTGGTGACAGGCCTTATTGTGATTACGGACTTCAGAGTTTTTTCTAATGCAGCATCGGTTTTGTCTCCTTTTCTTTCTTTCCTCTGCGAGATAGAACTAATTCACTGTGACAATCACTAGACTTCAGGTCTTTGCTCGTTGCCATGAAAACTGTCGGAGCGTTGCTGAGTTCAGGACTCCGTTGTCCTGCAAAACGATGTTTATTAAAATGACGTGCTGCAAGTTGGCTGCAAAAATAGTTCAGATGATTTCCATTCCCACCCTACCTATGACAGTGTAGGAGCCAATGGGAAATAGGTGCAGCTCCCACCGAATTCAGAGCCGTGTCGATCAAATTAGCTCTTCGAAACATCGCATCCAAACTCTGAGCTGCAGCATCTGGGTCCAAAACGCGTGGTTCCACCAGGCACAAAGAACGCGTAGCGCCTGCACGGCTCAACAGCAGTTGATTTTCCTGGCATGGAGAAATGTCACTGTAGGAGTAGCGTGGCAACTCTTTCCTACCGACGCTCTTGGCAAAAAAAAGATGCTTTTAGGAACCGCTGCTCTAGAGGAAAATAATTCGTGGTTATTACAGTAACTCCTTGGGAGGTGTTCCAGCTATTGAATTGGAGGATGCTTATTTTTCTTGCCAAGCAGGTTGACCTCCATCTGGTCCTAAGTTCTAGTAGATAAAAAAAAAATTATATAAAAGCTTTTTTTTTTTCTTTTTCTCTTGGGCTCTGCACTCTGCAGCTCCAGTGGAGCCGATGACCAAGATTCCCGTCTTTCCACCTGGCTGATGGGGAGTGCTGGCAAGCTAATTTGCACCAAGTGTTTTGTAACACAATGAACAGTGTCTGGAAATTGGTTTTAAAATATATAACATTTAAGACTCTGTAAATATATCAGCAGGTCTTTTACAAGGTGCTGTTGAAGCTTTAATGCTACTGGGCCAACATTATTGTGCAGCCATTAATGGTGAATGTCACTGAGAAAGTTAGATTCGTGTTTCTCAAATATATATATTTTTTTTAATCGCAAGAAATCTAAATAATATATAGGAGATATAGTTCTGATTCTTCCCCCCCTCTCTGCTTTCTCCTCTCTCCCTCAGGCTTTATGAGAAACCTGAGATGTGGGTGTAAAACCCAGGCACTGTATTCACTCCAAGATTTCAGAGTCATAAAGTGTATTTTCTAGTGTACCCAATAATCCCACTGAGAAGTTAACGGAAAAAGAATCTGTGGTCATTTTAGTGCAAAATACATGGATTTTTGTATGGATATTAACAGTACATTAGGAGACAAATGCAACTTGGTACCATAAGCAAGGACAAGACAGGATTTTGATTCTCAGCAGTACCGAACACAAGGTGTTTACTCATTCCTGTTCTCCCAGGAACACCACAGAGACGGCTCCTGTCATCGGTGAACATTTTGTGCTGGGTTTTTATAGAAAATTTCCTGATGCAATTTAAAGTTAAAGAGAAAAGTTAACCTGCTGTTGGGAATACTGAGCTTTTTAATAGCAGGGTTTATCCGTAGTACTTTACAAAGGAGAGCAAACTTTATATGGATCGGAACCTGTAGTCCATGTTACTAGCATGTGCCAACAATAGACTCCTGTTCCCCACACGTTGTTGGGTTTGTTAGGCAAGATTAGATTTGAGAGGATACCACTGGAGCTGAAGGTGCAAGTCCAGAAGAATCTGTATCATTAGTTACAAAGCTATACTCAGCATCTGACATAAAAACACTGACTTCATTGTTTGCTTCAGCTTCCTTACTGTAATCACCAGCAGCAAAAAAGTCCTGTTGAAAAAGTCCGTGATTTGCTTTTTGTAGGATCTTTTTTATTCCCCCTGACTCATTTGTAAACGGTTTGGCTACAGGCTTCTGATCAAACTTCTTTCCAGTGCTGGAAGTGCAGAGTCGTTTTGAACAGTCCCTGTTGAACAGAGGATGTCACCTCCCAAATGCTGAATGACCCTTCCCATGCATGCAGGCTCATGGTTTACTCTCCTCAGATAATTGTTTTGCCCATGAATCAGGTTTGCTTTTGTTTCAAACACTTGCCCAGACCTCAGTTGATCAAGAAGCCAGTGCCCAAAGTGCAGGCACCGGAACTGGAAGGATCTGGAGGTGTTTAGAGGGTTAATTTTTTGGTGAACCTTCATTTAGCAGTTGCAAAAATTAAGGCAGGCTGACATCAGTGAGACAGGCTAATAATGTGTTTATTAAAGCTTATCAGAAAGATACTAATTCACATCAACAGACTTCATGGAAGAGGTAATTTTTAAAAAGAGGACTAGCTATTTTATCTGTGGGATATCACAGTTGCATATGTTGTAACTGAAATACCTATTTTATAAGAATTTAAATTGTGTATGTGTGGGACTACCTCATATACAATTAATGTATCATGAGGAGGGTGCTGCTGCTGTGTCCTTTTTATTCTGGAGCAATATCTGATGACGCTTTAAAACACTGTAGTGGCTTTGCAGTGTGTTACAGTTGCGTGTCTAGCCTTTCAAATAAATGCTTTCTCTTTTTCTCCTCTCAGAGAGGAAGATCCCTGATGAAGATTTCATTATATTAATTGATGGTTTAAATGAGGCCGAATTTCACAAGCCGGATTATGGAGACACCATAGTATCGTTCCTGAGCAAGATGATCGGAAAATTCCCTTCCTGGCTGAAGCTGGTAGTGACAGTCAGGACAAGTCTACAGGTATGCCGAGACCAAGAACTGCGATAAACTCTGTCATTGTCACGATGAACTTTGATAAAGATCATCTTAGTGGATATCTGGATTTAGTTAAGACCCTTTATTTCAAGTTATCCTTTTGGCTTTTTTGTACTTGGATTTACCTTCATATCCCCAGGCTCACTCTGCAGTGTTGAAAGGATCTCATTCACATGTTCATCAGCAAATACCTCAGCTCATTTTGGTGAAGCAGCTCATGTGCTGGCAACCTTCTCACCAAGCGCGTTAGGAGGGCAGGGCCTGGTGTCTGTCAGCCTGTGCTGCTCGACAACACCCTCTCCTCTGTCAGAAGGGCGAAGGAATGCGTATCTTCAAACCCCTGCTGTGTGACCCAGAGCGTGAGAGTGTGGTTGTTTCAGCCTGGAGCAGTCGATGTCGGGCCAAGACATTGTTCAGCTCAATGAGGAGTATCTTGAGCAGGTGCTCAGGCTCTAAGCTGAATGTTCTTTGGGTTAAATCTGAAGTATTTTTGTTTTAGTTTGCAGCTGGGCAAGTTTTTACCTTCAGCCTGTCCTTAGCTGCTCATCACCACTCTCTTGGCATAAGGATTGAGCTGACCTTAGTTTGTTGGCTCAACTGCTCGTCTGAATGGAGCAAACTGGGAAGCAAGCACAGTGACCCAGTTAGGACAGCTCTGCTCTTTCAGCTGTTTCACAGTAGGACTGGTTGATTTGCAGCGTCACTTGTGGGAACATCCACAGTGAACATCGCAGCCAGAAGCCCAGAGGAGACAGACGTCAGAGGGACGAGATAGGTTTGGGAGCCAGCTCAGAGCTGCTCTTCAGCTGGACCACCTGCTCTGGGCAGAAGGGCCTGTCTGCAGCTCTGCATTTTTCTTTTTTTTTTTTTCATTATTTGCCATTTTTTCATCAGCACAGGGCTGCGCAGTTCTTTTTTACTGAGCTCCATTAAGCAGTTTTATTGAGATTTGCTAATATTTACTGAGATCCACAGGTTGATTTACTGTGGTCCTCCTGGCAGGGAGCGGAGTGCTGGTTCCAGCTCCATCAAGGGAGCCAGCTGCCACACGCCGCCTTTGTAGCTGGGAACGGCAGCTGCTCCCGAAGACACCAGGAGAGCACAGCCTATCTGCTGTTTCACGCTGCAGTTCTTTTTTTTGCTCAGTAATGGAGTAGATTAAACATCATTTGGAAGAAATCTTTTTGTAATTGTAGGTAAATTGCATCCCTGTGACTTGAATTCCTCGTTTAATGAGGGCTTTTGCAGCCCTGCGGTATTCACTGCAAGCTTTGGTTTCGCGCTGTGCTTACCCTCTCAGTTTTTTGGGGGAGAATTGGTGGCTTCTCCTGCAACGCCTTGTCCAGCTCCGTTGCGTCGTTCTCCTTCCCTCGCAGTGACCGAGAGCCCCTGACTGGAGAGGTCCTTTGGAAAGGCCTTTGAGCTTTGGTTTGTGTTGCATAAGAATCATCCATGAGCTCAGCAGATGAGAGAATCCCTGGACACAGTATCCTGCAGCAGATAGACATTTATTTTGCACTGGGGAAATATTTGCCGTTTGTCCTGGTGTTTCCGTGCGTTTCCACGTTGATGGTGGCTGTGTGAGACAGGAGCACGCTCCTGGGGAGGTACTTCAGGCTCAGCTTCAGCAAAATCTCTTCCAGCTTCAGATCTGTTGTCTGGTTGTTCATTCCTTCTGACGTGAGGGCAGAAGGGGTGGCGTGTCAGTATGTGGTTGGGACAGGAATGACAAGGGTGCTGCTCTGTGTCAGTTTTCCAGCCCTTTCCCTGGATGCAGTATTAGGAACCGTGTCCTTTATTTTTATTTCGGTCAGGTTTCACATGAAACCTACTTGATTATAGATGAGATTGTGAGGTCCTGAGGGCACAAACTGCCATCTTGCGTGCTTGCCCTGATGGAAGAGGTCTTAAAGGAGTCTCAGAGGTGCTATTGTAATCTGAATTAAGTTTATTTAATGAATAATAAGCACCGTCAGCATGAGTGTCCTTTTTCTTTCTTTCTTTCTTTCTTTGCAGGAAATAATTAAGCTGTTGCCCTTCCACAGAATATTTTTGGATAGACTGGAAGAGAATGAAGCCATAGACCAGGACCTGCAGGCATATATCCTTCATCGGATACATAGCAGCTCGGAGATCCAGAACAACATCTCGCTTAATGGCAAAATGGACAACACTACGTTTGGCAAACTCAGTTCTCACCTCAAGACCTTGAGCCAAGGGTCCTATCTGTACCTAAAACTCACTTTTGATCTCATAGAGAAAGGATACCTAGTACTAAAAAGCTCCAGCTACAAAGTAGTCCCGGTGTCTCTGTCAGAAGTGTACCTGTTGCAGTGCAATATGAAGTTCCCGACGCAGTCTTCCTTTGATCGGGTTATGCCTCTCTTGAATGTGGCAGTGGCATCTCTGCACCCACTAACAGATGAACATATTTTTCAGGCTATTAACGCAGGTAACATTGAGGGCACTTTGGAGTGGGATGACTTTCAGCAGAGGATGGAGAACCTTTCTATGTTTCTTATCAAACGTAGAGATATGACGCGAATGTTTGTTCATCCCTCTTTCCGAGAATGGCTTATTTGGAGAGAAGAAGGTGAAAAGACCAAGTTTCTTTGTGATCCTAGGTAAGCAAACCCTCAGAAATCAGAGCTTACAAATGTGTTTGTCTGGTACTGTTATCTGAATCATTTCATTTTACAAGGTTGCACGTGGATGCAGTTACTTGACTTTGGTCTGCCTGCACTGTGGGTCTCTACCTCTGTACTGGTCACCTTAGATCTGTGTGTTGTTCATGGAAAGAAGTAAGCCCTCCTTGGGCACACAACTGACCCAACAAACTGAGTAGTCATCTTCAGAATGAGATGAGGTGTTCCTCAGAAGGCCCCAGGTTGACTAGCTTCCCCACAGGCATCACCAAGGGCGTCTGCGTTTCGGCAGATTACTGGTGCCCGCTCAGTCTGGAGTCGGGGACTCATCCTCCCTTTCTCCAAAGGTCCTGAAACCACGTGGAGCAGAGGATAAGGAGATGACAAACAGTGTGAATATGTCTTTTGCAGTTGGTTTCTTGTTGAAGTTTTGTTCCTCGTAGTCCTGAAGGTGGTTTTGAAAACAAAATAAAGAACAGAATCAGGCTGTAGTGATTTTTAACTGTAAATGCATGCATAATCTGGGCTCTGATAGCAGCTGAGTTCCTGGCTTAGCTCACAGGGAAGAGAATTTAATCACGGTTAGATTTATATTCTCTAAAGCCAGTGATCGCTATTAACAATGTTATCTGTGCTTCTACTGAAGAGTGGAAACAGACACTCTCTCTGTAATTCTAGTAGTTTATCCCCATCAGCTGTGCTCCATTTGGCCTGCCCGTTTCTTAAAATGTGATTACAGAAATCAGGGAAACATTGGGATTCAGGGCTGTGTCGGTGCATCTCCCAGACCCTACGGCCAGTCTGAAGAAAATACGATGCTATCTGCAGGAAGTGAATAGCCACCTGGTCGATGAAAGCAGCTGTGGCTTTTAGCAGTGTCACAGTAATTTACCACTTTAAATTTTGTGGTAAACAGACTGCAGTAGAAAAATACGATATAGCTCCTCCCAATGGGCATCTCCGCTGTTTTAGGAGGCTCTGCACAATGGTCCTGTCGAGCAAACCCTTTGTAGAGCATCTCACAGCAGCAGGCGTCTTGATATCAATCGATGTTAGTTATTTAATATCCTTCCTAGGGGTCATTAAGTGATTGTCGCTGCATAATGCGTTTCCATTCTGCTTGCAATGCCTGTGCGGCGCTTACACCGATGGAGCTGAGAGCTTTCTTCCTCCCAGTCGCTCCCACCCAGCGCTACTGGTTTTGGCTGGCCTGGCTGTAAGAGAGTTTGTTGTCAGCTGGGCGAGGGGAGGGCAGCCAGTGTGCCTGGCCGTTACTGCTCATCACACAGCTCTTGCTGTAACGAACTTTAATGAGGGCAACTGGGAAAGGTCACTGCTTTGCTTCGTTACTAAGGAAAGAAAATGAAGGTGCAGGATCCTTACCTGGTGGGTGGGGCACCCCACGTGTGTTGGGTGCTGCGTGTGGGAGCGATGTGTACGACTGGGGAATGTGGGGTCTTTGGTTCTCCGTGTCCAGAAATACTCCTCTTCGTTCTCACAGCGATGGGGAAGGGCGTTCTCAGAACACCAAATTCAGAGTGAAACTCAAAGGCGCTGCATTTTGGGTGGTTTCGCGCTGACACCAGACGTGCAACCGCGTGGGATTTTAGCACGAGGGCACAAATCAGCCCCTGTTCACCCGACAGGTCACGGGCGATGGGGTAGATCTCTGCTCAGCGTGCAGGTTTGGTGCTGCCTTTCATGAAAATCACAAACATGTCGCGCTGCGCGCGAGACTGGTCAGGAGACTTTCAGGCATCACTTTTGATCGCGTACGTGCCACTTCACGTGATAAATTAATGGTGACTTTAAAGTGTACGGGGAACCCTCGTGCTCTTTGCAAGCGGAGGACCCTTGCAGAGCTAGCCCGACTCAGCTCCTTACCACCAGCAAAAAAGAAGTTACGGTGCCTGTAACGGGCTCCCGCTGCCTTGAGCGTGAGCCTATACGTACTGGAAGACTAACACTTATCTAATGTATAATGTACACTAATTGCATTATACTCTGATGGTAGATAACAAAACAGGATACGTTTCGGTGATTAATAGAGAGGACCCCCTGAGGTTCAGCTGTTGCGCTCCTCAAAATCCTCCTGTCCACCTCTTGGGGAAGAGCCACACTGAGATGTTGAGCTTAGCGTTGGTAAACCCTTAGCAACGATTAAGATAAGCAGTGATTTTTCATTATATTTCTTCTAAAAGAAGCACAGCTTGCCACTGCGGGAGCTCGTAGGAGTCGCCTCTGAAAATTTGCCTGTGTCTGGTTTGTTCACAGCGAGTTTTATTTCTTTTTCTTTGCTTGGGCATTGAGAAGACATAGCAACTGTATGGACCGCTCCCAAAGTTCATCGTCCAGAGTTGCAGAAATGCACCATTAGTGTGAAGCTTGTTGGCCTTGCCATGTCAATACGTAGAGAGTCAGGTTGCTGAGGCTGATTTTTTTCCCAGAAGAGCTTTGAAGTGAAATGTGGTTTTGTGAAGCTGCTTTTAATTGACTTAACCCGACAGAGTGTCCAGGTGTGAGGACATTACGAAGGGAATTGGGATAATGGGCCTGGTGTCCACAGCACCGCAGCTGGGGTAATCCTCCTCGTGTCATTACTGAGAGTTCCCGTGTTCTCGGAAACATGGAAAAGAGGGGAGAGGAAGAACACAATGTCCAGAAATTATAGCATTTTTCTACAGTTTTAAGATAAACAGCAGATCTCCATCCTCTGGATTATTATGTTAGCCTGTTGAGACGCTACACCTCTTCTTTGACCCCTCACCGTGCGTTTGCTGTCCAAAGCAAAGGATAATTGGCATCGAAGGGGAACGCTATCGCCGCAGGCTCTCCCGCAGGGGAACCCCCCCAGCATCCACTTGTTTAACAGCAGGGCACCGAAAAAGCCTTTGTCAGAGCATTTAAGCAGCATTGCAGTAATGACTTCCCCAGCCTGTCAGCGTAGCGCTGTTAACCGAGCGGCTCGGTTGACAAATAACATAAAACATTGTAGGGAAAGATCGGATCCTTTGTGACTGGTGCACGCAGAACGTGGTTGTTATCGTACGTTCACTCTTACACTTGTATTTCTTAACCTAAATTCTGCTATCCTGCTGTGCTGTTTTCTGCCTAGACTTAATCAGAAACTTCCCTGCGATTATTTTCCGTGCTTTTACAACACTAATAAAATGTTTTATCCCTGTGCTGCTGATGAAGGGACTGTGAGGGAGACAGAAGTGAAGTGATTTACTCTGGCAAGGCGGTAAGAGAGCTGTAGGCAAATATGGACCTCAGAAGGGAAATTACTCTACCCAGATTTAATATCTGAGTTCCTTGTCTAGACTTGCTTTATAGTCAGAGGAGGGAAATAAGAATGATTCATTTCATCATGAGCTGAAAGGTTGGAACAGGTCAGATGAAGAGTGCCTGAGAAGCATCTCCTCCTCTGGATTTATGGAGGCAGCTCGGGGTGACAGGCTCACCAGGAGATGTCTCCAGTATTGACAAATAAACCTGGATGAGATAGAATCACAGAATGGTTTGGGTTGGAAGGGACCTTCAAAGCCCATCCAGTCCAACCCCCCTGCCAGGAGCAGGGACATCTCCAACCAGATCAGGTTGCTCAGAGCCTTGTCCAACCTGGCCTGGAACATTTCCAGGGATGGGGCATGACTGTCCAGGCCGCTCTTCTAACCAAGACACAGGGTTCTGAGGTAGACTCACAGATTTTGTTTTCTTGTGCAGGAAAACTAAAGAGGGAAAAAGAGTCAGTGCTGCTGCACTCATATGACTATTGTAGTTTGGGCTTTTCCTTCTCAGGGTGGCACTGCTGTGCGTGCTGGTGGGGTGAACTCTGTCGTCACCGCTCAGTCTGGAGCAGGGCAGAAACAGGCTTTTTGTCTGCACTGCTCAGGGAACTTCTCAGCATCTACGAGACCTTAGCAAAACGAAGCGTTTGGGTCTTCACCTCGAGTGCTTCACCTCTGGCTTGGCTTCATCTCACCTAATTTTAGATGCTTGCAATCCACACCTGTTCCTCAGGCAGCCGCTCTGATCTCCTTTAATACTCCAAGCAATTCGTCTGGCCTGTTTTAGCCGTGGGCTTGGCTGAGTGAATCCCATACCCGGTCCCCTCCGCTACCTGGAGGGCGGTCCAGCGTGACTCGCTCCAGCGTGGACATGCTGATCGTGGGGAGGTGACCTGCGACGGGCTGGAACTCGGAGAAGATGGGAAGCTGCTGAGGTGGTGCCTTCAGCGGAGGCCTGCTCCGGTTTGAACTCTGGAAGCGCAGCCCAAGGTGTTTCTCCCACCTGGAGCTGTGGTGTTGGATAGGAAAAGAGAAGCTCTGCTGAGCTGGGCTTCGTTAAGGCCAGTCTGCAAGTAAGCGTAACGAAGAATGCTTTTTGTCTGCAGAAATTAAACTGTTCCTTAACACGACGAAGGCTCCGTTCTGCTTTGGCTGCTTGCTGTAGCACAGATGTTTGGTTAACTGCATTTACTCTGTGGTTTACCATATGATGGGGACAGAAGCCTTTTTCCTTCCACAAGAAGAGCGAGAGCAGCGATGACAGCGGTCACCAGCGTGATGATGGAGAAGAGTCTCCTGGTAGCAAACTGCGGAGGAATCTCCGGCTGCGTGCGGGATGTTTTCAGTGCGTGGAGATGCAGAGCTGTTCTCATGGGGTTAGTCTGAAATCCCAAACATCTGTGGCTGAGTTTCCAGAAAAGCTGAATGCTCAGGTGTGGAGAGACCCAGCAGGCATTTGGTGTCTCCCAAAATCAGGGTGGTGGTGCCTTGCTCAATGATGGCACCGCTGGGCTGAGCTGGCTCTGAAACCCAGGCTTGGAAATACGGCGTGAGGAACCGATACTCTGCCATGGATGTTCCCCTCCGGGCACAGAGATGCTATCGGGCAGCTCCTGCTCATTGTCTTGATCAGAAGATAACTAATAATCAGGGATATCACAAAAAATAAAATCAGGGAGAAGTACTGGGGGCTCCGTCGTTGAGGCTGAGGGCATCTCCTCATCTCTTCCCTCCTCTACTGCGTCCTCAAACCAAACGTGTTCCTGTCCATGCCACCCCCAAAGGCACCCTGCGTGGATTGGCGTGCGGCAGCGAACCAAGCAGAATTACACATCTCTAATCCAACACGCCGAGTTGCCATGGTTTCTAGCAGAGCTGTCTCCTGATACAATACCGTGTAGGTATTTTGCATTTTTCTTTTTCTCTTGGGAGACGTGCTGCAAGTGGAGACTTTTCCTACACAAAATTAATGTTTTTATATGTTACCCAGCAAAATGATGGAGCGTATACATTAGAAAAAAGTCACGTTTTTTTTTTTTTTTTCCACTTTGATGGAGTATTTAAGCTGATTGACAAATAACTATCCCCAGTCAAAAGATAATTAATTTAGAAAGTTGGGAGGAAAAGAAGTTGGTGAAAATGGTATTTATAAAAATTCAAGGATACAACAAACAGCTTTAAATGGGGGGTGGGTCTTCCCATTATGCATCAGCTTCTTCAAAATTCTCCACAGTTAGCCCCTCCATACATAGCTCACTTTGTCATTGTGGTGCATGGATTAGTTGAGTTTTTTCCTCTTTTGTATTATAACTTTCTGAAAAGCTCTGAAAATACACTGCTGTGTCGTTAGCTGAAATGCTCAGGCATTCACCAAAACTCAGGCTGTGCCTGAAGTGTTTGCTCTGTGAAGCTAAGGCGCTGTTTGAATTCAAGGTGAGGCAAAAAAAAAGTGGATTTAGGATTTATTTGAATCCCTTATGCAGAAAATTAAAAATAATGCAAGTGCCCGCTAGCACCGTGTGAGGATGGAGAGGAAGCAGTCGGATTTTCACGAGCAGTTGGCAGCCACCTCGGCTCTGGCGGTGCGGCAGGGAGCCGGGCGCTGCTGCTTCCATTCTTCTTCCGCCTTGCTTTGCCATTGGAATTCCCTCTCTTCATGTCTTTCTTGGCTCCAGAGCGCCAGTCCTTTCGTTCTGTGCCCGTTGTAACTCACACTGGGCTTTTCTGAGTGGTCCAGGTCGGTGCCAGCACGGGGTGCGTCGGCAGAACCGGGAGGGACCTGCTGTCGTTTGTCGCTTCGCTGTCTCCAGCGGTGGGCTGGATGCCACGTGCCACCCAAATACATGAGGTCGGTTCTTTTCCTTGCCCAGCCTGCTGTCCAGTCGTCTGCGCTCGTGCAGGGCCCGTGCTGAGTTAGTGTAATTAATTACCAAATCACCACGGGAGCCGGTGGTTTAAGATCGTTTCCACAGCCTTGATTTTGGTGGAAGCGTGGTGGAAGCGGTGGCTTAGCCATGATTCAGGACAGGGCTTCGTCTGTACCCGAGGCGTAAGAACAACAGTACAGTGTTCCTTTCTCCTTTAATTTCCTCCTCAAGCAGGCTATAGCGAGTGCCATATTTTTGAATCACAAAGATGAATCCATCATCATGTCCTCCAGTTAACTGGAGGGGCAAACGCAATCTGTTCACCAAGCAGTAGAGACCTGATGGAGTGCTGACTCTGAGAACACAACTTTTAGGCTTCCCACATGACTTGCAGACTGAAGTATCCCAATTCTGTGCCTTGTAACCTAGTACATTCTGAAATGTGAAAATAATGAGCAATAGCTCAACAAATTGAATGTAAGAAACTTCTTTTCTGCAAGTATCCACATTGCCAGCGTCTCTAGATGTTAACTCTCATTTCATGTGGGAATACAGAGATAAAAAATAAATTATTAAAGCCATTGGTAGCGATTTGGGCAGCTGTAACGGGGAGTTCTCTGAGCATCAGAAGCCAGTGCTGGTGTGATACGGGGTCCAGGGCGGGGTGCGCGCAGAGGAGAAGGAAACTTGGACTCGTTCATGTGGTGACTGTGTCTAGCGAAGCAGTGAAGGGGCTTAGCTGCAGGTTTTTCCTCTGAAACTTGGGCAGGGCTGCAGCATCGGTTGGAAGAGAAGAGGAGAAATGGGAGACAGATTATAAATGGTGACGGATGAGATGGGGAGCAGATGCGACTGCTGCCACCGTGAAGGCCAGCAGTGGAGCAGCGTGTTTGCACCGGCTCGTTAGACACGCAGCCCCAGCATTCGGGTGCAGAGGGGGTTTTGAATATATTTAGTGTCTTGAGTTACTGTCCTCATAAAATCTTGCCTTTTTCTTTTCTTCTGGGCTGTAAACTTCTGTGTGGTGTACCGTTTTCACATCTAAAGGGGAGAAAGTATTCACAGAATAATCCATTCTGTGGCACTGAGCCACCGAGAAGGGAGACGTGGAGTTAATCAGCAGCAATATCAATGCTGACCGAAGAAAGAAATGTTGCTTGATGTCTTCTTGTTATTTCAGTCCTTAAATCTTAAGACTGGCTTCCGGAGCAAAGCCATCTTCCAGCAGTTCTGGAGAGAGTGGCCCTGACTTGGTTCCCTCTTGGTTCTTACGTGGTCGTTTACTCCTGGTCCAAGCGGCAGTGGAGCCCGTCCAAATCGCACTCCTCATCCTTCTGTAACCCCGTGTATTTTAAATTATGCCAGGTTGAGTGAGAACAGAAAGCGTATCGCCGTTGGTCTTCGGAGATCTTCTGTGCAGTCACTGGAGAGCTTTCTGAAAGATGTTGTTATTCCTTTTACCCATCCAACGTGTTTATTAAACATGCCAGCAGTCTTTTCGCACCGCTCTTGGACAACGCTGCTTTTCTCTGAATATAAAGTAATCTGTTCCTGGCAACCGGCAGATTTTCTGAAAAGCCTTGTGAACTGAACGGAGGCAAGGGAATTGCATCTTTACTCTCTGGATCTGATTTTTTAAATCTCATTAAGTCAGGGCCTGTAAGCATTTGGAAGTGCTTTTTTCTCTCCTTTATCCTTCCCTTTTTGTTCTGTATTTTTAAGTCGCCGTAAGGATCTTTGGTTACCATAAATCTGAAGGGTGCCATCAGAGTTGTCTGGTTTTCCTCTTTGCTGCTTCTCTTGGCAGTCCCCGCGCCCAGCTGCCGCTGTTTCACGTGGTGTGGAGGTTCTCCAGGATTGGCTCCTGACACGGATGCAGCTCTGTTATCCCAGAAAAACCGCAGGCCAGCTCTTTCTCTGTGACAGCCGAGTGTGTAGCGTAACCCAAGACACGCGCTCCCCATCCTCCTGAACATGGGTGCAGCACAGTTAGTACCCACGGAATTCTTAGGAAGAGAAAGACAGATGAGGCCGGGATTGCAAACAGGCCTGCAGCGTGGTTTCCGTTTCAGCTGAGCTGCCTGAGTGAGGTCATTGCTGTCACATCTGTCAAAGTTACTTCATGAACTTTCTGCTCGAATGACACGGCGGTGAACGCTGTTCGTACCACCTCGGAGGGGTAAGGAGCGTTCCAGCTCATTCAGAAGTAGGAGTCATGAAGCACAAGGTGCTCTAGAGCATCTCCTGGACTGCTCTTTGTGCCTCTCCCGTGCCTGGGGCCGAGGACGTGGGGTAAGGCAGCATTTGGAGCTTGTGTTACTTCAGCACGTCCCTCTGGATGTGAACTTGATTGTAGCTGGGCAGATGGTATTGGTTTTGCTGGTGTTCAGTCACACCCTAGCAATGAAGAGGCAGCCAGGGAGCCGATTGATTTTACGGGATGTCAGAAACTTTTACGTCTTCCATCACCAAGATGCTGTTACTTAAATTAAAATTGCTCTTAAGTACAGGCCAGGTGCTGTGAAGTGATTCCATTTCTGCTTTTCAAGCGCTCACGGAGCGGTTCGTGCAGTTCTTTAGCTCTCCTTTACAGGAATCGCCGTTTTGCTGCTCTGTGAGGCTGCGGGGAGTGGTAACGAAGCTCTGAGAGTCGGGATGGTGGCTTGATACGGATTTTTTTTGTGTCTGTGATGCTTTGTCTCTTGTAAAGCAAAAGCAGTCAACCTGGCACTTCCGCTTGGCGACAGTAACAGCATGATGGAAATATTAAAGGATGATTGAATGTCTCTCTAAGAGACGCGCTTCAGTGGAACCAAGGTGCCGGGCTGGGTAAGCAAGCCTGTGGCCTGTGCATCTTCTGAGGTGTGGGTTGAGCCTCATCACCTGTATTATGGAAAAGTGAGCTTAGAGCGTTACGTGCAGCCCGTTTTAGCATGGAAATCTCATGTTTTCTACACAGAACAGTGCTTTTCCAGTTTATGATTGAGGCCATTAGGTGTTCCTTGGTGTAATGAAGAGTCGTGATTATGGTTTGAGTGGGTCAGTGCGACCAAGAAAAGTGTTGGGTGAAGAAAGTAAGCAGCAACCATGCTGGCATAGGTTTCTTGTCCCACTCATCAGGAAGTTTGTCTGCAGTTTCCTAGCACAGCTGGAATTGGTAGCACACCACTGCTCTGTCCTTGGTTGCTTATAGACAGAGCGATGGTTTTTGATCAGACGCTCTATAGCTTGGCTCGCTGCAGTAACACCTGACCCAAGGGATGGGAAGATTTTTCTTCGCTGTGAACTTGGCTGTCCCAGCTAGCTCAGCAAATTAGAATCATAGAGTGGTTTGGGTTGCAGGGGACCTTCAAAGCCCATCCAGTCCAACCCCCCTGCCAGGAGCAGGGACATCTCCAACCGGATCAGGTTGCTCAGAGCCCCGGCCAACCTGGCCTGGAACGTTTCCAGGGATGGGGCATCCACCACCTCTCTGGGCAACCTGGGCCAGTGCTCCACCACCCTCAGCGTAAAAAAATTTTTCCTAATATCTGATCTGAATCTACCTCCCTCTATTTTGAAACCATCACCCCAGGCCCTGCTGCAGAGTCTCTCCCCACCTTTCCTGCAGCCCCCTTTGGGCACTGGGAGCCGCTCTCGGCTCTCCCCGGAGCCTCCTCTTCTCCAGGCTGAACAGCCCCAGCTCTCCCAGCCTGGCCTCACAGCAGAGCTGCTCCAGCCCTCTCAGCATCTGCGTGGCCTCCTCTGGACCCTCTCCAACTGGTCCATGTCCTGGGGGCTCCAGAGCTGGACGCAGCGCTGCAGGGGGGGCAGAATCCCCTCCCTGGACCTGCTGCCCACGCTGCTCTGGGTGCAGCCCAGGGTGCCGTTGGTTTCTGGGCTGCAAGGGCGCATTGCTGGCTCATGTTGAGCTTCTCATCCACCATCACTCCAAAGTCCTTCTCCTCAGGGCTGCTCTCCATGACCAGAGTTAATAATTAACAGTAGTTAAACCAGTGTTTAATTCTATAGGAAAGAATATTGTGTGCTTAAGAGTGTTCCCTATTTTCTTTGAATTTTCTCTTTTAAGGTTAATTCCTTGCAAATTAACTTTCAATTATAACATCAGAGGGAACCGTGTGTTACAGAAATCAATAACTTGAGTTTTGGTGGTTAAATGATCCTTCAGGAGGAGCTCACTGAGCTGAGCTTGGCCTTTCTGCCGTCCGGACAGACATCCTTCTGGAAGCGGAGGAGGCTGTGGGCTTTGTCAGAGCTGACGTTATTCTCTGTGCCGTAGTTATAAAATTTCACTGCAGAGCTGAATAAAATATGAATGCACGTCTCCTAGAAGCCCAGATTCTCCAGGCACAGTGTCAAATCTCTCGATTTTGGAACGGTTTTGTGGGATTAGCTGGAAGAAAGGAGATGTGGGTGTAAATCAGGAAATATGGACTTCAGTAGGTTCAGAAGTAAACAGGAGAGATTCTCACTTGTTTTCTGCCTGTCTTTACTCCGGTAGTGCAGTGCCTCAGCCCTAGAGCAATTTTACATCCTTTTAAATGTCTTTTACTTTGCCTGAGGGATAGAAGAGTACAGATGAAGCACAGATCTGGGAGCTTTCGATATTTGCTGTTGTGTTTCCCCATGCTCCATTGCAGCTCTTAGGTCACGCTGGTATCTTACTGGTGAAGCCTCGTCCCCTTCCATCTGGGACACGACGAGGGATGTGCCCCCTTCCTTACAGCTGCTGCGTGCATGCGCCGGTTTGTGCTACGCGGGGGCTCGGAAAGGTGAAGACTCATCTTTATGGCTTTCTGTGTCCGCGTCCGTGCGCAGCCGTGCAGGCACCTCGGCCGGTACAGGAGCCGGCGCAGCCAGCCTGCCAGAGCAGACAAAGGCTGCCGGAGCTGAGCTGGCAGCACCATTAATTTTTCACGAAAAGAAATCTTACATTAAAAATAGAAAAACCTCTGATGATAAACTCTGCGGTGGTGAAATTCAAAGCAAATCATTTCGCTGAGCTCCTTCATGTAGAAATCATTACTGCCATCTTCTCCTGTATTGAAAAAGAAAAAGGAAAAAAAAAAAAGCCTGTGCTGTTGGAGTCTGGTTTAGCATGCAATTAACGCTGACAGAACAAGTGACTGCAAGTATTTATCAAGGAGCCCAAAGCCAGGGTCTGGGAAATGTTGCAGAGGTAATGTATTACTCATGAATACTGCACTTTATTCTGGAATAGTTGGTACATGCCTTACTCACGGCAGCTGAAGTCATGCATGTAATTAAATTTAGGTAAATACCCTACCAGCTGCAGCTGAAGAGCAATTTAGGAGCCAACTGTGGAACCTGGGCTCGTGTGCCGGTCTGGAGCTGCGCTTCCATCCCTCGCTGCGAAGAAAAGACACATTAGAAGCTTTTGGATCTGAAATTCATGCTTAGGATGAACGTGGTTACAGCTGCGTTCTGAGCCTTCCCAAACATTTCCAAAGAGTTTTCCATCAAAAAGCAAACAAGTGGCGTTACTTTCTGAAATAGAGGTAGAGGGGGGTGGCTGCAGCGTCCCTCTCTGCAGCCGCTCCCGGATCTGCGGCGGAAAGCTGCGCTTCGTGGTCGCCAGCCCGACGACTCCCCGGGAAGGAAACGAGCCGATGGCTCGGAATGGCCTTCCACCACCAACCTTTCAGCGGAGGTAAACGCGTTGGCTCTTCTCCAGCCCGTCAGCGCAGCATTGCAAATCCGATGAGCTCCTGAGATGCATTAAGTGTATTAGAGCCATAATCTGGCTGAACGGGGACGGATAAAATCTAGCAATCGCTGCGCTCCTTGACGTGCAGCTGTATCTAGCAACACTCAGGCTGCCTTTCGTAGTCACTTGTTTCCTTCTGATCTGTTTCTCCTTTCCATGGTCATTCCTGGAGGTTAGTCAGCACAAGGAGCAAATGCAGTTCTTTGTCTCCTTTGAAAGGATGTGACCTGATGTCCTCCTCCCGCTTCAGAGATGGGGAACAAAGAGGGGAAGAACGAAAGGAAGGAAAGGCAACAAGCTGTAGATAACTCGAGGTGCTACAACCACTTCCAAGGCCCTTCTGTTTTCCCGGCTTTTTACCTTTTGTCCCTTCTGTGGTGCTATGTGGAGAATTCTCACAGCTCGGACGCGTGGAAATCGGTGGCGCTGCCCTGTGCGTGAGGCATCGTGCCCGATTTTAAGCACTCAACTGAGGCATCTAAGCTCCATCTTGATAAGCTAGGTCAACATCTGGAAGAGCTTCTTTTCCAGTGATCAGGAGCATGGAACTACGGGATCCCGATGCGGGCCGTGGGCCAGGCCAGGGTGTGGAGGGGAGCGTGACAGGCGAAACACAAAAAAAGAGGGGTTTTTTTTAGGTTCTTTTTCGTCTCAAGTCACCCTGAGTGTCAAGGGTACCATCAGTCCATAAAAACATTTCACACTAAGTTTATGATTTGATTTGATGGTGCTGCTATAAATTTAATTGCAATTTGGAGAGAGACACAATAAAATTACCAGCAAAAGAGTTTATTTTATTACATGCAAATGAGATACGGTGCTCTTGCACCTATCAAGACCTGCGGATCAGGTCCCACCTTGTAAGAAAAAGGTGTTTTCTTTTCCATCCCGCTCCTCCAGCGGGCACGTGTCCACGTCCTACCAGTACCACGAGGTCTGGCAGAGCCTCATGGGGCTCTGCTAGGATCAATCCATGGATTATCAATCCGAAAGGAGATTCACTGGCAGGGCCTGGGGAGACCTTGCCAGGCACCTGGCTGTGGCATTATGAGTCTTTCACTTTTGTATTCTGAGTTGATTCTGAGACAGGGTAATCATTCTTCCTGGATGGAGATGGCGCTGGTAAATCCCCACCACTGGGAAAACTTCTTGTCTTCTGGAATGTTTACCTCCCGTTTGGCCACATAAAGCACTTCTCCGCTTTACCAAAATCGTGATGAGCTAATCACGTTCCTTGTCCTTAGAAGCCCTTTTCAAACCATGGTTGATATCATGTTTTATTTTCTTTGGCTGGAAGGAGTTGGATTGCTTTTATGTGTAGTCACATTTTGATTTAGTTCCAGAGATGAGGTGGGTTGAAAAGGCCTCCCTTGGGAGTACTCAGGGACGTGAAGAAGAACACAGATTTGTTGGCAAAACCAAGAAAAACGCGAGTCCCCAGACCGCTGAGGTCCAAGCGTGGGCCTCCGTGCCCTCCCGCCCTGCGTGCTGGCTCTCGCTGTGCATCCACGCGTGCCTGCGGGGACGGGTATTTGCCCATCTCATCCCGAAATAGTTTGCAGTACTTCCCGGTTTTGCACCGCCTGCGTTTTGTGTGTGTGCGGACAATGAGCTCCTCACAACTTTGAGAAGTCTCAGCCACAGTGAACTTCTGGGTTTATAACCTGGGAGTCTGTCTGTTTAAACACAGCAGTAAGAGTCCGTGTGAGCGAAGGAAGTTGTTGGCTCTTCTGTCGTGTTCTGCCTTACGCAGGGCTCTGCGTGTCGCTCAGTTAATTTACTTTCAGTGTCAACCTGGCAGGTCATTGTCAGAAGCATCTTTACTGCTGGAAGAGCTGGAGAACGCGTTTAGGAGGAGTTTTACATGGAAATAAAGTTGCTTCACTCTGCCCGACGCGTCACAGGGTGGAGAATGTAGCTGTCATCTAAAGGATGTTTTTTCAAAGTGTGAATGTTTAAAGACGTCATTTCTAATGACTTCAGGATCAGTGGCGTGCTCTCCAAGTATGGTTCTCTGCAAAGCCACTGTGAAAGGAGCTTTCATTAAACTGTACTTCTGGTGTTTCCAAATTGATGTCTGCTCATAGAAAATATATTGTTTTATCTTTGCTGTCCTCTGTTGTTTGGGGGTTTTTGAGCTATGAGTGATCACCAGCAATAAAGGATGCAATTAGTTGGTGCTTTACAAGTGAGAGTTAGTCCAGCTCTGTTTCCCAAAGCTGGATGAGGTTGAAGGCTTAGCAAGAGCAAAAATTGTTGTCAGAAGTTGTTTTGTTGGTGTGACAAGCAAAGACTAACCTACTCTTTCTTCTCATTTTTAGGAGTGGTCACACGTTACTTGCCTTCTGGTTTTCCCGTCAAGAAGGAAAACTGAATCGACAGCAAACTATTGAACTGGGACATCACATTCTCAAAGCACATATTTTTAAGGTAACAAAAATTAAAACGAGGACTTATGCCAACCTCATCCCCCTTGGGTGTAACCTGCCAGCACTGGCAGCGTTCAGTCTCTTGTTGTTTTAGGGTTGCTGTAAGAAGTGTGAGTGCTTCAGGCTGCTGAAACATGTAGAAGTGAGCTTTAGAAAATTGGCAGTGGTGTAGAAGAAATCCTTGAAATTAAATTGTCCTTCAGACTGTAAATTCAGCAGATAGCCTCCCTACCTCAAATTACTCTTCTACCATAAGAGGTTTCTTCCTCTGTAAGATGAGTTCCTGTAACAACATCTAGAAAAAAATAAATCATTTAAAAGGAGTGCTTTTGAAGAATCCAACCCAAGTTTCAAGTTGTAGAGGGAAAAATTTATAGTTGTTCAAATCTAGTGGTCGGTCCGTTTTACTCTTCGCACAGACATTTAAGACCTGGGTAATTGAAAGGCAAGCTGGGATGTGAGCGTCGTGTAAACTGAGTGTCATTCTTGTGCCTGTTGGCCCGTGAACCAGAAGATGGAAATGAGAGGATGGATTTGCAAGGTTGCAAGAAATAGAGAATTTCTTTAAAATATTAGGATCTGGGGGTGCTTAGCAGTGGTAAAAATGAGACTGTATTTTTATCTGGTCTATATCTGATTGTACAGACTTAAGAACTTTAGGGCTTCTGTTAGTGTTCCTAACAGGTACAGGCAGTACCTGTGCAAACAGGTAGTTTCTGTGTTGTCTCAGTCCTGTTGGATTTATTTATTGAGCTCCCAGTGCCAAATTCCCCATCACGTGTAGTGGCAAAGTCCCCCTCCGTTGGGAACGTGATGGCTGGAGCCAAAGGGAGGAACCCCCCCCCAGCATGTTACCCGATCAGTGTGTAATTTTCAGATTCTGAGTTGACGTTTCCAGCGTTCAGCAGTGAGTTTACTGTTCAGCTGCCATTAAATCTGGTTCCACATCTTCTTCATTTCACACTTCCACGGTAGAAACAAATAACAGGGCTTCAGGCTCTAAGCAAATGACAATTTTCATTAAATGGACAAGTTGCCTCGAGATTCCAGATTTAATTGAACAATATTTACAATAGTAGAAAATGCCAGTTAGCATATGAAAACCGTTGGTACAGCCTTCTGTTTCTGATCACTCGGCAAAACCCTTGTTTGCAGCACTGCGGTAAGAACAGTACGCCTGGGGACAGGTGAGCGTGACAGCATGGCGTTGAGAAGTACTGTAAGGGTCTGGAAAGGTCTGGATTAGCTGGATTGTAAACCTTAGTGTTCCTCTTTTCCTCAAATAGGTTTATTTTCATTCCTTTTCTTAACGAGTGTTTACTGAGGGTTTGTGAGCATTTGCTGAGTGCAACAATAGCTGCATTAGTTTCTGAAGGAGGCATTGAGCTGGAATATTGCAGACCACCTTTAAGATCTTGAGCATTCTTTAAAGGAAATATTTCCAAGTGTATGTACACAGACTCCTTTTCCTGTTGTTGCTGACTGTATTTGTTCCTAAACAAGCAGTTTGTTTTCCACTCAGGCTTTTTGTTCTGCCTGATCTTTGACTGAAGCCGTTACCAGTATGACCTCCTGCCAAGGCGGGAGCGTGTCAGGTCGTCGGTTCGGTCTTTGTGCTGAAGTATCGTGTTAGAGCAGCGGCTTTCCGCAGGCAGTGATCTTCATTTTGAAGGTGTTTGTGGGGGCCTGGTGCCATTGTAATTTACCCCGTTGTCACAGCCCACTCGGGACTTGTGAAGGTTTACTGCAATCTCGCAGTACAAAATTACGGCGAACAGGCCAAAGGGGTTGGTTTCAATCAAACAGTACAAACTCTGTTATTTCGCCCGTGAAGCGGCATGCGATAGGTGAAAGGGAGTGAAAAGGAAAAGTAAAGATAGGAACAAAAAGGATAATAGCTACCACTGCGGGCCCAAGGCGTCCCTGTGGTCCCAGGTCCAGGCAGCGTCCCGCTGGTCCCCACCATCGGTGTCGATCCGTGGTGGGGAAAGCTCTCAGGGGTCTCACTGTTAGGGGTCGACCTTTTATGCCAAGTAGCAAACCTTGCTCCTCCTTTGCTTCGGGGCTCTCCACCTGTTCTCGGCCCTGAGGACAGAAGTGTGGTTTTTGTACACTATAACGAGCAAAGTTCGGTTAAAGGGCACTTTCTCACCGTTGTTTTTGAGACAGCAGTTGTGATTCATGCTCCTTGATAGCAGCTGCACGGTTATCTGTACCAGTCTTGATGACAGGGATGAGCTGTGGCACCTCTGTGCCACTCTGCCCGCCGTCTCAAGGATGTTGTGCATTTTGTTGTTAGGCCAGAGTTGGCATTGTCCATAACATCACATTCCATTCCCAGGAAAAACAGCTGCGTCTCAGGCAGGCTGCTCGCAGCAACTCATGTCAAGTTGTGAGCCTGACTTTTAGGCCACATCAAATCCATAGTCCACCCTGGAAGTCCTCGATGACAAGGTTGAGACAATGCTGATTTTCTGACCCACCCTTACACCCCTGAAACCAGGAGAGGATTAGAAGAGGGTAATGACAGGACACTTGGAATTTCCAGGTGGGAAAAAATCAGCGATGCACAGTCACAAGGCGATGACCTGGTAGGTAGGTGTAAAGAAGCTTTCACGCTCCCTGCTTTGCTTGATGGCTGAGATCTGCTGGTTTTCTTCTTTAAACACAAACATCCTCAAACAGTTTGGGGGGGAAAAAAAAAGTACAAATGTTTTAGTCTTTTGAAGCAATTACCAGTCTTAACAGGAGCATATGGAAACCCAGCTTGGAAAGCCTGGCATGGAATGAAAGGGCAAGAAGAGAAATGTGCAGTAATGATACCAGAAGACCCAAACTTCAGGCTGACGTATGTTTTGCAAATCAACCAAAGAGAAGTCTTGAATTTAATCTTAAATTAGTTAGCTAAAATGTCAGTAATCCAGAAATGGGTGTCCCTTGTCCCCAGACTAAGAAGGTGATGGCAATTAGAGGCAGAAACACTCACTTTGACAGCCACGGGTACGTAAAGGTGTCTGATACTCCTTGAGAAACAGCCTTCTGAAGGTCTTGTCTGGAAGGTGCCAACGGCCAAACAGCAGAGGAAGCAATAAGTTAGAGGTGAAGGATGCTGGCACCTGCAGACGAGGGTACAGGACAAAACCAGCAAGGCTGTTAGAAAGCTGTGGTGTGTGGGGTTGGCAGAGTTACTCAGCTGAGACGCGGATGGCCAGGCCGTGCCTTGGGCCTGTGTCGGATGGCCTCAGCGAAGCGAAAGGCCCTGATGGTATTTGGGTTGATGTTGTGTCCCGCTGGGGTTTGCTTTTGCTGAAGGATTCAACCCGCTTTACGGTTCTGGGCGGGAAAGGGAAAAGGAAGGTGCTGTCTGTAAAATGAGAAGTAGCACAGGTTTGTTTCAGCGACTGAATGATAAAGATGTTGAATGTATTTATTCTTTAAAGGAGAAATGTGACCTTTTTTGTTGCGCTAGTATCTAAGTATGGATGTTCTGATACAGTGGTTAAGATTCTGGTAGCATATGTGGTTATCTTGAGACAGCTGAAATGGAAATACATACTCCTTCCCTCAGTCCTGATGGTGACTCAAACAGCTGATTTATGGTTTTGATGGTATTATAACTATTTTTAAATTATTTTAACCGTTTATTGTAAAATTGTTTTCCATTTGTCTGATTGTACTGAGTTCACTGAAATTTAATGTTGACCCCTAATGTCCTGTATTGTGTAATTGCAAAAGCAGCGTTTAGTGGTGGCTAAAATTCCTGAGCTCTTTTTCTGCTGCTTAACACAAGCAGATATTTTCCTCTATTTAGTTCCCTGAATTTTGAAGGAAACAAGCGCATGGAGTTGTTATTTATAAAAGCTGTCTAATCTGTTGCTTCTTTTTATGGTAAAAGCCTTTCAAGTGACAAATCTGTTGATGGCTGGTGCGATGCTTCGGAGTATCTTTCATGCGTAGGTATCGGAGGTCTGCAACGGAGCCCGGCAGCGGGCTCAGGTGAGGATTCCTGCAGACCTCCTAAGGAATTAGGAGGAAACAAATCCCACCTTTTGCTGCCGATTTGCTTCCCACCACCCTACACTGTCCATGTCAGTCATCACACAAAAGATTTACCAAACTGACACGGGATCCTGCCGCTTTGCGCAGAGAGCAGTGACGACGCGGCATGCGAGGAAGGTAGAGATCAGGGTTTGCGTATCAAACCAGAATTGGCCATGTCTGTATGGTTTCCATGGAAACAGCAGATTTTAATGGTAAATCGATGGCAGAACAGGAACATACAGGGCGTGCCCGCATCACACAACGGAGAACAGCGCGGTGCTGGAGTTGCAAACCCGTTCCTCGCCTTCAGTCCAGCCGTTTGCTCCCAGCGACGATTGCTCCTTCGATAGGAGCGGGGGAACCTCGCTGAACAGTTCTGTGCTCTGCCGATGGATGTTGCTGGAAAAAGATGTCAGACCTCCTGTACATTGCCTACAGCCTGGATATCGGTTGGAGGCAGCCTGGTGTGAAATAGGGGAATGCTGCTCTGGGCTGTGGCGGAGACTTCCTTCATTTATCTTATTGTCGGCAGATACTGTCATCCGGTTTAGCTGTGTGAATAACGGGGAAACTTTGGGAATCAGTTCTGGCAAAATAATGTGTAGTTAATTAAAAAGAAAAAAAGAAGCGCGCTGTGCTCTTTAGCATGACATTTTCTGAGGGTATTGAATGGATTCAGGTTGCTCATGGTTTAATTCTGCCTTTGCTAGACCTTGGGAATGGCTACAGTTATTTCCTACAAGCTTACTAATTCACTGCAAAGGTCGGATGTGGCAAATTATCCCTGTGTACAGCTGTTAGTGTCTTGGAACTCTTTGAAGTCCAAAGAGCCAGGAGGATCTGCCCGGCATAACTGAGCTTACTTGCAGGCTTGCATCTAAGTCGTCCTTTCTTTTTTTAGGGGCTGAGTAAAAAAGTTGGGGTATCTTCCTCCATCCTGCAAGGGCTTTGGATCTCCTACAGTACTGAAGGTCTTTCGATGGCTTTGGCGTCTCTGAGAAATCTCTACACCCCAAACATAAAGGTACTGAAGGGGAGAGCTGGGGTGGTTCAGAGCTGGCACGAGAAGCTCCCAGCCATGTGCAGGAGCCGTGCGTAGAGTGTCTGCTGGAGCTGCTGGCCCGTGGCACTGGTCCTAGCTGGGCAGCACTGAACAGCTTGCTGGGCCTTCGTCTTGAGCTGGGGAGAAGCCATCAGTTCCGCTATCTGGGATGATCCCTCAGCTCTTCTACTCTGACCAGGGATCTCCTTTTAATTGCGGTGAGGGCACAGTGGATTTGCGCCTGTGCAAAATTATTCCCTTGCATTTTTTTTCCTCTCCAAAGATCTGGAATGTGGCAACTGGTGTTGGAATCTGACAGCCCCGTAAAGGGCTCTGGCTTAGGCAGGCACTAACTTGGAGGCAATGCCAAACCCGACGCCGTGTGCTGGTTCAGGCACTTCGTGCCCGTTCGCGTTGGTAAGGATGAGTGTGTTCACTTGAGTGACTTCATCTCTACAGCAGAAAGGATTTCAGACCGATACAGATTTCACATTGTCCTTCCTCTGGAGAGATGTGTGCGTTGGCTCCTTCCCATGCAGGCGAAAATGGCTAGAATGGACCTCTGTGTTTGGCAAGTGGTTTTACTGGGCATTTTATGTCCTTCGCTGTTTGCTTGGAAGCGTGCGGAGAGCCCTGGTGTAAATTCTTTTGTTGCCCTGACAATCAACTCATGTCTCTCTTTTCCCTGTGCAGGTCAGTCGGTTGCTGATTTTAGGAGGTGCAAACGTGAATTACCGGACCGAAGTTCTGAACAACGCCCCCATTTTGTGTGTCCAGTCTCACTTGGGTTACACGGAGATGGTGGCTTTGCTCTTGGAGTTTGGGGCCAACGTAGATGCCGCTTCGGAAAGCGGCCTCACCCCCCTTGGCTACGCGGCTGCTGCTGGATTTCTAAGTATCGTTGTGCTGCTGTGCAAGAAACGGGCCAAGGTATGTGACCACGCTCTTCTTAAAGCTGAGTTAAACTGGTCCGTGTTTATGCAAGGCACGGCGTGAGCTGCAGGCAGGAGACGTGACGCTCGCGAAAGAATATCCTCCAGCAGATGAAGCCAGGATGCTGCTGCAGAGGGTTTGCTTTTCTGCTAAGATATGGTGTCTTTGAAAATCTTGTGTTGAAACCAAAGCGAAGGAACTCCTGAGAGTCAGTAATTCGTACTCTGGAGCTCAGGTCTGAGGTAGGAACTGCGTAATCGTGCTGCACTGGTGGCCCTCTGAAGGGTCCTTGAACCTCGTGAGGTTGAAACGGCAATGTTGCTCTTGCAGCACAGAGCTTTCTTTAGATATCTCCTTGAGATGCATTTCCCAAAAACTTCTATTCGACTTGTCCTAGAAAAATACCCTTTGTTTAGCTTTGTGGTGAGTGTTTGGAGTTTTAATTGTATATAATGAGTCAAGTTTAAATATTTGGTTGAAGAAGAAAATTGTGCTGATTTCTGAAGTGGAGCCTCCTGGAAGCAATTTGTGGTTTCTCTGTATGTTTAGCTTCAGTTCAAAAAGCAAAATACGAGTTTGTATGGTTTTGGTATGAAAGTCAGGATGACTGAGGGACCCATTTAGATCTTGCTGTGTTGTCTGTAATAACGCGAGAACACTATGAAGGGAAAAAAGAATTCTGCCTTTGTTGGAATATTTGGAGAGAGCTGGGCGATTCCCTCACGCTCCTTAGCAAGAAACAGCATTCCCTTTCTGAGAACTGGAGCGTTTGGGCTACAAAATGCCGTGAAGAGTCCTGCCACTTTTCCTTGAGTAGCCCAGCTGAATTGAGGAAACACCCCAAAGCCAGCTGGGTTTGGTTTGAAGGCTGAGGTGTTTGATTCTGGCACAGAAAACTGCAACACTGATTGCTGTGTACATTGAGAAATGAGAAATATTAATAATGTTAATGTATTACAATGTGAGAAATATCCCTCATACGTAGATAACTGTAATATTAGTAGAATATATAAATACAATAGTTATTTCTCATATTTATAATAGGAGAAATGAGAAGTAATACATTGCAGCCCACTGCAGGGCGGTCGCAGGTCTGCCGGTCCTGTTTTCTCCGCGTTACTGGTGTTGAGATAGGACCTAGAAATCCCAGCTGATGTGTTCAAGCATCGAGTGAAAACCATGCCCTGTCCTGAAAGCCAACCAAATACGTTCCTGCAGGGCTGCCAAGCACGATCTCTGTTTCCTATTGACTTCTGCCTGCACTGGGCTCGCGTTGGGCGTTTGAGTGCAGGCTGAGGCACTTCCATCTCTCTCAAAAGAAACGGTATCTGGAAAACAAACTGGTTTTCCTGTTGTGGATTTGGATGAAGGAGATGGTATCGGTGTGTACGATTTCAATCTGCAAGAGAACTCGGTTGCTGGCCTTCAGGACGCAAAGGGGAAAATGCTTTTGCAGCCTTTGAGTCTGAAGAAAAGGGAAGAAATCTAAAAGTACTGGTAACTTACCCAAAGCAAACACTTGTGGCTGACAGGATGCCTGAGCCTGAGGTAGAGCTGCTTTGAGAATGGTTGTTTTCTGGTTGTGGAAGGGATGGTTGAGCAGAAAAATGCACATTTTGCACATGTGGCATTATTTTGTAACTGGGGCTGGAAATTTTGAAGAAATTAAGCCGTTCTGCCTGTGATTTGGCTGAATTGTATTTGGTCTCTTTTCAAGGTGGATCATTTGGACAAAAACGGACAGTGCGCTCTAGTTCACGCTGCTCTCAGAGGACACTTGGAGGTGGTGAAGTTCTTGATCCAGTGCGACTGGACCATGGCTGGGCAGCAGCAGGGAGTGTTTAAGAAGAGCCACGCCATCCAGCAGGCACTGATCGCCGCGGCCAGCATGGGCTACACCGAGGTAGGACCCACCAGCACGCCACTGCCTCTGCGGGGTGGGAGACCAAGGGTTGACTGTTTCCTAGCCAAAACCTGGACCAGAGAGGGTCTTGGAGGTGGAGTCGGTACCTCTGTCCTACTCTTCCTCCCATTCCCATCCCTGGCAGCGGGGTTTGCAGATCCCTTGGCAAGCCCCGTGGTCTGGGCAGGCGTCCAAGAGAAGGAAGCGTGACAAGCCTTTCAGTTGTTGGAATAAACCTCGAAGCAAGGGTGGATAAACAGCGTGTTGCTTACGCCGCTCCTCCAGCGCTGCTCGGGGAGTGTGAGACCACGTAGGTTTGGACTGCGCGTGGGGGGAGAGAAGAGCCAAAGAGCTTCTTCCTGTCGTACTGAAAAGGTTTGTGATGTGGAAAATGATGTATATTTTCCTACCAAAGGAGTCTTTGAAGACTTTTGTATCGGTTGATTTCTTTGCTAAATTGAGCTCCTCTCATTTGCTTGCGTTTAGATTTTGCTTTTGTTAAGCATAATCCATGAAAACATAGGTAATGTGCTCAGATCAGAGGAGCTAATTAAAGAAAGCTGGAAAATTCTTATTAGCTAAGTGACTGTGAGTTGAACTGATTAGAAGCAGATGTGACTTCAAAACCCTAGAGATCTGCATGCCCCATCCCTGGAAACGTTCAAGGCCAGGCTGGATGAGGCTCTGAGCAACCTGATCTGGTTGGAGATGTCCCTGCTCCTGGCAGGGGGGTTGGACTGGGTGGGCTTTGAAGGTCCCTTCCAACTCTAATCATTCTATGATTCTGTGATCACTGGCAGGACACTGGATCATCCCTAAAATCCCTGCTCCGGTGCCTCTCTCAGTCTATGCCCTCAGGCAGCTGCAGGCAGCGGAGCAGGCACGGCTTCCTCCCAGGTACTCAGAAGATGCTGGTTGTAGCCTGGAGTCCAGCAGATAATTTTTTCTCCTAGAATGAGAAAAATGTTTTTGTCCTTCAGTCACTGAAGTAAAATCTCCATTTTCTTCTCAGCCTCTTGCTTTCTCGCACCATATGATCCACTGAATTTTCCTGCCAGTTTTCAGTCAATTAAATCCTTTAATTTACCCTTTAAAGAAGTTAATTTGCTTCTCTGGGGTTTCAAGCATCCACAGCTGGAAGAAAAACATAGTGGAAGTGTTTTTAACAGCGCTTAAAAAGCAGTGTTTGCTCAAAGGGAGCAAATAGCAATAGTTTCTGGAAGTAACTTCATCTTGGCTGGAGCTTAAGATAATGAAGAGGCTAATGATTATAACTGCAGCATTACAGCGCTTGTCCGTGACTCAGTTTCCCCAGCACTGTAAGGGGGTGATGATGCTCACTGCACCCCCCCAAACAGGCACAGCGGTGTTTCCTCACTGCTTACGGCCGCTGTGGCCGCAGACAAAGGCGCATCCGCTGCCCACGCTGGGGCACCTGTAGCAGGACAGACATGGTTATAAGGAGCTGGTGCTGCAAAGACTCATGTGTGGTCATATCAAGATATCAAGACACCTTGGGTTTTTGGTTTTTTTTTGCTTGTAGAGGGCAGCAGGTTCAGCGAGTGATCTCTGGAAGAATATTGCCTTGAGCTCCGGGTGCCAGGCAGAGGCTGTTCCTGTTCCTCGCTGTGTTCGGAGCAGCTCGTGTTAAGATGCCAGCAGTTTATATCCAACGCGTCCGAGTTCGTGAGCTGACGTGTCGTTTTGTTTTAGATCGTCTCCTACCTGCTCGATCTTCCGGAAAAAGACGAAGAGGAGGTAGAGCGAGCACAGATCAACAGCTTTGACAGCCTTTGGGGAGAGACAGGTGATTTCTGTAGCTTCTTCTTGCATGGTTGTGTTTGTGTCTATGGGCTCCCTGTCTCCTGATGCACCCTGATCCCTGCCTTCTGATCAAGGAGAAGGATCAGTTCCTCTGATGGAATTTGGGGGATTTACAGGAGCCTGGGTGGAGCTTGCACTCAGCTTAAGTAAAACAGAGGGGTGTGGCTTTTGAAAATCATGAGCTTCTGCAGCTCCTGGCACTTCTCAGGAACGTGCAGGAACGCAGCATCTCTGGCAGCCAGGCCTCTAATTTCTCTGAAGCATCTCACATTGAGTGAGATGGACACCAAATTCTGCTCTTACCCGCTTGATATTTTGCGTATTTAGCGAAAGCATCTCCCTTTTGCTCTCTCTCCCTTTCCCTGCTACATGGAGCACCGTGACTCTTTAAAATATCCATTGATTTTTCTAAAAATTTCTCATTATTTAGCACCTGGTAATTAAATAAATGTCCTTTTGTGCAACACTGTATTTTTGTACTGATGAGTGTAATAGAGAAGCCGTGCTTTCCTAACTTCTGCCAAAACAAGAGCAACCATTCACCCCTTCCACTCCACAGATATGAAATTGTCTCCATTTCTTGAGATACTCAAACTTGGAGGTGTTAGCTTTTAACTCCAATGACCTCATAAATATTACCCACTACCTTTTGTACTCAACTCGCTGATCTACTCGCATCACTGGTGATGTTCCTGTCAAGTTAATACGCCGAGGTAATGTTCCTGTCTGGGGAACGGAGCGGTGATTTTGATTCTGTCAGCTTGCTTTAAAAATGACACGATCCTAGGGTACGGACAGCGGCTGGCGTGTGGCTTGGCGTTCAGGCAGGTTGTTTCTGGTTAGAAGGGAGGTAAAAAAAAAAAAAGATATTTGAAAATATTGCCTTATTATAGCCTTGTAATGAATGGAGTTTATCAGAAGGTGTTGCCCCTGAGCTTTAAAGGATGAAGATGAAGGGAGGGGTTGTCCTGGGAGGGAGCCTGGTGGGTGGTGGGGCTGCTCTGGGCCACTTGTGGGGTGTTAGGGAAGGAGTTGGCTCCTGCACCCCCAGGGACATAACTGAGTAGCAAGGGCATTGTGCCGTTGTTAGCGGAAATAAGGGCAACATCTACAAATCAGCAATTTAAAAGTGCCCCTAGGGTGTCTTGGGAGAGGAAAGAAATTGGATGTGGAATTAGCCAAATCAAATGACTGAGCGTGGGTAATAGGACAGCGGCTTTGCTACGGGTGAGCTCGCAGTTCCCAGTGGTGACCAGGCCAGAGACAACTCATCCAAAGTGTTCGCTGATGTTGGGGTCCTGAGGGCTGTCTTGTAAGTAGGGGGTGATCCATGTGCCTTCCGAGTTTGATCAAAAGCCATTAACATGTTCCCCTGCAATGTAACCTCATGGGGGGCATCAGACACTGCAGATCAGCTCCTTGAGTTGCGATAGTCCTCGGTTGTCTGGATGGATCCGGCAAAGCCTGGTATGAAGCCCTAGGCATTGGCTGAACTGGTGTCTAGCCCTGCCCAGCCCTGGAGCTCTGCTTTCGTGGGTCACACCGTCCGGCTCCAGTCTGAAAGCTGAGCCCTGTACTCTTCTCCCTGACAACATCAGACTCTTCTCTTTCCTCGTGTCCTGGGTAGCTCTGCTGTTCCCAGTCTGCCTGTTACCTCAAGGACTCTACAGCAGAAACGGTTTCCATCTCTGTTGTCCCCCTTCCCATACTTCTCCCCCCCAGCAATGCCAAAAGCTGGACTCACACGGACATCTGGGAGTTTCTCTTACCTGAGAGGGGTTTCTGAGTAACTTGGATAGCTGGAAATGTGGATTTGTGAATCGCAAGTTGCAGACAAATTGAGGGGCCATCTCAAAAGAGTACCCATTTATCCCATTGAAATTGGTAGTGGGTAAGATGGGAAAATAAGCAGAAACAAGCCCACCGCCAAATTCAGCAGTCCTCTGTCCTGTCACAGCCAGGACAAGTTTATGTGGATCTCAAGACTCCCTTTCACATTATTTTATCATTATTATTATTTTCCCAAAAGTAAATAGAAAGTTTCAATATTTGAAGAGAAATCCTAGTTTCCACCTAAAAATAGCAGTCTGCTCTAAAAATCTGAATCATGTCTGGTTTTTGGTACTTGTTGCTTATGGGTCTGATCTTCAGCAGAGCAGAGCTGACTGCCTGGTTAGTGATATCAGCCTGATATCATCCTGATATCATCCCAAACGGCAGTGCCAAGTTACATCATGAGTTTAGGAATTGCTGACAGCACGCTATAGCCAACTCCAGCTGGAACGTTCCCCCCGGGACACGACTGAGAGCAAAACCCAGCCGAACAGTATCTGAGTCCCTTGTAATAACTCCATCAGAACTGGAGGTGCGGAGAACAACTCCATCAAACTGCGTTTGTCTCGCTGCCAGGCTGTGAAACAGATACACGTGCCGTATAGGAGCGATTTAATGATTCCTTCTGCAGATAAAGCTGTTTTTTCTCTAAGAAAACAAGACGTGCTCTGCACAGCAGCAGAGGCAGAATGTGCCGTTGCAGATCCCTGGTGTTGGAGGCTGTGGCTCATCTGACGTCTCTTGTGATGGAGGGGGGCACGTCCACACCTGAAACTTGTCTCGGGTTTTGTCTGAGCCGTGTTCTGAGAAATGAGCAATTGCTTTATGGTGTTTATGCCAAGACTTTGTTACTGCACGGTGAGTTGTTCTCCTGGCACTGCATCCTCATGGAAAAGCTGCAAACAAACATCCCTATTTTTCAGCCCAGTGTTCTGGTCGCTGCTCCTTGGCTGGGCTTGGTGGACTCGCCTTGTTCTCGCTGAGCCACAGGAGCTCTCTGGCAGACCGCAAAACTTCAAACAAAATTATTTCCATTTCTCTCACTTCCTCTCATCACCTTTCCTTGGTTTTTCCAGTCTCCTTTTAACACCCAGGCACAGCCTTGCCTTGTGTTGTGGGGTTTTGGGGAACTAATGACTCTTGCAAGGTGCATTGGTGATGTCAGAAGCAGGTTGATAAGTCCATCTAAGGAGTGCTAAGAGGCTTAAATCAGTAGGTACTTCTGAATTTTTTTCCTGGAATAGTTTAATTAAGCTTTTGGGCTTAGATGGTTGGGCACCAGTTGATGCCAAAGAGTAGTACTCTGAGGCTTGAGGTTACCAGCAGAGGAGCTGGACCTTGGGGGGCATCAAAAGCCACTTTGGCTAGAAGGCTGGAGATGGAGGGGTGAGGCACCTGCCTTTGGAGCAGCAGCAGACTGCCCAGCTCATTGCAGTTGGAGGGACCACAGCAGGTTATCTGGTCCGACTTCTGTTCAAAGCACAGGTGCTGAGGAGCACCTTAGTGAGCTGGTCTCCTTGGGTCCAGCTGCATCGAGCTCCTTGCACCCTTCGGAGAGTTTCTCCATTTCTGAGGATAGGTGCTTAGGTATCTGCAAGACAAGCTTGGACAGGGTTCTCTCAGCAGCAGGCAGCAAATCCAGGCCATCAGTGTGGAGCCTTCCTGAAGCAGCAAGGGCTGATTGCTCAGTAGCACAGAAGCTTTTGAGCATCCCTTGAGCTGGAGCTGCACAGGACAGGCTAGAGCTACGTGCCCACACCGGTCGCTTTGACCCTGAGGAATGGAGCTGCAAAAAGACACATCAATCCAGGTGGAGTGGATTGCGAGGCAGAGTGGAGAAGGGTATGGCCATGGATCAAGTCGTCTTGTTTCAGTAAAGTCTTTTCCAAAGACCATTTCATGGTTCACACCAAACACTTAGGTGATTTACAGTATTTTCATTGTTGCAAACTTAAGTAGTTTTGATGTGAAATACCTCAAATTAACCTGCAGCATATCAAGCGCAGGCAGGTTCAGACATAGAACCCAAAAGCCCTGCGTACCCGTCCCTCTGCCTGCACATTACACACAGTCCTCCTTCTATATTTGTAGCTTACGTTGAAAACCCACATGGATCCGATTATAGACTTTGCAGTATGTTCTGCTTGTGGCAGCGAGATGATTTTTCTTTTAACTCTTGGTGTGTCTCAGCACCGAGAGAAGCAAACTCAACCATGATGTGGAACAGAATAGAGAATTAATTAAATCCCCCAACATTAACAGTGTTGCAGTTGGAAACCCATCAACACCTCGTAATCAGCCATCCCACAGAAATGTACTTCAAAGAAGAAACAAGGGACGTCAGTTAGAAATAGACTCCCACCTTCTGCTCAAACTCCTACCAGAGCACGGAGCCGGAGGAGCCGTGCTGAAGTGCGCAGAAAGTTAGAGGAGGGAGGAACAGAAAAGTCTAAAATTAATACCAAAGACGAGTCGAAGGCGGGTCGTGCACTTGGAACTATTTTCAGATTGAAGGTGTCTTTTCTAACCCAACCACGCTTTCTGAGCTAACAGAGCACATTGTGTCAGGGGCTGTGCTGTCAGGTGTCACTTCTGCCCACCTGTAATGTTGTGAGCGTTTGTAATGCTGGAAGTGAGAGATCATTCTGGTTTTGCACAAAGACCCTTGCTGGTGTGATCAGCGCTGAATTATCGTTTATCTTGGCGGGCAGGTGAACGTATTCATACCAGCTTGGTCCATCACTTGCTCTCTTGTAGTCGTGGTGGAGTGAGTCAAGGACAGGTTGCAGAAGATCTTGTCAAGGCAGCATGTACCTAAAGACCGATGTTTTTTCTGGACATTGTGCTTCTGCTAAGACACGTTCACTCTTGCAGTCTGTGGCTTTTGCAGTAGGGAAACCTGCAGGAGACACAGGGGAAAGTGGTGAAGGTTTCATCCGGCAAGACTCTGCGTTTCCTTGCAGCAACACCTTGGACCTCAGTCATGCACACTTGTAGATTTATTTTATGCTTATTGCAGTTCTCATCCAGTTGCAGTGAAACTTGTGGAAAATAATACAAGACAATTGTCCCAATCAGCCTCTTTCTGTAACGTTACGAGATCTTTTCATGGAAGAGTTGACCTTTGAAGTAAACTAAAATAACGAGTTAGAACTGTACTGATCCAACTGCTTTTCTTTGTTTGTTTTGCCTGTTGTGGGGTACGTTTGGCATTTTGGGCACCATTGCTTTGGTGTCCAGCAGAAAGACCTATCTCCAGATAGGAAAAAACCCTGCGGAGAGTGTGGCTCTTCACTACTTTTCTCTCTCCTCCAGCTCTGACGGCGGCGGCCGGGCGTGGAAAGCTGGAAGTCTGCCGGCTGCTTCTGGAGCAAGGCGCCGCGGTGGCACAGCCCAACCGCCGCGGGGTCGTTCCGCTCTTCAGCGCCGTGAGACAGGGCCACTGGCAGGTGAGCGGGTTCCTCACACCGTCAGGATGGCCTGAGATGTAGGGTTAAGTCATGCTTTCCATCTTGCTGAAATACGGGTGAAGAAGACAAACCCCAACTCTGATCTGAGTGAGAAGAAGCAGTGTTGAGGCTTCAGACACCCTGAGAAGCAAATGGGATGCTCTGGACTTAAAAGGTCATTTTGCCGGTCCTTACACCTCCGTTGCTTCTCCTGTGCCCTAGTCTTGTAGCAGTAATCCCAGAGGGCACCGTGCATTGTGGGGTGAGGTTTCAAGACATGGGGACCACTCTGCTCTTCCTTGGATCTGCTCTCTTCCCAGCTGGATCTCTCCGTACGACGTGCATTCTTACTTTGTGTGTTGCAGATTGTAGACCTCTTACTCACTCACGGTGCTGATGTGAACATGGCAGACAAGCAGGGGCGGACGCCGCTGATGATGGCTGCTTCTGAGGGACATCTGGGCACAGTGGAGTTTCTGCTCGCACAAGGTTAGAGCGCGTGCTGGGAAGTGGGCTGGAGACCGGCCGCGGCGAGTCCCACCACAATGTCCCCTGCGCAGCTGGAGTTCGTAATGTCGGGGTGGGGATTGTAATCCCACCGCTGGATTGGGCGGTGGGAGAGGTTCTCAGCACCGTATCCAGCGTGTTTGAGAACAAGACTAGAATAGTCATAGCATTAACCTTGGCTATCCCTTTTTTGATGCTCACAGCCTCAAAATCACACATGTGAGTTAGTAAATAAAATAACATACCATGGGTGCTTTGAGCGCTGAGTTAAGAATATGCCCTTGAACCATGCTTGGAGCTTCCCCTACACAAAAAAACCACCCAAGAAGTGACGTTAGAGAACCATCGGCACTGCCACGGAGCAGGCAGGCAAGGCTAAACCATGGGACCAGTGTTTGGGACGCGTTTTATCACTTCCATTTTTAGCATGAGTACTTACCCACGTTTTTGACACCAACATCAGCAGGAGGGTGAGGCCCCGACAACTGGCAAGGTTTTGGTGCGTGTGTTGAAAGTGAAACAGAATTGTTTTGAAGACAGTCTGCTCTTCAGCTTCGCGCTCGCAGATTCAGTACTTTCGGTGTCTGATAGCTCTCCTTTGCTGGGAGTCAACGGAATTGTGTTTCATATTTATTCAAAATTGGTGATTTTCCGTTACTCTTTGCCTAAAAATAGCACTTAATTCTTGTATTGTGATTTGATATTTTTCTTTTGGGTAAGATCCCTCTTTGGGGAGGGATGTTTTCTTCATATCGTAAGTGGTTGTGTCTGACCTCTTAGCCACAATGTGAGACACTTGAATATTTTACATAGGAGTTGTAAGAACATTTTTTTTGTGGTAAAATTGCCAGACTTCCAAGAACAAGTTTCTCATTGCCTGTCTGCCCTGAGCCATGGGCCAGTGGGATTGTCGCTGTTCAGCGCTGTACCCTGCATAGGGATGTGACAAAGATCAGTTTGAAGCATGAGTTTCTTAGGAATTAATTCAAGTAATCCTTTTCTGATGTTCTGTTTTTTAAAAAAATTTCTGATTAACGCTCTCCATGTTTGAGTTGTAACGTGGTCCCTTTTGCACCTTGACTATATCTGTGAAACAGGCTTAAAATACTTATTTTTTAAAAATTTATTTTTGCCAAACTTGAGAACTGTGCATGTTGCTTAAGGCTGGTTCAGTGGAGGATGAAAATACCAGATAATCTGATCTTGACTATGGAATTACCAGCAAATAATGAAATGTTTCCCTGGCTCCTTGGACACTGAGAGCCCAAGAAGTCAGAAATAGGAAAATCTTTTTTACTTTAAAAGGTCCATCCTTCTAAATAGCTTAATAAACTCCACTAAATATGCTGTAACACACGGTCCTGAAAAGTTAGGTCAAGCCTGGGCAGAGTATAGTGATCTGTGGTGTATTTTAATTAAAATGGCTTTGACAATCCTGCTCAACCTTTCATTAAAATCAGAGCACGTGAATCATAAGGAATAAGCATTAATTAGTGTGTTGCAAAGCAAATCTCATTTGACTACTTGATTAACACAGCGTTTGTAAACACTTGTTATTAACAGAGTTGCAGGCATCAATCAATTGGAAACCCAAATTTTTAGAGTTACCTGCTGCTCTTGCGTAACGCCCAGAAGTAAGGGCCGTGGGAGTGGGGAATGCAGCAGCCCTGCCAGAGCTGATATTTATCCGGATCTGCGTTAGGCCGAGCAAAATGATTCCCGGTGCGTGTTCCGTTCGGAGAGAGCTTGATTCTGAATCTCATTTTCCTGCCAAAAATCAGCCCCTCGATGTTGTTGCTGCCTTGGGGTCCGTGGTACGTGTGGACGCTGCTCCTTGCTGCCTGTCACCCTGTGACCCCCAGCGCTGAGGCTTGTCCCCGCAGGGGTCACCCTGCCTGGCCCCGCGCCTTGGGGACATCCTCTGTGCAGAAAGGGTCCGACCGTCCTGGCCGCTCCCTGCTGCTTGTTGATGCTTTTAAGTGTCAAGTGTTTTTTTTTTACCTCTAGCTGGCTTCTTGTTTTGTGCCTACTAAATCATAAACTCTTGCATTTAGCCAGCTGATTTTTTTAGGGAAGGAGCAGCCCAGCCCTTCTCAGAAGCAGAGTTTACCTGGGCAGAATCTTTCCCAGTGCAACACGGATCGATCCCCTGAGGTCACCTTAAGCCACTTGCCTTCCAAACCATCAGTTTGTTTCGTGTCTGCCTGCCTTAATGCTAAGCAGGTCAGAGATCCCTGAAGGAAGGGAAGAAGCCTTCAGAGTCAAGCGAAGGTTCTGCTGGGAGCCACGTCTGCGTTGGGAGCTCGGCGCTGCCGCGGGGGTCGTGCCCAGCCTGCCCCAGAGCAGCCTTTTGGCATTTTCTGAAGCGGCGCGCGTTGTCCGCTCGCTTAGCCCTTCAGCTTGCACTGCTGCAGCGATACCCTGAAGTCTGGGGATGTCCCCCTGTGGTATGGTGTGTCTCTTCCGCTGCACTGGGGAAGGAGTGGGAAGATTGAGCGATGATGTGGCTTTCCAGCCTTCCCTCTTATTGTGGGAGCTTTCTCACCTGCTCTGGAAGAGTCAGAGGGAGAACAAGAGAAGGCTTTGGTGGTTTGGTTGCAGGAAAGTAGCTGGTACAAATAGGAAGGAATGAAACGAGGCTTTATCCTGCCTTGCTGAGCAGAAGTTGGCCTCCATCAGTTGAGGATCATCTAGAGGACTTTCACAGAACTTCAGAAGGGTTCCGGAGTGCAGTGTAGGCAGCGTGAGAGAAGGCTGGCAAGATGCTGGGAGTTCATGTTGTCAGCCCTTAGCTTACATGTTTGAGCTGCCTTGCAGCCAGCGTCCCTCCCCGGCACAGCAGATTGCCCCAGACGTTGTTTGCCACCTCCCGCGCTTGCGCTCCGAGCTGCGGTTTGGAGGCATGCAGTGAGCGGGATGCTGCGGCTGTGCCGAGAGCTCCGGGCAGAGGTTTCTGAACATATCCTGAGCAAACATTCACGTGTTGTGCTCCTCCACAAACAAAAAGTGGTGCAAGCTGGAAGAGTTGTCAGTTTGCTGACAGCTGGGCGATGTGCGCTAACTGGGGGATGTGTCAGCTGGGATGAACGGGAAGGCTCAGGAAATTCACATTACTCCTCCACTCGCTGAGCTTTCTGGAGCCAGTGAAGATCTCACGCTGGGCCGTTTGGAGTTTACCTACAGGAGAGAAATACTGCAGCAGCAATTCGTCCCAGGCTGCTGGCAGGAGCATCTCGCAGGTTCCTCGGAGGAGCAGAGCTGATGCAGGTCTCTTCTGCACGCACGCAGCCCGGCCTGTGCCATGGCAACAGGAGTTGTCTCCGTGCCACGAAGAGGAGTGTTCACCTGATGCTGCTGTTCAGAGCTCATGCCCATCCGTACGTCATGTAAAGCAGGACTGACCCGTTGGTACGGCAGCGCTGCGGCTTCATCCAAGAAAATGTCAAGTCCCTCTGTCTTTGGCTTGAGGCTGGCAGTGGTTTATCTCACAGCGTTGTGTTTATATTGGGTAAAGTTCAGGGAGAAGTACTGCTGGAAATCGTGTCGATCTCGGTAAAGGGGAGGGGAGCGAGGAGGGGAAAAAAGGCGCTTTCTTCCAAGAACGGAGCTGAATTGACTTAGTTCCCCTTAGTACGCCATGACCTGCTGAAACAGCAAAATGCTCTTCGTCTCTGACTCACACAGGCTGGAATGGGTTTTGATTAAAAAAAAACCAAATCCAAACAGTTGAAAGATTGATGTCTCGGATGAGGGATGTCAAACCCACCCTGCTGCTCAGATGATGTTTGCCAGGAAAGCCTACAGAGCTAGGTGTGAAAAAGTTTGCAGCGTGGTGTGAATAAACTCGTTTGCCACAGTTCCTATCCCTGCATTTGAAGTTGCCATGGAGGGTGGGAGAAATGTTAATAAAGTAATTAATAATTATGTACATAGCTCTCTAAAAATAAGCTGTCCTCAGTAAGCGAATGGTTTGTTGTGTCGTAGTGCTTAACAAGAGAGCTCTTAAGTAAATTGGTGCTTGTTTTTTCAGGTGCCTCCATCTCCCTGATGGACAAGGAGGGCCTGACGGCCCTCAGCTGGGCTTGTCTGAAGGGACATCTCTCCGTGGTGCGTTCCCTGGTGGAGAATGGAGCTGCCACCGACCATGCAGATAAAAACGGACGCACTCCACTGGACCTGGCAGCTTTTTATGGCGATGCAGAGGTGGTAAGTGGCCTGTGATACCTGCAGAAGAAAATGGGCAGTTGATGTAAAAGCCTTAAAACAGCACAATGGAGCTTGCCCTCCGTACGTACAAGCACTTCCATCGAAGACAACACGTGATGGACCCTCAGACCCTGGGGAGGTGGTGTTAGCCCAGGCAGTGGAGCAGAGCGAGCTTTACTGGTTGTACATCCCCAGCAGTGTGTGAAGGTCTCGCCCTGGAGCAGAACTGACAGCTGGGCTTCTCGTTGCAGGTTCAGTTTCTGGTGGACCACGGGGCCATGATCGAGCACGTTGACTACAGCGGGATGCGCCCCCTTGACAGGGCAGTGGGGTGCCGCAACACCTCGGTCGTTGTCACTCTCCTGAAGAAAGGAGCAAAGATAGGTAGGGACAAGGGGACAATCCACGGTTGGCTCTGTGCTCAGGCAGGGCTCCGAGCAGCGGGGCTGGCTTCCTGGGAAACACAGAGGTAGCCTCAGCCCCAGCTGCTGCTCCGTGCTCTCACAGCCGGCGAGTCGTGACTGCCTTGTTGTCTTTATTAAAATGGGGAATATTTTATTTTTTGCTATCATATTACTTAGCCAGGTTAATCAATAAACAACTGTTTCTTTGGCAAGGTCTTTCCTCTGGTAATGCTTTTTCTATCTTTACTGGTCTGAGTCGACAGACGTACAATGTCCATGCATCGCTGTGAGCTGCTGCGTTCACTTGCTCTGTGTATGCTTTCAGACCTCAGTGTTACCTGCGCCGCGCCACACAGCCGCTCACGTTACGTTTTCCTGTGAAAGGGGATTTTGCTGGTGCATTGGCTTCTTTGCTGCCTGCCTCTCACAGCTGCTCTTTTCCTTTTCTTTTTTTTTTTTTTCCCACCTTCATCCATTTTTTTCCCCCCTCTCTCCTACAACTTTTTGTTTTCTCCTTTCTTTGAAGGTTGTCAGACGTTACCGAGTCGCCCACGAGGTATATCTCATTGCTGTCAGCATCAGCTTCGATCTGATAGCTTTGTCAGCCTTGCTTTCTCCTGTTTGGTTTAGCCTGCATGCGTCCCCAACACCTCTAATCTTTTAATTTACCTCACCTTCAAATAATTTTTTAAATGACTGTTGCAGAGAATAACTTGAACTCAAAAACTAACCTCCTTCTCCCAAAATGTACTGAATCTACTTATAGAATATTGACGACTTATTCTTCACCCACACTAATGAGTTCTCCCCAAATTTTTGCCGCCCCTTCCCTGCCGGTATCAGTCCTTGAGGTAACAACTGGCTCTGCACGGGCTGACCCCTGCGCAGAGCCAGCGCGTCCCCAGCCCGACGGACGGCTCGGGCACCAGCAGCACTTAGACACGGCCTTTCCTGTGTCGTATTCTCCACCTTAATGGATTTTCTACTCTGGTATTTCACATCTTGTGAAGCTGGAAATCACAATCCACTTAAACGCAGAATGCCTATTGACAGCCGAGCTGCAGATTTCCTAGTAGGCTTCCAGAGATTTTAATTTAGACGCACTTCTATGTAACCACTCTAATTGTTCCTTTGAAATATGTTTCATTTTCCCCCACCCCAGCTGGTTCCGCAATCAGCACTGCCCTCGTGTGGAAATGGCTCCTGTCATTTCCCAGCCCGGCGTGGTGGTGGTGATTAGGATTAGCCTTAATGACCGCAAAGGAAAACCATTGCGATGCGGGTGACGTTAATTTAAGTGTGAGAGGAATTCACCTCAGTCATTTGGAGCGCTCTGCCCTTTGACCATGCCAAGTTGTTCTCTCCAGCAGAAAATTCCCACCCCAGGATATTTTTTCCACCCAGCTTCCTACCACCCTTGCATTGTATGAGTTTTTTACCCATCATGCATCCTGTACACTACAGGTCCAGCAACATGGGCGATGGCAACCTCCAAACCGGACATCATGATCATCCTGTTGAGCAAGCTGATGGAGGAGGGAGACATGTTTTATAAGGTGAGAAGAGTGGTTCCAGAAAAATTGAACAGATGTAGCTAGAAGCGTAGCTTTGAGGGTTTGACTGAGCGATGCTGCTGCCTTAACCCGTGGCCAGTAACAGCTACTGCTCGCAGCATTCCTGGTGCTGCAAACTGGTTTTGGTTAGTGGGGTTGGGGAGGGGGGATTGATTGCCCCAATCTGTAATGAAGCTGAAGCAAAGCCAAGCCTCTCTGCATTCTGGATTCGAGCCAGGACTTCATTTCCTCTTTGAAAACGCCAGAACCCAAGTGTTTTACAGAGATTTGGAGTGCTGATGTCATTGTATCAGATCTGGCAGCGTGGTGGTTACCTAGCAGGCTCGCTGCTGTGGAACAAGGCGGCGAGATAGTATATCCCCAAAAAACTCGTGTAAGAAACTTTCTGCGATGAAAACAGATTGTCGGGACACAGATGGCTTTGTCGTGTCCTTTAGCCCATGGGAGACCTTCCACCATTACAGTCAGAGAGTCTTTTTTGCTCTGTGTTTATTTTAAGCTGATCTTTAAAACCTGAAGGTTTGCACACACACACACACAAAATGTGCAAGTACAACAATGATTCACTGTTAGGCTCTAAGGGTGAAGCAGAAAATATGCAAAGCTGGCGTTGTAGCTGATAGCTGAAGCTATCTGCCAGAGATACATGATACAGCTGAGAAACCTGAGTCTACGAGGTTTTAGAGCTTACTATTCGTAGCTGCAGAATTTATGTCTGGGTCATCCTGAATTGCACGCGTCCTAAATCCCGTTTTGCCCTTGTTCTTTCACCCTAGCTGCCATGGCTGCCCCCTCCGGGGCGCAGATCATCCCATCCCAAAAATAGGTGCCCAAAATAGCAAAGATGAGTCACCCTTTGAAGGTGACTGCTGTGTCCCAATAACTGTAAAAGGAACCCAGTTGACAGACTTAAATGTAGACACCTAATTTTCAGACATCTGAAGTCCAGGCAGGTGAATCTCAACCTGTTTGTCCAATTTTAGAGCCACATCAGTGCCGTAAGATTTATCTTTGCTAGTGCAGGAGGCTTCTCCGAGCCTCAGGAACTCCACCCAAAGTCCCATAGTTTGTATTTTTAACCTTTCCTGATGCTTATTAAGCTTTGGGTGTAGGGTGTTCTCCAGAAATGATTGCCAAGCTCGGAAAACCATCCAGAAACCAGATGGAGTTGCATCGAGTTAACATAACACAGTTTCTGCTGCGTTTCCTACTGTAGCGTGACAACTGTCTATGAAGTGGGAGAACCCAACAAGGCATCTGCATTTCCAGATCAGATGTTCCCTTGATCAAATGTTCTGGCTTGCCTTTCTAGAAAAGAGCTGAATAGTGAAGTCGTGTTACCTTAACCACCTAAAACGTTCACAGGGCTGGTGAGTGAGTTCTCTGCCGTGAAGTAAACTCAACCCAAGGATGTGTTTTGACGTATTCTCCTTCTATTAGAAAGGTAAAGTGAAAGAGGCTGCCCAGCGCTACCAATATGCCCTGAAAAAATTCCCCAGGGAAGGGTTTGGAGAAGATCTGAAAACCTTCCGTGAGCTGAAGGTGTCGCTCCTCCTCAACCTGTCCCGATGTCGAAGGAAAATGAACGTAAGTCTCCCCACTTTTCATGGCCTTAAGCGCAAGCGGCCGGCTTTCTGCCGGCAGAGACGTGTCCATCCTGTGACTGTGCTTTGGCCTCTGAGATCTCTCCTCTGTGTCACCTGGTTGTCCTTCACAGAGCACTGACATTTTATAATTCAGAAGCAGTAATGATTTAATATGCATTTCTGATGATTAAAAATTCATTGCTGTGTTTATAGCTTTTTGAATTTTTTATAACTCCCTTTTGATGATGATGTGAGTTGGGGGTGGAGGCATTTTCCAGATTTCTAGGGCAGCAGTGAGGGAGGAGCCAGGAGATGCGCTCCTTTGAATACTAATTAATTTAAAATGAAGGAGCATATGCTTAGGGGGCTCGCACTTCCCCAGGGCAGTGACTCATCCAGAAACACCCCCACGTACTCCCTCTCCTCCCAGAGCTGCCAGATCACTGTCACTCCCCCCACTCCATCCTAGCAGCATCTAGTGACCAATGAAAAGCAATGGAAGGAAAATCTTAATGCTGGTGAGCAAGCCACACAGTTTGTAGAAAAAGTGTGAGTCTTCTCTTTAAACAAGCCAACTTGCAGCAAGGCCTGTGCTTTAAGAACAAGACTTTTTGGTTTGTTGTTAACTGGGGAATCCCAGGTTTCGCGATGGAAAGTTTCAGAGGGTTGTAATTGCTCCTGCAGTTTTTGCACCTATAGATGAGACCATCAAGGTACCTACCTCTTGACTACATGCCCAGTTTAGTCTACTGGGCAGGATCTCCTCGGTAACGGCTGCTGAAGGTACAAACAAAAGTCAGAGCTTCCCCAGGCAGAGCATCCAGGTAGCAAGAGGTTGCCCTCTGAGTTTTTGAACAAATCAGAAGTACTTGTCTGTCCTTTCTCCCAGAACTGCTCAGGGTCACAGGCCAGGTCAGCAATCCAAAGCAGTGTTTGGCTGCAAAATGAAAGCCCCTCTGCTGGGAAGAGGTCTCCTTCACAAGTGCTGAGCTTCAGCTGAGCTTAGTGGTACGTGAAGCCTGGGGGACCAGGCAGGGGAGGCCGGCTGGCAGGGCTTGAACCGTAGCGATGGTCTGCTCTCGTGGCACTGCTGCTGGAGAGCACCCAGAGCCGTCTCCATCCCTGCTGTCACCCTCTCCCTCCCTGCTCCCAGACGAGTCTCCCAAGTGAGGTGTAGGGGAGAGGGAAGGAATGGTGGGATGGGTGGCACTAGTAGACCTTTGCTGGGCAAGTCCAGTTTATAGCTACTGAGATATCGTCCGTTCCTTCACGTGCAGTTTTATTCAGCTCCTTTGAACCACGTCACTGTGTTGCAGAGTGAGAAGCAGAGGGCGTGGGAAAGGTTTCCTATTGCTTTCAACTGTGGAAAAAAATCCTTCATGAGATTACATTCCAGCCTCTGTGAGACCAGATGTTTCCTCAAGACTCTAGGTTGTTGGAGAGGGATTGCGTGGACTTGCTGGGGACACAGTGAGAACGGAGCCGGTGGCACGCTGGCCTCTGGATGCTGACAGCATCTGGAGTTACGAGAGGGCTTTCAGCCTTTGGACGTGCCATCGGAGCTCTCTGGCTGTAAATGATCTTGAAACGTTCCAGTACCATCAAGTTTTCCATGAAAAAAAATGTCCCTATTAAGTTTGTTTTCTTCCCAAACTGTATATATTTTTATTTCTGTATCTGTTCGGTTACTTACCTGCACACCTATTGTAATGACAGGATTTTGGAATGGCGGAGGAGTTTGCCACTAAAGCACTGGAGCTGAAACCGAAATCCTACGAAGCTTACTATGCAAGAGCAAGGGCCAAACGCAGCAGCAGGTGAGGAGAGAGAGAAAAGAGCGAGGGGCTGGTCCCTTCCAGCCTGGCCACGCCGATGTCGGCATCCACTGTACAAACTGTCCCAGTGTCCCCGTAGGAAGCAATGGCAAAGAAACGTTAATTAATGAGATTACAAACCTCTCAGACTCCAAAGTAACGCCCTCTCTCGCTTAGTGATTTCTGGAGACAGCTGAATGCAAATGTTTTGAGAGGTTCATCTTAGTCGAACTTTGTCTGAACATCTTACTACACTGGAAACCTTTGCTCCAGAGTTGAGTATTCTTTTTAAAAATACACTTTAGTTCAACCACAGCTTGAACTCAAAAAAAAAAAGTATGACTCATGGAGACCCTGTGGCCTGTATTATGCAAGAGGGGTGGACTCATTCATCACGGTGATCTCTTCAAGCCTTAAAATCTATGAATCTCTCTGTCCTGCAGCATTTTTTACAAGGCAGAAACTGCTGACCAGCCTTGCGGTGACTCTGCAGACCAATGCCAGCCAGTGAGCTTTCAACCATGGCTTGTGCTCAGAGCACCGCAACCAGCTCCTAGCAAGCTGCGGCACTGGGATCTCTCTGCGTCTCCGCTGGAGCCTGGAGGATTCCCTTGTTAAGGCAAAAAAAGCTCTGAGATGAGATTCATTTCAAACACCATTGATGCCGTTCCTGAATGAGCGGGAGGGCTTCCCTTTGGGTCCTGCGCTCCAGGGCAGGCCGTGCTGTCGCTGCACGCATCTGGGTTGTAAATGGCAGGCAAAATGCCCTGCGTGGCGCTGCAGAGATCGCGGGTAGCCGGAGGTGTGCGGGGTCCAGCTGTGCAAACACCGTAGCTCAGCAGGCACCACCACCATTTGAGCTTCCATGCTGGAGGCGATGCGTGCAGCCGGGCTCCTGGCCCAGCTGATGCTGTGCTTCCTGGTCCACCAGATCTTGATGTGGGAGGTGAAGCCGTGACCTTCTGTTCTGCAGAGAGGTCCTGCTAGCTGAGCCCCGCTGACCTTCCCTTCAGCGGTTTTCCTGTCCATTGTTTCCAAAGCCCTTGTAAGGAAGCGTAAGAACTGGGTTCCTTTCCAGATGATATTAGCCTCCCCACATACAAGCGTCCTTTTCTCCCCAGGTCTCTCCAGCAGAAACCAGTTTGGCTTTTCTTCTCTGTTTCACAGTTTGTGCCCGTCAGCACAGTCCGGGGAACAGGAGGCTTTTCCTTCCTCCACTTGGTTTTCAATGGCTTAAGCAAAAAGCTGAGGCTGGTGTTGGGAGGCGCTGGGGAGTTTTTCGCTGTGACGATCCCCAAGATGACAATCACGCTCAGATGCTCTTCCTGAAAAGCAAATGGTGTTCCTGTAAATGACAACCCCCTGCCCTGAACCCTCACCTCCTTTTTACTCTTGCATGCTGGCCTTTCCCTTGCAGAGGCTTCCCCGGGGGGTGTGCGGGCTCCCCGGCGTCACTCCCTTCATTCCTTCGGCAGTCATTAGCCAAATCCATTGCAAAATTGGAGAGACAAGCCTTGCCTAAAGCGCTGACCCGCGGGAGCCCCGGAGCTCTGGAGCCAGCCCTGGCGCTGGGTGGTCTTGGCATCAGGCAGAAGTTAAATTTTCACTGGCGTAAGCAGTTGCAGCTCCATCAAAGCTGTGCTTGTTTACAGCAGTGGTGAGCTTGGCTCTCGGTTATTGGGAGTTTATTGGGTTTCTCCCAATTCTCTCGGTTATTGGGTTTCTCCTGCGCTGACGCGGGGGCAGAGCTGTGGTGGTGCTGTGAGCAGTCGTTAATTAGCCTGTAATGCACACTACAGAGGACAGGCATCTTTGCTGGTCTGGGTTGTGCCATCTCAGGACTGTGTTCCCCCCTTCCTCAGAATGGCTGACTGTTTTCCTTCAGTTTGGATACATTAAATCCAAGGGAGGCAGGTCAGGCAGAGTTTGAGAGACGCAGGCGGCGGGAGCGGTCGCAGGCGTCTCCCTCAGGGGCACAGACGAGCCACGTAACCCTCGGGAGCCTCCGAGAGCAGCTCTGTTCAAATCCAGAGTAATTTCCGTTCTTGTTTCTGTCCCTTTGTCAAGCAGGCAGTTTTCCGCGGCCCTGGAGGACCTGAACGAGGCCATCAAGCTGTGTCCCAACAACCGTGAGATTCAGCGGCTGCTGATGCGGGTGGAAGAGGAGTGCAGGCAGGTGCAGCAGCAGCAGCAGCCGCCGCCGCTCCCGGCGGAGCCCGAACCCGAACCCCAGCACGAAGAGCTGTATTCTGTGCAAGATATCTTTGAGGAGGAATACCTTGAGCAGGATGTAGAGAACGTTTCCATTGGCTTGCAGACAGAGTCCAGGCCAAACCAAGGGCTGCCCATCATCCAGAGCCCACCCCCATCCCCAGCTCACAGGGACTCAGCCTATATTTCTGGTTCACCTCTGGGCTCTCATCAGGTCTTTGATTTCAGGTCCAATAGCTCCGTGGGCTCGCCGACCAGGCAAGGGTACCAGTCCACGTCTCCTGCTCTGTCTCCGACGCACCAAAACTCACATTATAGACCCAGTCCTCCACACACGTCCCCTGCTCACCAGGGCTCCTCTTACCGGTTCAGCCCACCTCCTGTTGGAAGTCAAGGGAAGGAATATCAAAGCCCACCACCTTCTCCTCTTCGTAGAGGTCCTCAGTATCGTGCCAGCCCCCCAGCAGAAAGCATGAGCGTTTATAGGTCACAGTCTGGTTCCCCAGTTCGTTACCAGCAAGAACCTAGCGGAGTCAGCCAGCTTCCCGGCAGACCCAAGTCTCCATTGTCCAAGATGACACAGAGGTCTTTCCAGATGCCCCAGCTCCCCGTGGCCGTGCCGCAGCAGGGGCTGAGGCTGCAGCCAGCCAAGGCGCAGATCGTGAGGAGCAACCAGCCCAGCTCCGCCGTCCATTCGAGTACTGTGATCCCCACCGGTGCTTACGGCCAGGTTGCCCACTCCATGGCCAGCAAGTACCAGTCAACGTCGGGGGAAATGGGGGTGAGCCAGAGCAGGCTGGTCTACCAGGGCTCCATCGGTGGCATCGTAGGTGACAGCAGACCAGTGCAGCACGTTCAGGCGAGCCTCAGCGCAGGAGCGATCTGTCAGCACGGAGGGCTGGCTAAAGAAGACCTTCCGCAGAGACCGTCCTCGGCGTACAGGGGGGGGATGAGATACAGCCAGACGCCGCAGATCGGCCGGAGCCAGTCCGCTTCCTACTACCCGGTGTGTCACTCGAAGCTCGACCTGGAACGTTCTTCCCTCCCCGCCAGCCAGCTGGGCTCTCCAGATGTGTCTCACCTCATAAGAAGGCCCATCACAGTTAATCCCAGTGAAATCAAGCCTCACCCACCGACTCCACGGCCCCTGCTCCACTCTCAGAGCGTCGGCCTGCGCTTCTCGCCCTCCAGCAATAGCATCTCCTCCACCTCCAACCTGACTCCCAACTTCCGCCCTTCGGCTTCGATTCAGCAAATGGAGATTCCTCTCAAGCCAGCTTATGACAGATCGTGCGATGAACTTTCTCCAGTCTCTCCCACGCAGGGGGGTTATCCCAGCGAGCCAGCCCGTTCCCGGACCACGCCGTTCATGGGAATCATAGATAAAACCGCTCGGACTCAGCAGTACCCCCACCTCCATCAGCAGAACCGGACCTGGGCTGTGTCGTCAGTGGACACTGTCATCAGTCCTACGTCTCCTGGCAACCTCCCCCAGCCGGAATCGTTTAGCCCGCCTTCTTCGATCAGCAACATTGCCTTTTATAACAAAACCAACAATGCACAGAACGGCCATTTGCTAGAGGAAGACTATTACAGCCCCCATGGGATGCTGGCCAATGGCTCCCGGGGAGACCTCCTGGAGAGAGTCACCCAAGCCTCCTCGTACCCCGACGTCAAGGTGGCCAGGACGCTGCCTGTGGCGCAGGCCTACCAGGACAACCTGTACAGGCAGCTCTCCAGGGACTCCAGGCAAGGGCAGACGTCCCCAATCAAACCAAAGAGACCGTTTGTGGAGTCTAATGTGTAAAAGACGCTTGTTGGAGTAAGAGCCTCATGTTTTCAGCACACACTTCCGAGCTTGATTTCCATGCATATTATTATGATTATTTTTATTTCTCTTTGGTAGCTACATGACCAAGTTTCTCCAGTACTTTGTGTGGTGATCAGACAGCCATGCACGTGCTCCAGCCCTTTGTTCCCCAGCTGACCGTGAAGCCGACATCAGCCAAGCTGGTATCGTTTGCCCAATTCCAGCCGAGTTCCCAACCGGGATATCTTAGTACGTGGTGCAGGGTGGTCCAGAGATCTCCCCTACGCAGCGGGAGGTAACCAGCTCTTTTTCAAGAGACAATCGCGTTTCGTTGTCAATCGGTTTCTTTTGTCTCGGTGAGCTCTTCCACACTTCTGGTGGGAATTCCTAGTGGGAGCAGAGCAGGGATCGCAGGAGCTTTTCCCAAGGCTCCATCCGCAGGTCCCTGTGCCAGCCGGGTCGTTTGGTTCTTCACCCACAAAGAGCAAATTCCCCGCAGGCAGCGAGGGCGCGATGTGTTGCGATACCGCGCAGCTACGCACGACAACCGTCCCGCTTCATCTGGTGTAGAGCGTTTTAATCCGAACGGGATTCCTTCGTTAGCTAATCGTTGGCCAGAAGGGGTGGCAGGTGACCACCCGGGTGCCCCGGCACTGGTTTGCTCTGGGCCGTTTCGCAGGCGTTGAGAGAGTCGGGTTGGCCCCTTGCGTGCGGTTTAACCCGCCAAGGGAATTGGCCAGGAACCTCGTGTGCGTGAGCTGGGATGGCAGCGGCTTCTTCGCGCCGGGAGATGACCGCGCCTCACGCGCAGCACCGCGTTTGCACCGGCGTGGTTTCGTGCTGGGCATTCCTTTTGGTGGGGTTTTTTTAATTGCAAGGACGGGGAAAAAAAAAAATCTGACTTAAAAAATGGTATTCAAGGAGGAAAATTGCAATTTTTAATATTTTTTATTAATATTTTTTTATGATGAGGATGCATAACATGGCACAATTGTTCCCAAGACGGGAAGGGTCCTTCTGCAAAGCCGGCCCTGCAGCGTCCCTTCCCTGGGCTCGCTCTGCCTCGCGCGAGGCCTGCGCTCTTCGGGGATCTGTTCCCAAAATCCGCGGAACCCGTTGCCGTGTTCCGTACCTGGACGTGGCAGAGACCATGTTTTGCTTTTTAAGGAGCTGTAGTTGAGAGAGAGGTATTTATAATTTATTTATGCAATCTATTTCAGGACACTTTTTTTGTTTGGGTTGTTGGGGTTTTTGTGGTTTTTGGTTTTTTTTTTTTTCTTTTTGTTTTTTGTTAAATCAAGACAGCGTGAAAAGCAGGGACCACTTCCAAAATCCTTTTTTACGGGCTTTTCAATAATTTTTCAACTATTCTCTGCAATTTTTTTAGAGGGTGGAGGGCCTTCCTTTCCAGATTCTTTTCCTACTGCTGGGTTTGTAATCCACCTTCGGTTACGGAGGGCCAAGCGGGGGGCGGTCTGGGGGGGAGCGGTGACCCCGTGGCTCGTTTTAAATGGCGCCTGCTGCCCGGCGCCGACCCTCACTCGTACCGGCTCCCGCCAGCGATGTCGGGGAGGCGCGCTGCCGCGCGGCGTTCCCAAAGGGCTGTGCCGATCGATCGCAAGCCTTCTTGAACCAAATCACGGGGCGCAACCTCCGCGGGGGTAAACGAGCACGGCATCAGTGCAGCCACATCCGTTTACACCAGCTAAGGACTTGGCCCAAAGCTTTTAAGCAAACCTTGGCTTTGATGGGGCTTTTTTTCCTTTTTTTTTTTTTAATTACTTTTTATCTCCTGTGTCTGGGTCAGCACATCTCGTTGCTGTTTCGTTGCCTGATCTGCTCAGAGCAAACTGGGACCTGCGCGCCTCGGGCCGGTGGAGGCGGTGTCTCACAGACACGGCGAGCGCGGTCGGGGGGGTTTCCTCCGTGGGGTTTGGAGATCTTTGTGTTCCTTTGGGCTATTTGGTGTGTGTCCAGGCCGGGGTTCGGATTGAGGGGGGGTGGTGTCTTTCTCAAGGTGCAACCCAGTGCCGGCTCTTTGCTTTGTTACAGGGCTCGGTAAAGCGGGGGGCACGGGGGACCCCTCGGCAGGGCGGGCTCTCGAGGCTGCAGGGATGCTCAGTTCTGTTTCTCTGCTCGTGAAGGGAGTGTGATGGGTTGGTTTTTTTATTTTATTTTTTTCTTCCTCTCTTTTCTGAAGCAGCATGTTCTGCTTTGTAAGGCATAACCGATTTCTCCTCTGCGTGCAGCGCACCTGTAGCTAGGCCACGCGTACCCGGGGGTCTGCAGTCGCACCGGTCGCTTCGCTCAGCGCCTCCCATCCTCCCGCTTTCGGATCGAGTGAGTGGCTTCCTACCTTTAGTTGCTTCTTTGAAAGGCAAAAAAAAAAAAAAAAAAAAGGTAACCAAATTCAGCCCCATCCCTGTTCCGTACGGCCGCCAGCCGTTCCTCTCCCCGCTGAGATGCGAACAGGACAGCGGGAGGGCGGCTGTTCCCTGCCTTGTGCTCCCGAACGTCCCCTCGCAGCGCTCCGGCGTGACCTTTGGGTTGATGAAGATGTTTTAAGGGAAAAAGCAAACAGCTCACGCTCTGAACACAACCACCACGCTGAAAGAAGGCTTAAACACTGCGGCGTGCAGGTTTTTGCACGATACCACGTGTTACGTTTTTCACGGGATTCTTGCACTAATGGTTTTCCATCTGTTCTCTCTGTAAATGGGTGCACTTTACTGTTTGAATTTGTTACTATGAGAAATACTGGATATTTAAGCGTGAGTAGTGTCTTCATTAGAAAATAGCAGAACAGCTCTTGTCTCTTAGTGTATTTTTCAAAAAAAAAAAAAAAACGGAAAAGAAAAGAAACGAAGCAATGAATCGTAACATTTATAGCACAAGAACTGACTCTTGTATATAAGCATCAACAGATTGAGCAATTTTTAAATACAAAATGACTTGCAGTGATTTTAAAGCGCTTCCCCAGCAATTCTCGTGGGGACGGCCGAGGCTGGCGGCCGCTGCAGGCCCCGGGTGGGTAAGGAGCACACCTCTCCCTGGAAAAGCCCTTCTTCACACGCTCCCCCGCGTCCCCCGAGTCCCGATCCGCGTTTGACGTGGACCGAAAGCAGAGGCCGTTCCGTAGCGCGCGGCTGCCGTTGCGCGGTCCGGTTGTGACGCGCGCTGCCGTACGCGTGGCTCGGTGCAGCGCGAGGCTCGGATCTCACCCGCCGTCCCGTCACCCGCTCGTCTTGGCCACTGCGAGAGGGCGCGCAGAGTTTCAGGCGCAGTGCTGTCTCATCCGTCCATGCTACTCATTTAATTACTCTTGTAATAATTAAGGTGCGGGGCGATGCTGCCAGCCAGCGCCTCCGGCCCCTCCCCAGCTGCGGTGGCACCGCCGCCGAGCCCCCATCTTGTGAGCAGAATTGTTCAGGCGCAGCGAGTTCTGGGTTCTGGATGGCGCGGAAACCTCGGGGTTTGGAACTTGGGGCGCGGTGTGTAGGCGACGCTGAGGCCACGCCCGGTATTTAGGCGACCTTCCCACCAGGTGTCTGCCGTCCTCTGCCCGCGGCCGCTCCGAGAGCTGGGTATGCTGCCGCAAAGCCGAAATCTTCTCTGCCAGCTTTGAGTGTGGGTGTCTGCTGCGTCCCTCAGTGGAGATGCACCGGCTCTTGCGGTGTCTCCCAGGCTGGGAGGATGCTCTGGTCCCAGGGGAGCCTGGTGGGGGGCTCTGCAGGGGTCCCAGCCGAGCTGGGAATGGTGCTGGAGGGCTTTGAAAATGGTCTTTAGTGGGCATCTGGAGTGCTTAGGGAAGGGGCCGCTCCCTTGGGATCCATCTCCCAAGGTGAAGGCTGTGCCAGCTCCCGGCAAACCGAGGCGTGCGTCTGTCTGTCGTGGGCCGCCTGCTGCCACTGCCTGCAGGTGGGTCTGTCCGAGCGCTGAACTTTTTTGGTTGTTTTTTTTTTTTCTTTTTTTCTTTAACCTGACTGTAAAGAAAACCGCGTGGCTGGTGTGAACATTCGTGTGTGTGTATGGCAAACGCCTAAGCCATACTTGGATTGGGTCTGGAACCAGGGTGGCTGTAAAGCTGGAGCGGTTCGGTCCCCTCGCGCAAAGGTTTCGGTTCGGTCAGGGTTACCCAGAGGGAGGTCAGGTAAAACCCAAGTGCCAGCTCCGCCTCGCACGCCGGCGTGCCTGCTCGTCCTCCGCCTTCCCTGCAGCGGTGGGGCCGTGGTTGAGCTGTCGCGAGCTCTTTGGTGGTTGTGCTTTGCTTTAGTCTTTTGGGAATTCAAGGTGACGACTGTGCCGGGATTAACGGTGTTTAACCAAGGGCTTAGGGGAAGAGCTGTCGTAGCCGCTGGGACCGCTGCGGATAAATGCCTTCACCCCGTGCTGGCTGCTCCACGCCAAGTCCGGTGGGGTGCGTGTTGGACACAAAGCACAACGGTCGAAAGTTGATTTTTTATTTTTTTTTTCCAGATTTGTGTGAATAGTTGCTGGATTTTCATTCAGTCAAACTCTTTTTTCTAATATAAACCACTAAGGGCTTAATTCTTTAGCAAGACGCGTTCGTGTCCAACTCCTGACTGTACAGCTGGATCGCACCGCAGCCGTTCCAGACCTGCCCGAGGGAAACCGCAGCTAGCGCGACCGTCGCAGGGAAAGCCGACGGACACCAAACCCATCCGCCGTCTCCTTTCCTCCTGCTCATTTTCTAGCGGTCACCGTTCCGGGGAGTCAGCAGCCGGGTCCCGTCCGACGAGGTCGCATCTCACAGTCACAGAAACGGAGGGCTGCTTTGCCGAAAGACTTTGTCCCTTCGGGGTGACGCCGTCCGGGGACGGCGACGGGGCTGCGGGTCGTCTCCTCCGGCGGGTCGGGGTCGTGCTGGGTGGGTGGGAGAGCCTCACGCCCAGGGAGTTGGGTGGCTTCACCGCGGCTCTGCCTCGCTGTGCACTGATAAACCAGACACTGAGAGCAGCACTGTGCGCTACGCAAGGTCCGTTTCCTTGCTACACCGATCACCAGAGACTCGTGCGGACTCCGCGGGTGCTGCCGGTGTCCTCCCTGGCCAGCCTTTTCTTGCCCATAGTGTTGCATTCAGCGTCTCGTCTCCCTTCTGTCTTCACATCCGAGAGGATCCGAGTTCGGTACCGACCCGTGCGGCACACACACCTCGCGCTCTGTACAGCTCCCTGGTTGCCATCCTCCGAGACACTTGCTGGGAAGATCTTTAAGACACTTAACTTTTCCTTTAGCTTTTCTATAATTCTGATGTAAAGGACTTTCTCTCTGTACAGTATATTATTCAGTGCATGTTCTGTTCTCTCTACTGATATATTGAACACCACACAGTCGTGATATTGTGCAGCGGGAAGAGCAGCCCCTGCCGACAGCGGAGGCCGTCGCCTCTCGTGTATAAGGAAAGAAAACATATTTTTTCCTTTGCTGTATTTGCTTGAGCAGAGTTTTCTTGTCTGTACATGTGAGCTGTGAGATAGATGTGAAAAGTTCAACAGAATGCATTTCCCCCCCCCAATGTATACAGATTGTAATCTGTACAATGAAAACTGTATGTATGAAAAAATGTACTTATTTATAAATGGTTAACACTTGGAAATGGTGTCTGGCCTGCTGTTTTTCCCACGCTGCGGTGAGCAAAGGAGCGTGCCGTGGCTTCTCCGAGTGGGAATAACCTGGGGATGTCAGGATGGCGCGAGGGTTGGGTCTGGTGGTCGCTGGCTGGAGATGGGAGCAGCAGGGGACGGAGGCAGCGCTGCTGTCGCCGTTGGCACTGAAGCATTAATAAAATCAGGGGAACCGCGTCGGAGGGCGTTCTGGATTAAATTGTGGAAAGCAGAGCTCGGCGCTGTGGATACATCAATATCTTTACTGATGACCTAGACGAGGGGGTTGAGTGTACCCTCAGTAAGTTTGCAGATGACACCAAGTTGGGTGGTGGCGTTGATCTGCCTGAGGGTAGGGAGGCCCTTCAGAGGGATCTGGATAGGCTGGATCGCTGGGCTGAGCTGAATGGGATGCGGTTCAACAAGGCCAAGTGTCGGGTCCTGCACTTTGGCCACAATAACCCCAAGCAGCGCTACAGGCTCGGAGCTGAGTGGCTGGAGGACTGTGAAGAGGAAAGGGACCTGGGGGTGTTGGTTGATGCTCAGCTGAACATGAGCCGACAGTGTGCCCAGGTGGCCAACAGGGCCAACGGCATCCTGGCCTGCGTTAGAAATGGTGTGGCCAGCAGGAGCAGGGAGGTAATCATCCCCCTATACTCGGCGCTGGTGAGGCCGCACCTCGAGTACTGTGTTCAGTTTTGGGCCCCTCACTACAAGAAAGACATTGAAGCCAAAACCCCACCCTGCCCTCCCCAGCCCCATGCGCAGCTCGGATCCCAGCTGCCCACGGCGTGCGGGAGCTCGGGGGTCCCCCGAAATGATCAGCGGGGGGCGCAGGCAGGCGGAGGACAGGGTTCGCTGCAAACATTTATTAGGTGGGAGCATCCACCGAGCAGACGACACAGCACGCGAGAGGGGAAAACATTTCGACATAAAGATGCTGGACCTGCACAGAGGCCGGGTCACTCCGAGCCCCAGGGCAGCCCCGTGTGGGGAGCAGCCCCCCGACGTGGATGTGCTGGAGGGCGATGGGCTGCCAGCGGGTGGGAAGTGTGGGTGATGGTGAACGTCCCCTCTGCTCGTCGGCATCGCAAACGAGCTTTGGGCTTCGGCCGCTCGCAGGGGGGAGATCTGGGCTCCCACACCCCTGTCCCCAGAGCAGGGCAGAGCCTGGGGACCCCCGTCTGTGTCAGCCCCTGCCCCTTCCTGGGGCACCGCTGTCCCCGTGGGGCCAGGACAGGCTCGGGGGTCAGCGGGGGCTGCGTGGGGCAGAGCTGAGGAGGATTGAGGCCAAGCGAGGCTGAACCCAAGGGCAGTGTTACACCAACAAGCATGTCCTTCCCCGGCTGTCCTCGTCACCCTGAGCCTGGCAGAGCCCCAGGACCCTGGGGAGGGGGCACACGGGGACATCCCACAGACACCAGACGGTGCCGGGGAGCTGGGGCCGTCACTGGCTGCTGCCGCCGGGGCTCTCGCCCTCCGTCAGGGTCTTGAAGTCCATGGAGAGGGCCAGCTCCTCGGGCAGCGGCGGGCGCTTCCAGTCGTCCCGTGTCAGCACGTAGCCCACCACCAGCCCGAAGGCCACCAGCAGCACCCCCAGGGTGTTGGCCAGGACGCCCTCGGGCACGAATTGGCTGTAGGAGTCTCTGCGAGGGCGAAGGGGGATGCTTGAGCCTCGGGGTGTGGGTGGCCTGTCCCTACCCTGGCTGGGATCCCCTCCTCATCCTCCTCCTTTGGGCACGCACCCTGGGAAAGGTCTCTTCCCCCCAAATCAGAGCAAGAGGTGACTGCCTGGGTGCTGCTCGCGCTGGGGAGGGACGCTCGGTGACAGCAGAGGAAGCGGGGGGCACAGCCCTATAGCGGGGCTGTGGGTGGCCCAGTGCCTCCTCTCCCAGACGTGCTCCCCCAGCCGGAGGGAGATGGCTCCTGGGGTGCCCCACAGCCGTGAACCCATGGGGTCGAGGACCCCAATGTGCAGCTGGGGCCATCGCCGTGTCCTCCAGCTGCCAGGGCAGAGGCCTCGGGGACACGAGCGTCCTGGGGGGAGTTTCTGAAAAACATCTTGCTGCGTAGAGGTGACGATGGATGTTTCATCCCCACCCAGACCAAATTTAAAAAAGCTGTCGCAGGATGCAGCCCTTGTTACCGGTGTCTGGGAAATGACTCAGCAGCAGCAGAGCTGAAGGCCTCGGGGATTTAAATCCATGGAGGCCACCACCTGAGCCAGGGCCAGGTTCTGCCCCACGGGGCTGGAGCAGCCCTTTGCTGGGGCTCGGGGGGGATCTGAGGGGCTACCACCCCCTCCCCGGCTCGGTCACCCACCTGATGTTGAAGAGCAGCATCTCAGTGATGCCCAGCAAGGAGGTGGCAACGGAGAGGGCGAAGAGAGCGACGCCGAAGAAAACATGCTGGGGTTTGTACCAGCCACGCAGCGAGAAGGAGGCGCCGGGGAAGAGGAAGAAAGCGCAGCCCAGGAGCCACTGCGGGGGTACGGGGGTGTTATGGGGTGCTCTGGGGTCCCTCCCTGCCCGGGGGCTCCCCAGCCCTCACCTGCAGGAGGTAGAGCACGAAGGCGGCCATCCCGCACCAGCTGTGCAGGCTGTACATGTCGGGGATGCCCTTGCTCCGGTGGGACTCGAAGACGGCGACGATGCCTGCGGAGAGGAGCCCGTTACCGCCGGGGCCGGATCCAGCCCCCGCCGCCCACCCCGGCCCCGGCGCTCACCGACGAGGGCGATGACCAGCGCCAGCCCGTGCAGCAGCGCGTGCAGCGCCTTGGTGGAGCTCTTGGCTTCGTGCCTGAAGACCCGGTAGACCAGGAGAGCTGCCGGAGAGAGGGCGGGTGAGCACCTTTGGGGGGTCACCCACCTCCCCAGCACCCTGCACCTTCCAGGGGTGCTGCACGCAGGCATCGGGGTGGGGGAGTGGGGTCCTAGAGCATCTTCCCGGTCTCTTTGTCGCCGTTTTGTCCCCCTTGCTCCCCGCCCAGCTGCAGCCTTGTCCCGTGGCCCCACTCACCGTCACCTTGGAGGAAAACCATGCCCAGCACCATGCAGAGGGGGTGGACGTTGAACTGGAGGGGGCTGTGCCAGGCCACGCCGCCCCGGTAGCGGCCCAGCCAAGCGCCCGTGCTGACCAGCAGCGTCAGGCCCAGCAGTTGCGACACGGCCACGTACGCCGAGAGCCCGGCAGGGCTGGCGGGTGGCCGAGCCTCGTCCATGCCGGCCTGCGGGGACAGAGAGGATGGGGCAGCGAAGCCACGGGTGACCCCCACGTGGCAGTGGGGGTCCCAGCCCCGGTGCAGGGTCCCGCTGCGGGCAGCGTCCGCCACTGCTGCGGGCAGCGTCCGCCACCGCTGCTCCGCCTTCACCTGCTGCAGAGCCGCACGCTTCCTGGTGTCGCCTGGGCCGCTGCGTCACCCCCGCCCGGACGTGGCTCCCAGCCACCGCAGCACACCCAGCCCGGCGCTCCTGTCCCGTGCCCTCCTGCCTCTGCTTGCCTGCTCCTGCCGCATCCCACCTGCCCTGTTCCTCCTGCCCCAGCCCGCCAACCACGCCGTCCCTGCATCCCCGTCCCTGCATCCCCGTCCCTCCATCCCCGTCCCTCCATCCCCGTCCCTCCATCCCCGTTCCTCCATCTCCATCCCTCCATCCCCGTCCCTCCCCCTCCATCTCTCTATCCGCATCCCATCTCCCATCCCTGCCCGCTCCC
>WHYT01014931.1:0-22296 GCA_009806455.1 Tetrax tetrax | reverse complement strand
CAGCCCTGGTCTCGGAGTGGAGTCCGGGGTATTTTTAGAGGTTGTTCCCTTTTCCCAGCACCTTCCACTTTCCTTCCCCTCCTTCCTACACTGTGGTCAGGTGTCAAGTGTCCCTGTCCCTGTCCCTGCCCAGTGCCACCACGTCCCAGCACAGTGCCACCTCGGAGCCTCGCCACGTCCTGGTGCTGGGGGGTTTTGGTTTGGGGCAGACACCGGGAGTCCAAAGTGTGCAAAAGCAGCGGAGTGGCGTCAGGACGGAGGCTGCCAGCCCCTGTCCCTGTGTCCCCAGCCCACGGGGATGAAGTCAGTTTTGGGGGTGCACTCCAGGCTTTGGGGAATTTGCCATCAGCCCGGCTACGTGTGGGCAGAGCCGCGGTGGGGAGCGATGCTGGGGGTGTCCCACAGGACATTTATGCCAGGGGTTTGTGTGTCTTTAGGCTGGATGTGGCAGGGCAGGGAGATTCCGGGTGGGAATCGCAGGCTGCAGAGGTTTCCCAGCTCTCGCTGTGCCCGAGGAGCTGACGGCTGCCCCAGTGCTGGGGGCACGGCCACGGCCCTGGGCGCAGCGTGGAGAGAGACCTTCCACCCCGTATAGACGGTGGTGCACAGGGGTGGGTGCAGCCCGTGCGTGACCAAGACGTGTTCAGGGATCCCAGCGTCACCCCCGTGCCCCAGGGGCTGCGGTTCGGACCCAAATCTCGCCGGATCCCACAGGGACAGGGGCACAGCGTGCCCTGCGACAGGAAGGAAACGCGTCTCCCTGCACGGGGGGGAAGATCGCTGCCAGGTCTGGCCGCTGCCAACTTGGCAGGACACCCAAGAGCACCCAAGTGCACGTAAAGCCTTTTTTTTTGGGGTGAGCTGACATGATATCTGGGCAGGCGCCCAGCGTCTGCTGCAGATATGGTGGGGTCGAGGAATTTGGGACAGAGCGGGAGCATCCTGGTCATGCCGAGTACAAGTTTAGGGTCAGGAAAGCACCTTGCGTGGATGTTTCTCCAGGGAATTCCAGGCTGGTTGCCACAGTTTCCTGTGTTAATAAATACCCCAGGATCATGGCCAGATGCTCCCAAGCCAGCCCAGGAAGAGGAGAGGACCTGGCCCCCGAGGTCAGCCCACCGATGGGGCAGCAGGGCGGCGTGCGGTGGCATGGGGAGGCACTGGGTGCTAAAGGGTTAAAAGCTGCCCAGCACAGCCTGAGAGGCAGAATTTGGGGATCTGGGGGAGCCTTGGACCAGGCAGACCCCACGCTGAGCCAGGCCACCATGCTGGCCTCTGGGCAAGAGGCTGGCAAGGGTGTTCGTGGTTCGGGGGCTGCACACGGGTGCCAGAGCTCTCCAAGCGCCTGGGGTAGAGGAGCCCCAGCGCCCCGGGCCGCATCCTGCGCCGCTGAATCTTCCCTCTGCAACCAGCCGCAGGGAGGGACTGAGGGGAGGGGGAGAGTTTGGTACGGAGACCTGGGGGCTGTGGGCGTCCAGGGAACTCTGAGCCCCCCAAAGGGGCACCCCCATAGAGAGAGCTCCCGGCTGTGGGGGGGGCGAAGGGCCAGGGCTGGTGGGCACGGCTGTAGCGAGGGGGTCTCGGGCAGCACCGCCAGCCTCGGCTCGCTCCGCCGGAGCTGTCAGGAGAGTTTAGGGTACGATTCGCCTGACCAAACACAGGCGCCTGTTCGAGGAGAAGACAAAACACAGCTGGACTCTGCTTCCTACAGCTCCCCCGGCTCCGCAGCGGGGTCTGGGAAGGGGGAACGCTATCCCGTTCTGCGGGGTGATGCAAGAGCACCCTGCTCCAGCGCAGGGTGTCTGGGGGGCCGGCGTATCCCCGTGTGCCAGGGGATTGGGGACAGTGGGTACCCGGAGTGATGCTGTGGGTGCTGGGATGTGCGAGGGTGGGCAGCCGGGGGCACCTGGCACTTTTGGCATCCCCACTCCTGTGTCCCTTGGCTGCGTGGGTGCCTGCCCCAGGCATCCACCAGCCCTGCCGCACCGTAACTCCCTTCCCTCCCCACTGCCAGCTGAGGGAATGTGAAGATTAAAATAAAACAAACCAGGCTTGTTGGAGCCAGGCTAAAAATGCCATGAATAACAGCTAATTAGCTCCATCAATCACGCAGGGACAGCACATGGACAGTGAACAGGCGCTCTCCACCTCCTCACTCCATCCTCCACATTGCTCGGGCCGGGACCCTCATGAAATATCGGTGTTTCCCAAAAATACAGCTGACACCAGCTGGGCAGGGCTGAGACGGCCCGCTATACACCCAGTCCCAGCATCGTGGCTGCCGGCTGTGCTCCCAGCTGCCTAAATAACCCCTCGCAGAGCAGGCAGCTCCCGGCCGTCCCACGGCCCTGGGAAGGGAGGTTGGGGCTGGCAGGAGATGGGTGACAGCAGGAGACCCAAAACTGAGGGCTGGGTGCACATGGGTGTCCCTCTGCAAGGTGAAACCCAGGTACGGCGCTGCCAGGGCACGGGCTGCAGGTAGGCGAAGGAGAAATGTGCAGATCTAGCAAGGAGGTACAGGATGGAGAAAAGTGGAAGTGGAATCCTTGTAGTTTTCCTTTTGGGCTTCTGCAAAGGTGGGAAACAGCAGGAAAAGGAATAAAATGAAGCCAGACCTCAGGGCTCCATCTGAAACCGGGGTCTGGCAGCTGCCAGAGCCAGTCTGGGAGCACCAGGACATGCTGCTAGAGTGGGGTGGACATCCCATCCCTGCATCCCAACCAGGCCACAACACCCTGGAGCCACCTCCAAAACATCCTGAAAGGCCACCTCTGCAGCCCCCCACTTGCCAGCAGTGCGGTGGGGGCTGCAGACGTTGCTGCATCAGCTGGAAGCTGATGTCTCTATCCATGAATGTCACAGACGGGTGACAGTCCTGCCTGCCACCTCATGTCACAAACCCTTGTGGTCCTGAACCCGGTCCCTAAACCATCGCCTGGGTGGTGGCATATCCTGGGGCTGGTCCTGAGTCCCTGTGTCTCCTCTCGCCGTGCAGGTTGAGGCATCGCTGGAGGAGCAAAACTTCACGGAGCTGTGGGGGAAGAAAGCCAAGGAGCTCTACGGCAACATCTGGAGCAACTTCAGTGACCCACAGCTGAGGAAAATCATCAGCTCCATCCAGACGCTGGGACCCTCCAACCTGCCCCTGGAGAAGAGAGAGCAGGTAGATGGCGTGACAGCGAAGCCCTGGGCCTTGTTGGGGTGCTGCAAAACCCCTTAGAGGGATTTTTTTTCCAAACCTCCAGCCCCTGTTGCTGGCCTGTTGCCCCTCTGACGCATTTTGGAGGATGTCGCTGGCCTGTGCACAGGGAAGAGAGTGATGGAGAGGGGAGCCGGGGTGCTACCTCCAGGGAATGTGGGGTGCCTGCTGGCCCCCTTACCCACCGCTAACCTCATCTTGGAGCTATCCAAGTGGGAACTGGAGATTTCCTGCTTACACAGAGAGGCCTTGGGCGTCGCCTGGAGACCAGCCAGGCTGTGCCCATGGCCGGGGGCCAGCTGGCTCGACCTCCCCCCCTCAGTGCTCCTCGGGGCCAAAAAGGAGAGCTGCTGCAGGCAGCGGGGACCCTGAGCCGTCCCTGCAAGCCTGGAGATGCTGCTCCTTGGGGACACAGCCTTGGTGACATGCTAGGGACGTCAGGACACCCTGAGCCTTCCCCATCACAGCTCTGAGCTTTCAGGGTTGTTTCTTTAAACGCAACGTGATCTCCATTTCCGTGCGTGAAAATATTGCCCAGGCTGAGGCCAGCAGCCTCTTGGCTCTGCAGGAGTGCAGGGACACTGGTACTGCTGTCCCCTCCAGCCTGGCCTACGGCTTCCTGACAGCCTTCCCCACCGAAACCCTGGCAAAGCCCGGTGATACAATCCTTTCCGGAGAAGCGTCGGCCCCGGTTCCTTCCAGGAAACCCATCCCTGCTCTCTCCCATATAGCAGGCAGCATCGCGTCTCCTCCCTGCACATCAGCCACGTCTCGCCTGTCCCCAGGCAGCTCCATCCCACAGCCGCCACCATCCCGTCTCCAGCTCCATCCCCTCCACCCGGCCGGAGCAGAGGGATGGGAGCGGAGAGAGGGATGGAGCAGAGGAATTTCCTTCCCTGGGAATGGGCTCCCCGGGCAGGTTCCAGGAAACCTCCTGTTGCTATTGTTTGCTGTTGCTGAAGTTCACAGAAACAAATCCCCCTCCTCCTCCTCCTCCTCCTGCTTTTCTTCTTTCTTTTTTTTTTTTTTTTTAAACCCGCTTAGATAAACAGGCCTTGCCGCAGCCCCGCTGACAAAGGGGTTTATAAATAGCCCCACTCTGGGACACTGCGAGCGCTCGCGCCGTGTTGGAGGGGGGTTTGGCGAGCGGCCGTGCACGGGTCGGCTGTCCCTGCTCCCACCATGCGGTGGGTGCGAAGGCTCTGGGTGCTAACACGCTTATCTCACCAAAAACGTGCTGGATAAACACATCAACCCTCCTCCGCATCCCTGCGGACACACACGCTCCGGAGCTGGGAAGGCTGTCAATCCCTCCTGAAGGGCCATTCCCACCCTGTTCCAGCCCCAATGTCTTTTCCTTCCCTGCAGTACAACACCATCCTGAGTGACATGGACAAAATCTACTCCACGGCCAAGGTGTGCCCGCCCAACGGTACCTGCTGGGAGCTGGAGCCAGGTATGGTCCTTGTCCCTCTGCCCCTGCGGGGTGCCGAGCTCCCCATGGCCATGAGTTTGTCCCAATCCCCACATCCCCAGCAGGTTGGGGTGGGAAGGTCCCACCCGTGCTCATCAGGGTTGTCCACGGAGCGAGGATGGGTATTTGGGTCTGGTACGATGATGGAGGTACCTGTGCTACTGTGGGATGTGACACCCCCACCTCGTGCCCCTCTCTCATGTCCTCCTTTCCCCTCTTCCTCAGACATCTCTGACATCATGGCCACCTCTCGCAGCTACAAGAAGCTGCTCTACGCCTGGGAGGGGTGGCACAACGCTGCGGGCAACCCGCTGCGTGCCAAGTACGAGGAGTTTGTGAAGCTGAGCAACGAGGCCTACCAGATGGATGGTACGAGGAGGAGGGAGGGTGCAGGGGGTGGACAGGGATGGGAACTGGGGTCAGAGCAATGAGGTGCCCTGCTGCTGTCCCCATCCTGCATGCAGCTGGGCATCCAAATTCCATTTCCCTGGTGCCAACAATTTGGGAAGGGGGTAAATATCCTACTGCTGTCCCCTGGTCCTGGCTCCTGGGGCTGAGCGTGGGGGAAGCCCCCAGGGGCCAGAGCCAGGGGTCATTGCTGCCTCCCTGTCAGGATTCGAGGACACAGGCAGCTACTGGCGCTCCTGGTACGACTCAACGTCCTTTGAGAAAGACCTGGAGCATCTCTACAACCAGCTAGAGCCACTCTACCTCAACCTGCACGCCTTTGTCCGGAGGAAGTTGTACGACCGCTATGGCCCCAAATACATCAACCTGAAGGGTCCCATCCCTGCTCACCTCCTGGGTAAGAGGAGGGACCCCCCCCAGCCCAGGGGTGCTGGTGGGACCAGAGGAGCACACACAGGGCTATACTGGGACAGGGAGGTCCCAGTTATCACTATGTTTCTCTTCCTCCCGACCTACCACCAGATCTGCTCCAGCTGTTTTCTTTTCTCAGGCAACATGTGGGCTCAGCAGTGGAACAACATCTATGACCTGATGATCCCCTACCCTGAGAAGCCCAACCTTGATGTCACGAGCACCATGGTGCAGCAGGTGATGGGCTGAGGGACCCAATGGTGGCAGCAGGGGGACAAAAATGGGGGTGTTGGATGAGGCTTGCCCATAACATTGACCCCATGGGAGTCATTTCTCATCCCTGCATAGGGAATAGCAGAAAAGGCACGTCCAGGAGGGGAACGGACAAAGAAATGACCCCACTCCCTCTCTGACAATGGCCATGGTATCCAGAGCTCCCCTCTCCTGTCCATGCTGGGCACCAGTACCGCTGTTCAGTGTTTTTAGGAATGTTCACCCCATTTCTGTGGTCAGGGCTCCCCATCAGGGTGAGAGGAGCAGGAGCACGGTCCCTTGGAGGGACCCAGCTGATCTCCATGGTGCTGGGAGAGGGGATGTCCAGGGCACAGGCAGACCCTTCCTCAGCCATAACCTACTGCCTGCTGCCCACCAGGGATGGAATGCTACCCATATGTTCCGGGTCTCGGAAGAGTTCTTCACCTCACTGGGGCTGCTGGAGATGCCTCCCGAGTTTTGGGAGAAGTCCATGCTGGAGAAGCCGGCAGACGGGCGTGAGGTGGTGTGCCACGCCTCAGCCTGGGACTTCTACAACCGCAAAGACTTCAGGTGTGTGTGGGCACCTGGGGGTACCAGGCTACAGGGTAAGACCCCCCTCCATCCCCCTTGGTGGTCACCATTTTGGGTACCCCCACCCTGGCTGTGCAACCCAACCTGTCACCTTCTGGGGTAAGGTCTTGGGACACCATGCTGCCCTGTCTTCCCCTCCACTGGGTCTTTCCCCTTCCCCACGGGTTGCTGCCACCCTCTCAGAGACCCTGGACAGTTCTTCCAATCGAGGGGGTGCACAGGCAGCCAGGGTCCCTCACCCCACTCAGGCAACGCTCTGTTTTCACCGGGCAGGATCAAGCAGTGCACAACGGTGACCATGGAGCAGTTGTTCACGGTGCACCACGAGATGGGCCACGTTCAGTATTACCTGCAATACAAGGATCAGCCCGTCTCCTTCCGCAGCGGGGCCAATCCTGGCTTCCATGAGGCCATCGGCGATGTCATGTCCCTGTCTGTCTCCACCCCCAGCCACCTCAAGAAAATTGGTCTCCTCAGCAGTGCCACTGAGGACAAAGGTATGGCATCCACCCTGGGGAGGTGGGTGGCCCAGAGGGCCTGTGGCACCAGGAAGGCTTTGGGACAAGACCCCAAGGCTGATGTGTGCCTTTCACCCACGCTTGGTTCCATGCCCAACGCCTTCTTCACTCTGTGTAGGAGCCTTCATGGCTCCTTCCACTTCACCCCTGAGGGCAAGAGAGATGCTCTCCAGAGCTTGTCTGTGTCCTTCCCTTCTCCATCAGAGCCCCAAATCTGAAAACAGCATCTTTGTGCTTGATCAGTTCTGACCTTTCCAGCCTTCCCCCTTCCCTTGCCAAGAAACATCCACCCCAGGAGCTCCCGGTGTATTTCTGCAGAGGTGGCACTGAGCACTTACGTGCACAGTCGAGAGGACAGGCAGCGGGTGACATCTCTGCCTGCCAGACGGTGCAGCGGAGGAGGACTTGTTGCCGCAGGGCACTGCCCAGCTTGGCAAGAGTCTCTTCCCCCGCCCAACATCTCTCAGCCAACACGTCAAAGCAGACAGCAGCAGAGGAAACCAAGCGTTCGCAGACTCCTGCCGCAGGCAGCTGCTTTGCAGAGGAGGGACAGTGCTGGGATCCTCCTGCCTTGTCATTAAACACGTCTCATGATGGGGAAGCCATTGCAGCAGCCAAGAGCGTTGGGCCAGTGCTGCATAAACACCACGGAGCAGATGGTCGCTGCCTTAAGGCACCACTGCCCGACTAACCAGCCCTTGGCAGCCATGCCATCACAGCGACGGCAGCCAACAGACCCTCAGGGCGGTGCTGCCAACCCCGCTCTGACCCCAGAGCTTCAGCTGAGTCTCCAGCAGGTCCTTCTGCAACCTTCCTTCCCTAGGTTTCCTCGAGGCAATGGGGAAAGCAGATGTCACCATCCCCTGTGCTCTCCAGGATTCAGTGGTGACTGTCCTAGAGCTGACTCCAGTTCTGGGTCTAGACCATGAGAGCCTTTCCAGTGGTGTGACAGCCCTGCAGATCAAACCTCCTTTGCCTCAAGGCCCCAGGGTGAATGCATGAAGAGGGAACCATTGGAGTTACACTCACCAAAGACCTCGCTCTGAGAGCCAGGCTGACAGCAAGAGAACACCACACTTGTCACTCCCATTGTCCCCACTCAGTAAAAAGGCGCATGTTGCCCTAAGCAGGAGCTGCATCTAGAGAAGCCTCCTGTGCCCTACACAGCCTTCTCTAGGGAGCAAAATTATACATTGAAATGCTGTCTCCAGTTGTCATCCAGATCTGCTCACCCTCTTGCTCACAAAAAAAGTCATGGGGCTGTCCAGCCAGACTCCTTCCCAACCTGGTTCAGGCTCTGTTTCATGCAGAAAGCGACATCAACTTCCTGCTGAAGATGGCCTTGGAGAAGATCGCCTTCCTGCCCTTCGGCTACCTCATCGACCAGTGGCGCTGGAACGTGTTCAGTGGCAGCACACCCCCGAACCGTTACAACTACGACTGGTGGTATCTGAGGTAGAGGACAGTCACCAAGGCTGAATGGGGGTGTGGAAGCTGGGGGCGTGCAAGGAAGGAAGGCAGGAAAGAAGGGAGGAGGGGGGAAAAAAGGAAAAAATAGCCATGGAGATGGCTGGAGAACAATGGATGGATGGGTCAGTGGGATGGATGGGTCAGTGGGATGGATGGGTCAGTGGGATGGATGGATGGATGGAAATACATGGCAGCACACTGTAGTTGTGCACATTTCTTCAGAATTGTGCTTTCCATTCCCATTCCCTGCCTTGATTCTTCTGTCCCCTTATCTCCATGCTCATGCTCTTGTTCTCTGTTGTCTACAGAACCAAATATCAGGGTATCTGTGCTCCGATTTCGAGGAATGAAAGCAACTTTGACCCTGGAGCAAAGTACCACATCCCTGGGAACACCCCTTACATCAGGTAGAGGAAGTGCTGGCAAGGGGACAGAGCCTTGGGGAGCAGGGGGGCTCAGCTCTGTGGGCAGGGACTGAGAAGCGTTGCTCCTGCTCAAGACACAGAGACCATCCAACGCTTGGGACTACAAATGGTGGGGAGCTGACGTGTGGCCAGCTGCCCTTCCCCGCGCCCTGGGACTTGTCTGCTTCCCTTTGTCCCCAGTGCTCACCTTTCATGGGCTTCCTTGGCAGGTACTTCGTGAGCTTCATCCTCCAGTTCCAGTTTCACAAGGCACTATGCCAGGCGGCCAACCACAGCGGTCCCCTGCACACCTGTGACATCTACACATCCAAAGAGGCAGGAGCCAAACTCAGGTGGGGACAGAGGAGGGTTGGGACAATTGCCACAGGCAGGTGTGTGCATGGAAGCTGATGGTGTGCAAAGGAAGGAAGGAAGGAAAAGTGGCTATGGATAGGGCTGGAGAAATAGCTTTGCAGATGGATGGATGGAAATACATGGAAGCACTGGGGTCGGGTGAGTGGTCCTCACCAGAGTATTGTCCCTGTCACGAGCTCCCACCCAGACAAGAGGTCACTAAAGCACTTTTGGTCCCTGTTGACTCCCTGGGTGTTAACAAATGCATGAGTATGTGATGGGGACTCCTCAGTCCCCATACGCAGGACAGATGGGGGCTTCAGAGGCAGTTCCCAGGTTCACTTCCCACTCAGGAGTTGTATCTTCAACCGTTGCGATGCTGAGAGACCATCACCACTTTTCTCCCATCCATCCCCTGGCCTCATGCTGGCTCTTGCTCTCCTGCTCCTCTGTAGGGAAGTGTTGAAAGCTGGGTCTTCCAAGTCTTGGCAGGAAATCCTGTTCAATCTCACTGGCACAGAGAAGATGGATGCTGGGCCCCTCCTGGAGTACTTCAGCCCTGTCACCGAGTGGCTTCAGGAGCAGAACAACAAGACTAATGAGGTGCTGGGCTGGCCTGAGTTTGACTGGCGGCCCCCTGTCCCTGAAGGCTACCCTGAAGGCATTGGTAAGGTTGCAGTTGGGTCTGGGGAGGGGCAGGAAGGGGTCTCCCAAGGGACATCGCTAACCCTCAGGCAGGACAGTGCTGAGGGACGTCTCTGCTGTGGGTGGGGGAGGCACCCATGCCAGAAAAGAGGAATAACCATGTGGTGTCCCACAGGGTGCTGCTTCCCGGGAAGCAGGTGCCATTAGCCAACCCCTTGACCTACCATTGTCTGAAGCCGTGGCCTTGCTGCTGTGGTAGTGACATCATGGTGTGACAAGTCATCTGTTTTCAGCTGTGTCCTTTCTGGCCAAGTGGCAGGGTCTAGGGCATGCAGCATGTCTTGTTATCCCATCCCCTGTCCAATAGGGGACCCCCAGCAACACTCCTCTGCCCCCATTTCTTGTCTCAACATGTTCCCAAGTTGTGGCATCCTTCAATAGATCTGCAGTTCTGGGAAAAGCTCAACCATAGCTTCTCCATGAGGTGGTGCTCCTGCAAAGAGAAGGAGCCTTCTGACTCCCCTTGCCTTCCTCCATATATCTCATCCTCTAGACAAAATAGCAGATGAAGCACAAGCTAAAGAGTTCTTGTCTGAGTACAACAGCACAGCTGAGGCAGTGTGGAATGCCTACACCGAGGCATCCTGGGACTACAACACCAACATCACCGACCACAACAAGGAGATCATGGTATGGGAACAACCCTGGGGCTGTCTGGGGAAAGGCCACAAGCAAGGTGGGCAGCTGGTGTCCAGGGCACATTTCAGATGAGTTCTGAAAGCCAGGGCAGCCTCTGCCCCTAGCCAAGGGGCAACGTTCTCATCCAGCAGGTGCCTTTTCCATTAAAACCCTCATCACGCCATGAGGCACCCACAAGGGCAGCAATGGGGAGGTTGTCCATCATGGCATGCCAGGTCTATTTCTGGTGATGGCCTGTACCTCAGAGATCTCCCTCAAGTAACTCCTCTCCCGTCCCTTTCTGCCCTCGCAGCTGGAGAAGAACTTGGCCATGTCCAAGCACACCCTTGAGTATGGCATGAGGGCCAGGCAGTTCGACACCTCTGACTTCCAGGACCAAAGTGTCATACGCATCCTCAAGAAGCTGAGTGTCCTTGAGAAGGCAGCCCTGCCTGAGAACGAGCTGAAGGAGGTGAGCTGCAAGGGGACAGAGCAGGACAGGGTGTCCCTTGCCACTACCCTTTGTGGAGACACAGGCTTCTCCCAGCTTTTAGGAAATGCCACTGGGCAGCCACCCCTTGCCCTTGAACAAGGTGATAGTTCGGTACCTTCTACACAAAGCCAAGATCCTTGTCTCCAGGATTTCCTACCCAAAGTTCGTCTTTCTGTCTGTTTGTTTGTCTGTCACCCATTGCTGCTTGAGTGGCGATGGCACATTGCTTGCTGGCCCTAGTCCCTGCTGTATTGACTCCACTTGGCCTCCATCTGGGGTCACACTCGGCCTTGGAAGGGACCAGAGGAAAACACCTGGGGACATCTCAATGGGCTGTGATGTTCTCCAAGAGAAGGAGCAAGGACAACCAGCTCACATGATCTCATTTTCTTTGCAGTACAACACCCTCCTCTCAGAAATGGAGACCACGTACAGTGTAGCCAAGGTCTGCAGAGAGGACAAAACCTGTCACCCCCTGGATCCGGGTAAGATCTGGCAAGGTGTCTGCTGAGTCATCTGCAACAGACCCAGAAAGGAGGGATATGGAGAAGGGTCATGAAGGGGCCTTCCCACCTGTGATGGTCCCCAAAAAGTATGTCAGGTCTATCGCCATTGCATCAGCCCAGCCCATCCAACAGTATCACTTTGGCTTCATTGCTCTCCCTTCAGACCTCACAGAGATTATGGCCACCTCACGAGACTACGATGAGCTCCTCTTTGCCTGGAAGGGCTGGCGGGATGCATCTGGGAAGATGATCAAGAACAACTACAAGCGATATGTGGAACTGAGCAACAAGGCAGCTGTACTCAATGGTCAGTGTCCTACTCCCTTAGAGACTCACCATGGTCTTAACACCCTGTGGGCAGAGAATCAGTCATCCAACTCAGGGCCAAAATCTTGAGGGTGTGGAGGCCCCACTAGCTCCCATGAGATCCACTGTCTCGCAGATATGGAGGGACCTGGGGTGCCTGAGCAGTAAAACAGGCTGTTGTCCAAGAAGGACAGTGTCTGACAGCTTCTGCTCTTGCCCTACCACAGGCTACTCAGACAATGGGGCCTTCTGGAGATCCCTGTATGAGACACCCACCTTTGAGGAAGACCTGGAGAGCTTGTACCTGCAGCTGCAACCCCTGTACCTCAACCTGCATGCCTACGTACGCCGAGCCCTATACAAAAAGTATGGTGCAGAGCACATAAACCTGAAGGGTCCCATCCCTGCCCACCTGCTAGGTAAGGGCTCTGCTCAAGCAGACCTGTGTCTCCCACCAGGCATTGTTGCTCCAAGTCATGCCAAGAGTTGAGACTGGTCTCTGTTCAGCTCTGGCTGAAGGGACAAGGCCCCATGAGATGGGGCTGCAGAAGCCAGTCTGCCCCAGGGAACGGGCAACACGCTCAACGTGCCTTGACTTTGAGGGGGCCAGGCAGGGGGATCCACCCTGTGCAGGAGTCAAGAGTAACTGGTTCCTTTTTCTCTTCTCTCCCTGTCTCCCTCCTGCTGTGCATTGTCCTCCTGTGCTTCCCAGGCAACATGTGGGCCCAGTCATGGTCCAACATTTTCGACCTGGTGATACCTTTCCCAGATGCCACCAAGGTGGATGCCACCCCAGCCATGAAACAACAGGTCAGTGCTTTTCCAGGCTGCGCCGGGCAAGCCCCTTGGGACCCAGCACCCTTTGGCCATGGCCACCACCCATGGTGCCAAATGCTCTGGTGCTGCTAAAAGCCTCGGTCTCTCATCCATATTCTCTGCCCCCCTAGGCATGCCAAGGGCTCTAGCTGCCCCAAAAATATCTCCCCTGCCAAGAGAAACAAGGCTGTCCATGGCCTCCCATCCTTCCCACAGCCCCCAGCACACCCCATTACCCCTTACCAGGTCCTCTGTCTGCTTTCTTCCCAGGGCTGGACACCCAAGATGATGTTTGAAGAGTCGGATCGTTTCTTTACCTCTCTGGGCCTCATCCCCATGCCACAGGAGTTCTGGGACAAGTCCATGATCGAGAAGCCGGCAGACGGGCGGGAGGTGGTGTGTCATGCCTCAGCCTGGGACTTCTACAACCGCAAGGACTTCAGGTGCCCATGGGAAGCAAGTGGTGGCCCCAGCTGACTTGGTGCTGGCATAGCTAGCAATATCTTGGTAGAATAAGGGCACGTGGCCTGGTGCCACCGCAGTGTCTCTTGCCCTACGGCTGTGGCAGCTCCACTCTGGCATTGCCACTGGTACCCAAGAAGCAGGCGTTGCTGGCAGGATCCCCCGTGATGGATGGAGGGCAGTCAATGCCTTTCCTGCCATGCAGAACAGAAAAGCCAGTGAACAGGGACAGGGAATGGCCAGGGACAGCAGAAGATGCAGGAGAAAAGAGACACACCTATCTCAAGGAGTAGGACCACCCCAGATGTGAGGTGGGGGCATGTGAAAAGGGAGGCCAAAGGGAAATATAGCTCCAGGGGGTGTGATCATTCCTGGAGATTTTTCACCCCAGAACTGCCCTTCCTTCTTCCCCCATCCCACATGTCCTGGCTCAGGATCAAGCAGTGCACCGTGGTGAACATGGACGACCTAATCACAGTGCACCACGAGATGGGCCACGTCCAGTACTTCCTGCAGTACATGGACCAGCCCATCTCGTTCCGCGAGGGGGCCAACCCTGGCTTCCACGAGGCCATCGGGGATGTCATGGCCTTGTCAGTCTCGACCCCCAAACACCTGCACAGCATCAAGCTGCTGGACCAAGTCACAGAAAATGCAGGTGAGCACCACACAGCAAAGGCAGGGGGCTGCTGGGGGACAGCTGGAGGTCAGGATGGGCTGGGCAGAGTGGAAGGGGTCAGGGACATGCACAGTGGCTTTGCATGCACGGAGGGGATAGGAGCTGGTGGGGACTTTGCTCTTGGGCAGAATGACCCATATGGGGGTGGAGAGGTGGGTGCCATACTGCCTTGCTCACATCTTCCCACCCTGGGCAGAAAGTGACATTAACTACCTGATGAGCATCGCCCTGGACAAAATTGCCTTCCTGCCCTTCGGGTACCTCATGGACCAATGGCGCTGGAAGGTGTTCGATGGACGGATCAAGGAGGACGAGTACAACCAGCAGTGGTGGAATCTCAGGTGTGCTTGAATTCAGACCCCTCTTTGGTGCAAGGGCCTTGGCTGTTGTCCCACTAAGTCTTTTCTCTCATGGTCCGGTTGGCTGCAATGGGACACAATGGGATATGGAACCTCACACCCTGCAGCATTCCCTCCCAGTTTACCCACCACCTTCTCCTCATGCTGGACTAACTCTCCCTCTCCGGCCCAGGATGAAGTATCAGGGCCTATGCTCACCAGTGCCAAGGTCTGAAGATGACTTTGACCCCGGGGCAAAGTTTCACATCCCTGCCAACGTCCCCTACATCAGGTGAGTAGGCAGCACTGGGGCAGGAGAGACACCACTTGGACATAGAAACAGGATCTCCAGCTCAGACGCCAGCAACGGCACCTTTTTTCATGGCTGGTGGGATACGTGGTGGTACTATCCTGAGGGTGCTGAGCAGCTGCGGGGACCCTGGCAGAGCCCCAGAGAGGAAGGCTGGGTTTGGGGGAATTTCTCCCTACCTGAGGAGGACGGGCTCATCCGCCCAGGCAGCCATAAAACACATTCAAGGAGGAACAGCAACAGCAGATGAGCTGATGCAGGTTGTAGCCCCAAAGCCAGTGATGTTCCTCCAGACTTGGAGGGTGCAGCCAGGGGGACCACATCCTCCTTGGACAGCCCCTTTTAGTGTCTGTTCCCTCTCCTCACTCCTCTCCTCCCTCCCAGGTACTTCGTCAGCTTCGTGATCCAGTTCCAGTTTCACCAGGCGCTCTGTGCGGCGGCCGGGCACACGGGTCCCCTGCACACGTGTGACATCTACCAGTCCAAGGAAGCCGGGAAGGTCTTGGGGTAGGCGCGTGGGCAGGGCAGAGCCGAGATATTTATGTCTCCAAATACCTCAAAGCCAGCCCTGCAAGACAGGAGGCAGCACAGCCCCTGGTCTTCCATCCCCTCCCTGCCCCAGCGTGGGATGCTCTGGACCCTGGGCTGGGTGCTGGGGCTGCTTGGGCTGGGTGCTGGGGCTGTGATTGCAAAAGCAGCCACTAGATGGTAGCTGGGACCCTGGTGGGTGGAAGACTCCCTCCCTCCTCCTCCTCCACCCAGTCCCCTATTCCCTAGGGAAAACAACCCCCTTGCTTCAAGAAAAACATCCGCAAAATTAACCCTTTCATGCAGCAACGGCTCCACCAGGCTGGAGTCACTGGAGGGCTTTGGTCCGTGTAAACCTCCCCTGCCTCACTTTTCCCCAAGCAAAACCTTCCCTGCAGTACTGGGGGCACAGGTGGCACCCAGGGATGCTGATACCAAAAGCCCCAAGCCCTGGGGAAGAGGAAAGGGTTGATGGCCAAGAGGGTGATGGGGAACCCACTGGAGCTGATTTCTCCTGCCACAGGGAGGCCCTGAAGCTGGGTTTCAGCAAGCCGTGGCCCGAAGCCATGCAGCTCATCACAGGGCAGCCCAACATGTCAGCCAATGCCTTGATGAACTACTTTGAGCCACTCATGACATGGCTGGTGAAGGAGAATGAGAAGAACGGGGAGGTCCTGGGCTGGCCCGAGTACAGCTGGACTCCTTACACAGGTATGCAGGGCTCAGCCAAGCACAGCAGGGCGGTGATGGGCCACATGAGAGAGGTGGAGCCGTCTTGATGCTCCTTGGCCACTCCAAAAAACACAGGGTGTTTGGATGCTTCTCCTTGAAGCAGAGTCTGAAGGGGACACAGCATCCAAGGGACCAGCAAAGGGAGAGCTGATGACCCAACACACCCCAGCCCAAAGCCACCGGTACCAACTATGTCCCTTATTTCTCCATTTTCCAGCCACTCCAGCCCAAGCCAGCTCTGACCGAACTGATTTCCTGGGCATGTCCCTGTCCAGCAACCAAGCCACAGCAGGCGGCTGGGTCCTGCTTGCCCTGGCACTCATCTTCGTCATCACCACCATCTTCTTGGGCGTCATGTTCTTCACAGCCAGGAGAAAGGCCTTCAAATCCAGCTCAGAAATGGAACTGAAATAGGGCAGCCATCAGCAAGGGAGCATGGACAGGGTGCAAGCATGGGCATTTGCGCAGGCTGGCAGCAACATCGTGGGCACGTTTGCTAACAAAGCCATGGGTTTCCACAGCCCAGGACTCCTCTCTTCAATCGGGTCAGACTTTTTTTCCACTATGCAAGAGCCAAAGCAGAAAAGAGCTATTTATTTGCCAACGTCTGCAGCAGGGGAAGAGAAATTCAGGCACCAGTGGGCACGGAGCCGTCACGAGCTGGCCCTGCACCCAGGCCTGGGAGCCAGTCCAGCCTGGGCACCCACCAGCCATCTCCAACCTGTGGGCAAAGCCACAGGGACTTCAAGTGACTGAGGGCAGTTTGGGGAGGGACAAAGCAAGTTCCCACCCCCAGTTTGCCCACTGCCAGGCCATTCACTTGCATGGATGAAAAATAAACTCATGTCTTGTCACCCCCAGAGCGGCAGCTCAGCTCCTTCTTGCAGGTGGGCTCACATCTCAAGGGGACTGGGCTCTTGAGTAGGAGAGCTGCCACCTCAAGCCAGTGCAACTACAAACACCTGAGGGCCAACCCAGCTTTGGGGCAACACACCTGCAGTGCCCAGCCTCCCCCATCCCCATCCCAGAAGCTCCACATCCCCTCACAGCATCCCCATCCTCCCCTGAACCATGGTCCCACCACAGCTGACAGGTCACGGGTTCACCATCGAGCACGTGCCCAAGGAAAGGGGATGAACTGGGGCGAGAAACCCCCAAAGTCCAGGTCTGAACTGCTCTAAGGGTTGGGGGGGTCACCAAGCCCTGGCTGGAGCTGACAACCACCGTGATCCCAGTGCAGGAATGACATGTTTACATAAGGGCCGGGGGCTCCGAGGTCAGCGATCGCCTCCCACCCTCCTGCTCCTGATTATCTCGGGATCAGCCCTGCTCGAGGCTTTCCTCCCCATCTTTCTTTTGCTTCTGTAAATAAAACTTGGTATTTGTTCTGCAGTGATTAGGTGCAAAACTAATCCCAGGCTGGGGATTATTGCAGCCTTAAAGAGCCGCGATCTGCCACAGCCCAGAGCAGCAGGGGAAATGAGGGGATCTGGGATGATCCACCCTTCCCCTCCCTGTCTGATGGCCTCCACCCTCGCTCCTGTCTTACATGGGGGAAACTGAGGCCCAGGAGAGGCTCAGCGCACCAGGAGAGGCTCAGCGCACCAGGAGAGGCTCAGCGCACCAGGAGAGGAGCGGAAGGCATTTGCCTGCCCACCCACACTCAGGTTTTCATTTGTTTTCCATCCTCCTCCAAGCTCAGCACACCCACGGGGAGGTGAAACCCCAACCTCTCCTCTTTCTGCCACCGTCCCCAGACCCAGGGAGCAGCCACCCGCGCTTCCCGCAGCCGTATCCTGATGCGCCTGCTTTCCATCCCAGCACACCCGGTGCCGTCCTCTCCCCCCTTCCCAGCAGCACGATGCTCGCAGGGCAGAGACCTGGCACGGTGAGAGCCGGGTTTGGAGCCAAGGGTATTTTCAGCCTGGGAAAGCTGGCTGGTGCAGGTGTGCTCCATCCAGCTCAGCTCCTCACCAGTAATTTTGAGCCCCGTGGCTCCTTTCTGCCCCATTACTGGAGAAACAGATGTCTCCAAGATCATCAAGATCTTACAAGTTCTGTGAAAATTGCTTTCTGGAAGAAAAAAAAAAAAAATAAAAACCAGCCACACTGAACACTCTCACTCAGGAACTGCAACACCAGCTCAGCCCTAACCAGCCATCAGAGAACACACACAGGAGCTGACTGTGTCCTGGAAGGGACGCTGCGGCAGGCGATGGGTGCACTGAGCTGTGGCTTCCTGCTCAGATACAGACCAACAACCCAAGCCCACAATCCAGCCAGAAGACAGGGCTGGAGACCAGGTTACCTTCAAGAGGTCCAAGGTCCATGTAGCAGATGGGGCTGGCCACCAGCCTACCTCCGGCACTGGTCCAAGGTCCGTGCAATGGATGGGATGGGGCTGGACACCATGACCACCTCCAGAACAGGTCCAGGCTTCCACCCAGGAGAGAGGGCTGGACACAAGGTTACACCCAGCCCAACCCAGGAGGACACTGAAGCTCCCACCTTGGGCTTAAATAGAGCTGCTGGGCTGTGGGTGGAGGGGCTCAGGTGAAGCTTTTCAGGGTGAGGAAGGCCTGCTGATACCCTGAGGGCTCTGCCACGCTGGCGGCAGCGCTTTACGAGATACCTTCAAAACCGAGGATGATTTCCCTTCCCTGTTGTGATAACATCTGGAGAGATTTTGCTGCCTTCTGGCTCCTGCATCATGATTTCTGCCGAAATTAGGAGGCTTAGCGAAATTACTCCCTAAGGAGAGAAAAAAAAAAAAAAGGAAAAGAGCAGAAAAAAAAAAAAACAGAGATTCCTCCTGAATTCACATCATTCCTTGCCAGGGAGCTCAGGGAGCAGTGGGGGGCTGCCCTGCACCACCCTGTCTGTGCAGGAGGGGATTCGCTTGAAAAATCACACAAATTCCGAGCCAGAAGCACCCAGCTCCCTTTGCTGGCTTGGGGACTCTTAGGCCAGAGCAGAAACCCGTTTTCCATTTTCTGGGGGTTCATTATCTGCTGCGGGACGGTGGCCGGGGGGGTTCCCACACCCCGTGGCCCCTCGCTGCTGGCGGGGGCCAGGCCAAGCCGGGTCTATTCTTAGCTGGCGAGTGCCCGGGCGGGAGCAGGCAGGGTGCACGGGGCCACGTTCCTCACATTCCCCTTCCCCAGGGACAAGGAGAGCCTGGAAATAGGCAGCCACAGGCTGGCAGCAGCCAGGGGCCATCGGCGGGGGCCACACCGGGTGGGATCCGGGGGGAGAGGCAGCGTGGCAGAGGTCCCAGGGGACCAGTGGTGCTGGGATGCGGTGAGCGATGGGGGACACCGGGGACTCCCCATGTCCCCTCCGTCTCCCATCAAGCATGGAGGGGTGCCACCCATTGCAGCGCGCACCCAGCTGGGTCCCACCCTCATCGGGGGAGGCACCCAGGGGCGCGAGCTGGGCTGACCCCCTCCCCAGCCTCACAGAGCCCCCACCCTGCGTGGGCAGCATGTCCCCCGCCCCACTTCCTTGGGGTGCCTCAGCAGCTGGACCCCAAAGCAGGCTCTGCCCGTGTCCCCCCCACCCCTCGGGGGTCCCCGTCGAGTCGACAGCGTCCCCACCAAGGCCGGGGGAGCGTGGGGCCGTGCCCGTGGCGCTCAGCTCCTCTCCCCCCAGACCCTGGAGGGTTTCCAGCCAAAGTGACCCACTGCAGCCCCCGCCAGCACCCAGCTCCCGCGACCGCATCCTGCCCTTCCCCGGCCTTCCCTACGGCATCGCTCCGAGTTCTTGCAGCCACCCGCTCACCCCATCCGTCCTCCCAGCCCCACGGACGGTGGATGAGCCACGAATCTGCCCCGTGCCTCAGTTTCCCCAGCACATGGTGAGGATGGGCAGGATGCTGGCGTGGCCGCCGTGAATTTAGTGTGTCACATCCCAAAGCTGAGTGCCCGTGGCTTTTCCTGCCGCTTCCGAGTGGGAAGTAGCTCCTGTTGGGAAACGACACCCGTGACTTGGTTTAATGTCACCAAGCTCTTCCCAGGTTTGCAGCCTCCCGCACCGCGTGGCAGATAGCCCAGCCTGAGGAGGGTTAATTTGGGCTGCACATTTAACCAGTGTTTGGCTTGGGTGGTTTTTTTTTATTTATACTTAGCAAACAAACAGCGCCGAGGTGAAAGCCTGGAAAAATACATCAGGATTCGGAACGGTGGGGCGGAAGAGGGAGCCAGGACAAGGAGCTTCCTTCCCCCTGCAGAATCCTCTCACAGCCCCAGTTCCTCCTTCCCTTGGAGCATCCCTGGAGCATCTTCCAAAAGCCAAGGGCAAAGCAGGGGCATGAACCGTGCCAGGTCCCCCCGGTCTGGGGAGAGGCCCGGTGGCTGCAAGCAGCTTTGGGGACGGCGAGAGCCCCGTCTCTCCCTCGCCGGCTGTGTTTGCAGTGCGGCTCTAATTACAGAAATGTGGAGAAATGCCGTCTCTCGGTTGGCAAACATTTCTCCCGGCAAGCGCCAGCCGGCAGCCGCCGTGCTGGGATTCACGTGGGCACCTGTCCCCTTCACCCCACACCTCCCACCCCAAATCCGCACCCCATTTCACAGCTGTACCCCCCTCACCCAACACACCTGCACCTGCCCGGGGCAGCCCCTGGCTGGGTGGGTGATAAATCCCTGCCCAGATTATAATTCTCTTCACAGATTATAATTCCCCGCATGCCCCTGTGGCTCCGGACGCGCTTGTGCTGCAGGAGCGGAGAGGGGGAAGACACCTCGGGAAGCACCCAGGTCCCATTTGCCCTGGAAATCGGGTGGTTTCCCAATGATTCCCCAGGGTGTGGGAAAGAAGGGAAGAAGGCAGAAGGAGCAAAACCTCAAAAACGCTCGAGGAGGAGGAGGAGGAGGAGGAGGAAAGGAAAGAAAGGAGCAAGGGAGGAGAAGGAGGAGAGCAGGGCAGGGACAGAGAGGATTACTGCTGGGTTGAATTAGAGGGAGCCCTTCAGCTGCCTTGAACAGCAGGAGAATTTGCCCAGAGACCCCAATTCTTCCTATTTGGGATAAAATGTAAGCACGGGATTAACTGCGAGCATATGCTTAAGACCCAGGGAATTGAAAGAAGTCTGGGCATAAAATGTTCCCAGGAGGGCAAGGAGGCAGGGCAAGGACCGGCAGCCTCGCGGATCAACCGGCTCTGCAGGGATGCACTGGGAGGGACTGGGAGAGCTGTGGGGGGACTGGGAGAGGCATGAGGGAATGGGGAGAGTCCTGGGGGCACTGGGAGAGCCATGGGGGAATGGAGAGAGTTGTGGGAGCACTGGGAGAGTCACAGAGGGGTTGGAAGAGCCTTGGGAGGTTCCTGGGGCTTAGTCACTGAAGGGAATGACATGACTCAACTCCGTCTGCGAGGGCTGCGTGGGGAAGAGTATTGGTAAGAGAGGGTCTTCCATCAGCCACATGGTGGGATGAGTCTCCTCGGCCAGGAAAAAGGGAATCAAAATGGTTCCCCTGCCATGCCTGAAGCAAGACAAGCCTTTGTGGGGTCACTCCACAGACCCAGCCGTGGCAGAGGGGGGGCTGTGCCCTGCCCCATGTCCAAAGCCCCACTGGTGCCCCTGCGCTCCCCTCTGCGGGGAGGGCTGTGAGCCGGCACGTGCCCTTAGCATCAGACACATCCACGTCCACGTGACGTGTCTGTGAACATCCTGGACTGATTTATGGGATGAGAGGAGGGCAGGAGGCCAACCTTAAATCCTGACTGCCTGGTGATTAATAATCATAATTATGATCATATTAGCTGTAGTAATAATAGTTTGCTTTCCCCTGCAGAACTGGTCATCCAGGAATCTCAGAGCGGTTTCACAAGGCCAGGTGACCAGTGTCCCTATTTTCTAGCAAGGAAATTGCGGCACAAAGCTGTCTCCCTTGAGTCACCCGGTATATCAACAAGAAAACAGAGAAGGCAGGAGCCTGGACTCCGTGTCCCTCTCCCTCCCCCATGCTATTAAGCTGCATCTGTGTAATATAGAGCAAAACATCCTCCACAACTCGCAGTAAATCATGGCAGAGGCAGTGTGCAGAGTGGATGGGAGGAGATAATGGGTTTTTCACCCTCTTCAACAATAGAACAAGTTTTTCTCCGCTGGGGAAGGCTGACTTCTGTGAGAGACAGAGATAAAAGCAGCACCAGGGCTCTGAAACAGGCCTGAAAGGCCACCTGCCTTTACTCACCCTCTTGCACTGCTGGCCCAGGGACAGGAGGCAACTCTGGCAGGCAGCGCTGTGGGTCAAGCGCCCCATGGGCACAGCCTGGTCCCCATGCGTATTGCTAAGGTGCACTGGAACATCAATTGAAAATCCCAGCAAAACACTCCTGCTGATGATAATGGACCATAAGCCTCTTAGACCAATTTCATGCCTGAAAAATCGTGCATAACAAAATAATAATAGGAAGCCCCTCAGTAGACAGTGTCCTGAGCAGTGGGCCCGGGGGAAGAGGGCCGGCCAGAGGGGATTTCTCGGGAAGGAAAGGAAGCTGATCCCCACGGCCTTCACCCCTGAAGGGCATGGAGAGGTGGGCAGGAGAAGAGCTGAACTCGGGGCTGGGTCTGAACACGGGCTGTGGCAGGGCAGCATCGTGGGGGACACCTATGTCCCGCAGCGCCGTTGTCACCCACCCCGACCCCTGTGCCCTACAGAGCCCACGGGACCTTCTGCGACCCTCCCCTTGCACCCTCCACGTCCTCCAGACCCTCC
>WHYT01014930.1:0-26740 GCA_009806455.1 Tetrax tetrax | reverse complement strand
TGAGACTAAGGACTGGTGCTGCTGGCCCAGTTAAAACTATTCCTACTCAGTTTTCAGACTTCTATTCACAGTTACATTTTGCAATCTAAGGTGCCAGTTTTAATCCATTTTAATTTGCGCCTTGTTTAGTTTATATCATTCTACCTACTGAGTCAAAACAGTATGGAGAATCTGATCGCATGCCTTACAAAAAAATCTAAGTGCAAGCATACCAACATGATCTTATCAACCTGATCTGTGATCTCAGTTAAAAAAAAAAAAGATCTATTTCCTGTAAACACATGCTACTGGAAGCTATTTGTATTTGCTCCTTTTGTATTGTAACACATGATTCTTGGATAAACTGTCCGGTACCTTACCTAAGATCGGACTGACGGTCCTTCACAGTACCTGGAAGACCCCATCTGCTTGCTTTAAATTTTGGAGAAATGTTACTTTGGTCCTCTGGAGTCCCATCGAGCTTTCATGCTCATTCTTTGAGAACTCTTGATGCATATTTTCTAACCGTCTGACTTCAAAATATCTCTCTTTTCTAGCTGCCGTTTTAAACTCCTTCGACTCGTTGCTGAGTGTGATTCATTATTTTTAGACAATATGCATATAAAATCTATTTCCCAAATATGGAAGACAGGTATTAATTGAATTCTTACATGTTTTCCTCATTATTATTGCATTTTTACTATTTTCCTCTAGTAACAGATGACAACATTTTTGTTCTCAATATGCTTTTAAAAGCCCCAGATATCCTTTCCTCATTGATTTTTCTTTTTTTTTTCCCCCTTTCTGCCTCCCTTTGTCAATTTTCTGCAGTTATTAGCTTTTGGTTTATAATTGTTATTATCAGTTTTCCTTTATATCATTAGTTCTTTGTGTTGAAATAAATGTGTTTTCGTTCTATGTCTAATTTACACTGAAAGTAATTTTTAAATACTGTCAGTTTCCTTCTTGCTTGTGGAATTGTGGTCTTTGAAATCTAGGAATATATTCTTAAGACTTTTCTGATTACTGTGAACCGGTTCCTGTGTAGCTGATATTGCTCAGAATTATTTCAGTATTCTGAAAATTAATTTTTTTCAACAGCAGTTACGTCTGTGAATGTACACACCAGAACCCCCACAAACACACACGTGACTTTGGACTCGATTCTTTACGTTGACAACAAATATGATCGAGTCACGATCGCTGGCGTTGGAGCAACCATTAATTTTTTACATCTGGGATCTGTTCCTCTGTATCTGTCATTAGGCAGTTTACCCCAAGCTGGGTTGAGTTAGGAAATTGGCTGCCTGTAATTTTTTAAATTCTGTGGACTTTTTAGTGCTGGTAGCCTGAGAACACCAGCATATGCCATTCAGATTGAAGTCCCATATGTTAACACAGCTTTTTTTTTTACCAACACATGATAAATAAGTCTTTAAAGAAGCTGGTCATCCTGTTTTTGACGGTGTTTTGGTGCTGTGTAGCCGGCACCAAATAGCTCCTCGCCTTCTAGTTTATTTGTGAGAACATCGATCTACCGGCAGTTGAAATCTTCTACGTCTGATTTGCACGGACTTGCAGAGGTCATGAGATTTTGCAGCGGCGTACCACACCCTTTCTTCTTTGCCCCCATGGAGTTGGGTTGTAGCCATTCATTTTCACATTCTGATCATGTGAATTTTCCCAGCAACATCAACCAAGTCAAATTTATGCTCATAAATCAGCAATTCTAATTCCTCTCATATATGATCCGACTTCTAGCGGAAGTGTATAGGCAATTAAATAATTTCATCCCTTTGTGTAAGTGGATGCTTTTGTAATTTTGTTCTCAACAACATGATTTTGAACTACAACCGAAACCCTCACACCGTTTACCTAGGCAGTGATTACACATGCAGAATTTTCTGACTTTTTCTGTTTGCAGGACAGGAGGAGCCTTATAAGACCGTATATATAAACCCACTCTGCTCCAACAAGTCTACATCCTTCTTGTGTTCCCTGACTCCCTCTGTGGGGAGGCATTTTCTACAACTTCCTTCACAGGGAAGCACTCACTGTTTATCCCTGCAGTCTTTTCTTGCTCCGTGGTATAAACTTCCAAATCATCAGTGAAGTATTTTCCCAGTTTTCTGCCTTGTCTACTCCCTTTGTGGCCATTTTTGTTCTTTCTCACAGGGAGTACGTATGCTTCCTGAGGAAGACTGTTCAAAACTGCTATACTTTCTTTGTAACATCTGTGATTGCGCTTTCAAACCACAGTTTTGGTCTTTTTTTTTAGCTTCATTACCATTTGCACATCGTTCTGATGAAATCTTTCTAGAAGATGAGAAAATAGAGCCCATCCACTGCAGCTCAGAGCCACGCTGCCAGCCAATATTGCCTTGGTGTCCTCTGAAAATGGAAGTTTCTCGGATGCCTTCTTCAGACTTGGTCTGAAATTATTCCTTTTGCTGGTTCTCTTTGCCTGCTCCAGACTTTACCTGGATAGATTAAGGAGATTAGGCATATGGCTCACCAAGATTTTTAACCTAGAAGTGCTGGAGCCTGCACTGTATCCTCTGAAAGACCCCTGTAACATCTCCTAAGGTGGGAGGACACATGGAGCTCGCAATGTCAAACTGAAGTGACCCTTACCAAGTTATTCACTGCATGAATGCTGTGGGGAAAAAAAAATGATTTTGCATCTGTGCCTGTGAAATACCACTCTTCCACAGTTAGCCCGGCCAAATGACTTCCCAAGAGGTCTCTTCAAGTGGGAAATCGAGCTGTCGCCAGCGAGAGCAGCCCAAAGAGGGATGAGACCGGTGACAAATAGATTACCAAGGACCAAGTTAACTCCGTGTTTCGTTTAATGTCATTGTTCAAATGGCCCCGGTGAAGGACCACACGGCACTGATGAGCTCAGGCTTGCGTCTCTCTACTGCTGAGCTCTGCCTTTTTGACCAGACTTGCTGTAATCTGCGAAATGGTGTGGATAAGACAAGCATTAGGGAGGCTTCTCTCCTCACCTGGCTTCGAGTTGCTTATGTGATTTTTAGGCTGAGGCTATCTGACAGACGTGTGGGAGCTGCAGAGTTTAGGTCTTACATGCAGGCGTGGCGCATGGGCTCCTTTAAATGTCAGCATAATGGCATATATGCCCCAGTAACGGCATATTAAAAATAGAGAAAAAGAGAACTGCTTGGTGTCATCCGATTCCCTAATAGGATTCCTTTCTGCATTGCCTGCCTTTCCAGTAGACACTTGGCAGGGTGACGTGAAAATTGCTGACCTTCAGCTGGATCCTGGGGCACCCACTGGCCTCCTGAGGCACGGCCACTCTCCAGGCGTCCTATGCTTTTTTTTTTTTTTCCTGTGTACTCAATTCTCTCTCTTTTTCATCCTTTCTTTTGTGTGTGTCTGTTGTCCCTACCTGTGTATTTTTTTTTCATCTGTCTGCAGCAGTGATGCCTGCAGGCAAAGCCTCCAGGGTTAGGCTCAGCAGAAGGAGGTGTGACCAATAATCCCTTCGCCAAGGGAGCTCCTGCTGCAGCCAGGGGCACGCACACCGCCGGTGGGGGAGTCCCAAGGGCTCTTCACCGTTTTATTCTCAGGGTGCTGCTCCTCACAGATGCTGTGAAGCCAGGTACGCACCTCTCCTCCTCACACACGCATTGCTTCCTCTTTCAAAGTGATGATTGCGTTCGGACCCGCGCTGCGGAGAATATATTTCAGTATTAAAAATATCCATCCCTTTGAAATGGAAGAAGGATCTGTATTTCTTTTAAGCCATTCCTAAATCAACTTGTGAAATGTAGCTGGTCGAATCAGATTTATATGAAACAAGGAAAAATATAATAATTTGGGGGATATTAAATTGAAGGTTCAACGTAGTTGTTCTCAGGCTAACTGATGCTTGGGAAAACAGGGTTTAGATCATTTCCAGAGATTCCCCCTTTGCTGACAGTCAGAGAGAAGGGGCAAGAGGCTATTGCTTGTGTTTGTTCCTAAAGCAAATCACGGTTGATAGGTCCAACTTCAGACCGATTGGCCTTGACAAGTTTCCCTTCAATTCTTTCTTGTGTGCCGTTTTAGAAATCTTTGAACGGCGAGAAGCACAAAAGGTAGAAAGTTAACAAGACTCCACGGGGCTGGGAGATGGTACCTGACAAGGGAGGAGAGAGGTGCTCCTGCGACTAAAATAGGCGACACAGGAGAAGGTTTTGCGCTTGTCGGAGAAACTGGGAATCTCGTTATGGGCTAGGAAGATCTGCTCTGCTCAGACATTAGAGTGTTCAGAGCAAAATGTTTGGTTTCATTAGCTGCCTGTTTTTAGGAGCTTTCTTATAATTTTCAAATTGAGTTTATTCTGAGAAGTCGCTGCTACAACTCAGTTATTTTGCTGGGGAGTTGGGAGGTGTTTTGACTCTACTTGGGGTTATGAAACAATTGCTGGGGGGGGAGATGAGGAGAAAAGCCCTTGCTTTAGCACATCAGAGAAAAGATGTCTTTTTCCACTAACCATCCCCCTTAAAAGAATTTCGAGGCTCTGTTTTTGCTCTCCAAACTTATGCAGGTAATTAGCGTCAACGATTTGTCCTTAAGAAGCAGCTTTGGCCTGGCATTCAGAGAGAAATGTGGTTATTTTAGACTTAGCAAGTATGCTTTAGGTTTTGATCCATAGCTTTTGTTTTCTTGTTATTCATATCGATTGTTCCAATTTGTATGCTGTTTTGCTCTGTGAGTTGTTGATCTGTTTTGTTTCTGTTCTGTTTTTCAATGGCCACAGGTTTCTAATTTTCTGTTTTCTTCTTAAGCTTTCAGGTTTTAATTCAATCTGTGATATTTCTCACTCACTTTGGCACTATTGTCGTATGGTTGTGGTGTTTGCTTGTTCCTTCCCAGAGACAATGTTAACAGATATCGTGGGAGGGCTATCACCCTCTTGTCCCCTAAATTTTATATACAGCACTGCACTTAAGTCAAAAATCATATTCCTTTGCCTGTGGATTTTCCTTTGCTGGAAAGGCCAAATCCTGATGCAGATGGGAACTGTCAACTTTGTGTTTCTTGGGAATGCGTTCCAAAATATATCCTTTACCATGGTTGCTTTTGCAAGGCTGTGGTGTAGTGAAAAGCGTGGGGATATAAAAACCCAGTTAATGGAAAACCATTAACACTCAGCCTGGAAAGAATGGAAACCCTTTTGGAAATTATGCTGGCTAACAACCCCTTGGTGAGGCCAGGGCAAGGGGGCTTCCCCGCTCTCCTCTGCAGCCCTGACATCATTCCTGGGCACCTCCAAGGGAGTAGGTTTATTGCTCCTGAGCTTTGGCGTGTTTGGAATGCAGCATACGGTGGGGCAGCAAAGAAATGAGGAAGACCAAGTGTGTAGCTCTGGGGGAGAAAGAGGAGGAAAGAAGAGGAGAACGATTCTCAGCATGGGGCTACTGGCCCGTAGTCTGACGTTCCCATTCCTCCCTGTTCTTCTCAGCTGCTCTGAGACTCTCCAAATCCTCTGGAGGGTGAAAAGCAAACGTCATTACCTCTGCTGGTGTACAGTTCAGAGCCCAGTTAAGCCAGTGCTTGGTCAGAAAATAGTTTGGTCCTTTTAAAGCCTGTTATCCTGAACATTAGCAGAAAGGTTGGCGGTTTTGGAGCCTGCCTGCTCCATCAGCATTTGTGCTCTCTGGCTATGATTTTAAGAAAAGTGTGTCAAAATTGACATTACTCTACTGAAACCAAGGGGGCTTGATAATACTTTAAAAACTAACTGGTAAAAATCTGGAAACTAGTTTTCAAGCGAAAGCCTGTTGGCCAGAGGCACCGTGCGCGCTTGCATGGATGGGCTCTCTTCTTTTTTAAAACCTTTGGAGTGAGTTTTTTGGATACTTCAGACGTCCCTTTTTCTCACCCTCAGATTGTTCGCCGCCTCCCCAGCAGAGTGACATATTGTTTGCGGTGGAATTTGACAGGCTCAGATGGCAGTAGCTGCTGCAAGATTTTTTCGTTCTTGTTGGTGCTACGACAGGTCTCAACAAATTCCCTCGCCCACTCGCCCGTGGTGCATAAGAAACTTTCTCTAAGCGCGAGGGGAGCTTGCCCATCAGTTTTGTCAAAAATCTCAGCTTTCCTTTAAGCATGATGCAGAAATTCTGGCTTTCTGAATGTGACACAGATCTGCTCTACGGGAGAGGTGTTTGCAGATTTGGGAAGGCAGACAGACAAAGGCAACTGAAACGTGAGCTCCCAAATAACCCTGGCTCGGCTTCCTGATGGGAGCGAACTACCTGGGGTATGTTCTTCAAAGAAGTGGTGGCTTTCTGCTGAGAGATCTGGCCCCATCCTGCGTGCTGAGTTCAGGGCCCCCTTGTAAGTTTGTCTTCTCTCTTTCTGTGTTGTTGCTACATATGCAGGTGACAGATCTGCAAATCTCCCCTCCTGCCCCAAATACCCACCAGGCAGTAGCATACAAGAGGACTACAGTAACTACAGTAACTACAACAAAAACCTGTGAGCTGGTCACCCGTTTCTGTTTGATGGTGTTTCTCCTGGCCACCTTTAGGCACCTTCTTTAGGATGAGTTGAAATATGCCCTGAAAGACCCTATTTTTCTCTGTTTTCTCTGGAGAGGTCTCTCCTTGGTGACTAGCTCGTTGGGCCAGGGATGTCCTCCCGTGTAGGCTCTGTGTAAGAGCAGCATCCTAGGCTTGGTGTGCTTTCGGAGTAGGACTATGCAGGGTGGCTATGGCAGGCAAGGCTGGTTTTCTGAGAAGATGTGTGTTCAGAGGCTGAGTACATCTCTGTATCCCTTGTATCCCTGCAAGAGCGAGGGCTTTGCAAAACGAGGGGAGAAGTTGTTTTCCAAATCGATGAGCCCCTTTTCTCCCATGAGCCAGGCGCTTTTGGAGCAGGGCAATCCAACCAAACCATATGCATTTCACGTTTGATTTAGACTCGGACTGGCAAGGTTATTTTCAAGCAGGAGTCCCGGGGCCATCCCACTCCCAGGCCTTTCCTTGGCATAAAATAGCATTAGCCCGGGGGTGGCCCTCATCTGTGCCAGATGCCCAGAGCCACAGCAGCAGGAAATCAATGGGGCGTGGGGATCTCCCCTCCACTGCGCTCTGCTGCTAATAGCTGTGGTGGTGTAGGAGTCCCTGTGGCATTTCCACATTACCTGGAGATTTCCCAAGGCAGGAGAAATCCTAAGGATAATTAAGCCTGTTTTATTTAGGGCTGAGCCGAGCCATCAAAGTGGCATAAAGCAGCCTAAATGGACCAGAGGATCTGGCACCTTCTGTGAAAACTAATCATTTTCTGAGGTGGTCTGATAATTTCTGAGGAGGATATAAAATAATTCACACCCTACATGTAGCTTTTAATGAGCAGAAAGGCCTCTCCACTGCATGTTCTGGAATCGTGCTCTTTTTTTAAAAAAAACAAACAAACAAACAATGATGTGTGCGTGCAACAAAGTGAGAGAGGGAGACCGTGGCAGGAGCAGGAGCTTGGGGCAGTGTCTTTGTTGCTGTTTTCATCGGGGTTAAGGGCTCAGTGACCATTTGGAAACCTTTTATGGGCAAACTGGCTAGCAGCCAGTACTGCGAATTTGCACTCCTGACTTTTTGATTAGTCAGTAGTCCATCAACAGCAGCAGAAACCTGAGAAACATTTGCAGCTAACCACGTGCAAAGCAGGTGTAATAAATCAGGTTGTTCAGGTTTAGTCCCAACTGGGAATTGTGGGGATGGAGGTAGAAACCATTCCTACATCTCCTGCAGTGTATCCGAATACCTGCGGCACGGTGCTTTACCCCAGACCGGTCCCTCTTTCTAGCAACATCTCACTCTATAGCAGCAATTGCATTCCCATTGGGAGATGGCAGGTTTCCAACAATTTTTTTTTTAAATCCACAGTGAAATTGCGCGAATGACAACCATTCGTCCATCTCACTGCAGGATCTGGGCCACAGCGTGGTCTTCTTAAGCTTAAAGAGCAAGCCCTTAATGGCTGCTGGCTGTGCTAAGTGGAAGGAGCTCTCTCCGTGCCACCTCCCCGACAGCAGCAGAGGCACCTTGTCTATTTGCCTCCATCCCTTGGGGACCTGGAGCGTGGGTGGCAATGGGAGACCCGCGCTCTGCTCCCCAACTCCCGCCATGCCTGCGCCCGGGCTTTTCCTGGGAGCAAATCAGCAGAGCTGGTGACAGCAGAAGCCATGAAAGGACTGTGGCAGATGCGAGCCTGCTCTCTGATACTTTATGAATAGCGAATCTGCTTTTTTTTTTTTCAGGGGGAGGGTGGCTGTCTGCGTAGTTGCTTCTTATTTGTCGCATATGGGGTGTACGCAACGTTGGAGTGGGGTGGTGTTAATCAAAGTAGCAAAGCTGCGTCCTGGGAGATATCATCTGGCCAGGAACCTACAACAAGACAGGACAAGGAAGCAAGATGGACGTGTTGGTACCATGAAGACAGCTCTGTGTTACAGACCATGTGAGAGCTTCAGGAGAATGTTTTAATGTCACTCCAAACCCAAATGGAAGATTTTTTTTTTTTTTTTTCCCTAGCCTTTTGGATGGACTGCTGAACCAAAACAGTTGAGCAGTTGTGAACCAGAATTTTATAACAGCTGCACAAGAATTCACTCTCCCCCAACTTATGACATTTTAGGATGAAACAAAACCTCCCTGTGTTCCACAAGATGAACAGGTGAGTTGTCATCAGATTTAGAAATTAATTTCAGGAAACATTCAGGCCATATGTCCTCCAATCGCAATGTACAGTCTTACGAGGAGAAGAGTGGAGGTGGGACAGGTTTCACAGAAGTGACATGCTGCTTCATCTCCTCCTCCTTGTCTCCTTACTCCAGCCTGGACGTCAGGGCTGTATAATAACTTACTACTGCCATTCCCTTTGCTGTTAGCGGGTCTGGAGCTAAATGGAGACCTTCAGGCTCCAGCTCTAGCAATTCAATTGCTTTCCTAAGTATTGAAATAACAAAAGAAACAGAAGCTACTGAAATAGGAAGAAGAAAGCAGAGCCCTTTGACACCCCCAGCATCAGGGAGGCAGCGAGAGCAGACGTGTCCAGGGATGGCTTGCACGCTCAGTGCTGTGAGTTATCAGTGGTGGATATTTGACAAAAACCCCTTTTTAATAGTAGTTTTAAGAAAAATTTAGTAATAACTAAGCAAACCGCTGAAACCAACTGAGCTGAACAAGGGAATAACAACAAAACAAAAAGCCCAGTGTGTGTCTGTTGCCTGGGGCAAGCTACAGCTGATGGATAAAGTGACAGACGAATCCTTCCCTCATTTCCATTTTAATCTCTGTCTACTAATTGTCATCAATATCATCAGGGTCACTAGACCACTAGTGCGAGTCTACAACCTTGCGCAGAAACCGCGGCTTTATGCCTGCCTGTCCCCCAGGGCTTTGCCCCTTTGCTAACCCAGTCTGTGCTAGGGGGTGCTTCGGAGAGGGAGAAAGGGCCCTTGGAGGTGAGATGATGGGAGAGGATACTCTTAGTGTCCCAGCTTTAAAATACAGGACAATTGCAGCCCTCTTTGAAATGAAAATTATTTATATTCCCTTTATGCCAAGGCCAGGATTTGAAAAAAGGGCAGCTGGGAATTCAGCTCCCGTTGGAAGAAAGGGCTCAGTCCGACTCTTAAATCAGCGACTGTGTGATGAACGCGTACTTTGGATCAGACCCAAGGAGGACTGAGTCTAAGCTTTCTGTCAGTTCTCAGCCTGGTGGTTTCTGTTCTTTACTACAGTACGTGTAACATACGTGCTGTGCCATACTGGTACCCAAGAGGGTCTATCCTGGTTGAGCTATCAGGCGGTCCCTCGGAATTTTGTCCCGCCACCCCACAGCCCAGGAAAGGCACCCACGCGGTGTGTTGTAAAGGTAATATTTAACCCGGGGGCTCCAAGCCAAATCCTGGCCTCTGCACACAGCTTGAGCACAAATTGTGCCCATGGCAACTACACAGCGACTTGCTGGGTTGGAAACCTCCCATCCCCAACTTGGAGGCAGCCATGTGGTCCTTCACTTCTGCTGCTAAGGAGTAGTAGATTTTTGCATTAACCATTAACTCTGTGCCTTTATCCTGCACCAAGTCTTCCGTGCTTTATGGGTGCTACATGTCCAGGTGATTTGGACAAGGCTCTGGATTTGCTCTGTTGGTAGTGCTCCCTCATCACAATGTTCAACTTAAGAAAAAAAAAAAAAAAAAATCCTGACTCTCCTCCATCTCTTATGAACTCATTCTTTCCACTTCTTCACTCCACTTCCTTTGTGTTCTTCTCCCCGAATCTCAACATCCCTTTGGTGGCACCATCATCATCTTCCCTCCTCTAAATCTCCCTCATCTCTCCTGACTTACACCTTAGACTCCTCAAATACTTTCTCTACGATCGTGTTCATTGACAGATCACCTCCTTGTTCATTCTTCAACCATTAATGAACAGGAGATGTGAGGACAAAAATGGACTTTTCATAGTTTTGCTGTTGATTTGGGATCTTGTGAGTTCAGTAGCTGCAGGGGAGTCCTCTATTTATGCAGCTGGTGGCAAGGACTCTGCAGGATCTGAAGCCCATCTATCCCCTTGGCTTGAGACTGTGACCCCGTTTTAGGATGCTGTGCGTTCTGAGGTTTCACGTTTGTAAGATGGTGCATGTGCTGCCTTGGAGGAGGTAGCCACAGTTCTGAAGAGGCTCATCTTGGCCTCTAGGTCGTCCTCCTTGGCTTGTTATTTTTTTAACTATTGCTTTTCTCTCTAACTAGTAAATTAGGAAGAGACTGTTGCAACATCGTGATGCTTGTGTGTGTGAGTGTGTGTCCTCTGTGGCGATGCGGGAGTTCACCATTTTCGTGGCTGCAAATCTGTAAGGAATGGTTGATGCCATCGCGTTGTTCATGTTCTCCTGAGTGATTAACCGCCAGGGCTGCAACCACAGTAGGGAGTGGCGGAGAGGCAACAAAAAATTACTTGCAAAGCTGTCTGCTGCAAATCTTCACAGAGATGAAGATTTGCTCCAGCGATGAAAATCTTCCGAGGCCCATGCCCGGTAAGTCGCAGTCTCCGCGGCTGCAACTCCCAATCTTTGGAGCTTATTGGTAACGTATTTGCAAAGCTCCCCTGCTGTGATCACCGATCTCTGCCAGCTTAAATTTTGGGAAATGTTTTACACAGCCTTTCCCCTCCCCTCCTCCAACCCCTGCAAGTCTATGTGCAAGAAAAGAAAGATTTAGTGTTTGAGCATAAGCACTGGTCAGCCAATCTGCGGCGTGGCTTCTTGAAAACCCAAAACAGGTGCTCTTGGGCCATCAAAGTCTTGAAGCAGTTAAACTTCCTTTCACCTCTGTTGCAGTTCCTTTAAAAGAAATAGAGAGATCTTCAAAAGGTGGAAGGGTGGCAGGCCAGAAACGTAAAGCGTGTGCAATCACTCAGATACAAGTGGCACCACTAAAAATTGCCTTCATATATCAGCTTATGGTTTACACACTGTGGCAGAAAGGACGCTAAAAGGTCAGCAGAAAAAAAATATATATGTCAAGCCTGGAGCTGTGACTCCAAAGGTGTGGAAAGACATGATCTGAGAAGGGTTCTAGAGGGACTGGGATAAGTGCTTGATAGGGCAGGATTTTTTTTTATTTTATTTTATTTTATTTTTTGCAAGGGAGCTGCTTGCAAACGTCAGCAGAGAAGCCAAGGTATATACTGGCGGTAACCTCTTGCTACGACCCCTGGTGACAAGACGGATAGTTCCATTCATCTGTGGGTGAACAGCAGAGGCTCTCTGCATTTTTTTACTTGAAGCCCTGGATGAATTTGTTTGCGGAGGGGAATGTCACCGTTGTGAACGCTCTGATCACTCATGTGCCCATCGTGAAGTCGGTGGTAGGGAAAAGGAGGGGGGGCAGAGTGAGGAGGAAAGCAAGCTTCTCTCTGGGGGCCTGGGGGATGCCAGCTTATATCCAACAAAACATCTCCAACCAAACATTAATGGAGGATGTGACTTCGAAACGGAGGGATCAGCAAATACGCCGTAAATTAATAATGTGCCCTTTTAGTAGCAATTGCTTTATGAAAATCGGTAGGGCTTTTGTTTTCCTCCTTCCCCCTCCTTGTAGAAGTAGCTCTGAAATAAGTGGGTCTCACTGGAGTTTTGTTTAAGACTGACCCCTTACTTTATTAACCGTGTAACATTTTAAGGTTGTTTTTTCCTCTCTGTCTCCTCCAGCAAGTCTCTATTGATCACTGTTTACAGTTATAATCCCTTTCAAATTTATCATCCATGACTAACACCACACGTATTGATTAGTGCTGACGGATGTCCCTGTATGGTATATACTCACAGTGATTCTGGCCAGTGAGGTACAGTAGATTTTTTTTTTTTTTCCTCTCCTTCATTTGCTTTTTATAGCTTTCTGCTCCCCCCTTTTGTTCTCAGTCTGGCTAACCTATTTCACACAAATGCCGTGGGATTAACACGGCTAAATTTAGGACAATTTCTTTATTCCTGATGAGGTCTTTGGAACAGGAAGGAAAAGCAAGGGTAGGGGTGGGTTTTGTTTTTTGTTGTTGTTTTTTTCCTCAACTAGAGAAGCTACTGGAAAGAGACAGGCCCTATAGGAGATCAGATTTATGAGGGACATCCACATGTCTTAACCTAAAGCCTAAAGTAACAAAGATGTAAGGGCTAGTTTTTTTAGGGACAAATTAGATGTCACTGGTGACTAAGGACGAGGTGTCCGAAATCTGGACTATAAATGGAGCCATTTGTCAACAATGCATTTTTGCTTGCCTGCTGCAACATTTCCTCCATCTCTTGTTGGCCAGAAATAGAGGTTTAGGTTAATCTCTTTTCTCAGCCACCTTGATTAAACTTGAATTTACAAACTTAAAAACAGACAAATAAACAAAGCAGCCTCAATGACCTCAAGGGTTTTCCTACAGTAGCAGCGTATGATTTCTGTCAGTAAGGCCTCTGCTTCCTAATGGCTTCAGGTAAGCTGCTAAAATTTCTGCATACCTCTAGAAACATTTTTAGTCCCCTTTCTTGTCTCCCCTGAGAGCTCCTGATTTTCCAATGTCTATTGTACACAAATTGAACTTCCTGTCTATCACAGCCCCAAAAGATGTGATTTTAAGCAGTGAAAACCGCGCGTTCCTTGAGAGTCCCACTGAGTAGAGAGATGGGTTCAGAGAAGTAGCAGCTCACGTGGGCGAACCCGCTGCCGTGATCTGGGGACGTGATTTTGGGTGCCGCTCGGCAAAGTGGGGCTCCTCTGCAGCCGCTGTCAGTGAGCACATGCGGCGATTTCGGGTTGGGAGGCAGCTCCTCTGACATTGTTCTCATTAGCCCAAAAATGTGAACTGCACCTTTCAAAGGCTGGGTTCCTCCCAGATTTTAATAATCCTTTTTGTAACTTTTATTTCGCGTGTTTTATGCAATAGTTTAAAGATGTGTTCTCGTACATGTATTTTATTTGGGTGTAATAAGCCAGCAAGTATAAGACAGAGTTGTTAAACCACAGTAAAAAGAGTTTTTAATAATCATTTGGCAGTTATTTAATATACAACCACTGTCTTATTAAATCTAACTCTTTAGATTTAATAGGATAGTTTATTGTATTACAGCATTACCAGCGCGACACTATAGTTATGGTTGAAAAGGCATTTTCATTATCAACTCCTGCTTGCAGGTGCTTATAACTTCCTGAAGTACAGCACTTCTTTTATTTGAATGTGGAATCACTCACTGTACTTCTTAATTTTATTTTTCTTTCATCTCCTTCTCAGAAACAAGGACATCTAGGTGTTAGGAAAAGAAAACCAGCAGTGACTGAGGAGCAGCATTACAGCTCAGGATTAAAATGCACTGAAGTAAGAGTTTGAGTTACAGACCCTATGAAACACTGGACCCTGACTGAGTTGCTGTTACAGCATAAAGTTGACGATTTGCTCAGCAGCGCGCAGTGCGACTGTGTTGACAGAGGCGCGTTGGCAAGATGTGGTTCTCAGAGGGAGCGTTATCCAACTCCCAAATTCTTGTGGTCTTGATTGGCTCTAATTTGGCACAACCTGTATGGCAGGGCAGTGACTTTGTGGAGTTCCTTTTCAATCTTATGCACAGGGGATGTCAGGAGCGTGTATGTTTGGCTTGGTGAAGGAGAAGGGATCACACTGAGCCCCTGGGTTCAGTGGGAGCATTCGTAGCATCTTGTAGGGGTGCTGGCCTGCCCAGCCTCACCATTTCCCATGGTTTTTTGGAAGAAATTACATTTTCCCCCAAGGCTCCTCAAAAAGCAACTGCCCCTTGCTTGAGCCACCCATGTCTGTGGCAAAGGCAGTGAGGTCTGGGGTGAACTCGTACTTTCTTCCCTCTCCCACCACTTACAAGGAACTCTTTGCTTTGGTTTATTTCGTTTGCCACCATAAACTTTCCAGCTATTGCCCCTGACCGGGATATTTTGCAATGGAGATAATGAAATAGAAATCGCGGACTCTTGTTAGCTAACACTGAGTGTGTAACATTGGTAGCTACGTGGAGAAGCAAGTTACTCCGGGGAACCCTGCTGCAAACCAGCCTCTGCCTCACCGTTGAAGGGCAAACTTGACAGCGGTCTGTGCCATCCTTCACGGCGTAGTTTTTTCCTGTTCTTCCTTAAATTACCTGTGAAAAGAGTAGGAATGTTGATATCTGAATACGTTTACAGCTCAAATCTCACATAGATGGAAGAGGAGAGCTGACATCTCCTGAATTTCCAACTGCTACAGTCTTGGACAGATGCATGGAACAGTTTCTTTATGACCTTAAAACCAAATGCAGTGGAGGGCAGGTGGGTCATTAGTTTGTCCCAAGTTTGTTGTGTCCCTTTATGAAGAGATTGGTTGGCTCAGGAAGAGCCAAAATAAAAATTATAACTCTCTTCCGTGTATCTATGTTTCTGCTTTACCTTGAAGACAAACAGAGGTTTGTCTATGGAGGTGCTCAGGACTGGACCCGAGGTCAGTGTACTTACAGGGGATGAATTGGGTTAATTACCAGGTTTTATGATGAACAAACAGGACGTGCCCTCAGGAGGGCTGTCTCCAGGAAATGGTGCCGTTCTCGGTGCCGTGTCCTGGCCGTGCCTCTGAAAGGGTGAGCACGCACCGCGGTGACATCCACAGCGGCCACGCAGGTTTGCTCTGGTGTGACTGGTTGACCCTTGCAACTTTACAGGGGTTTAGTAAATCTAATATTTAGTTGCTCTCTGGGCTGGGAACCACTTGTAAACAAACCTTAGCCTCAATGGAGACTTTGTCGTTACATAAATAGACGCTGACAAAGAAAGACTGGAGACACAAAAAACTCAAACAGGAGCACAGCACTAAACTGCCCCATAAAACCTGTGTGAAGAGGTGGTTTTCCAGCCCTGCAACAGCAGGCTTTTTGCTTTTCCACAGGCTGAGTTTGCACTTGTAATTACTTTCCTTTATTTCAGTTCTGGCCCAGAAATGACTTGCGGAGTCGCGCTGAGCAGAGGGTTTGGTTTGAGGGTTTTTTGTGGGGTTTTGGTGTTTTTTTTTTTTGTTTTTTTTTTTTTTTTTTTTTAACCTCAGAGGTAGCAATCCTACTGCTATTAGCAAGATGTCTATTATAGTGTCATTAAAAAAGCTATAGTCAGAGCATGGAATGACTCACATCATGGAGGAGTTAATAATTCACTGTAATAAAAGTATAAAGTTTTATGATAAACCACTCTCAGGGGAGTTAAATATAATCCTTAGCGGGTCACACACTGACTACAAAGCTTACATTTGTAATGGTAATTTGAATTTACTACATCGCCTTTAGTTTTTAAGCGTTTGTATGTCATTAGACCTTATAAATTGATTTATATGTTCAACTCCAGTATAATTCTACATAAAGGTATAATAAATTTTATGGATTATAGATATGGCATCTAAAACAGTTTAGAAAAATAATTTTATTAAATTCACTTAAACGGCAGTGATGAGCGGCGACGAGGATGCCAGGGCGTCTCAACTTCTGAGAACTGCACGAGGCGGGGAGGGAGCTGCAGGTGGTGGCAGGGACAGAGGGAGGGGACTGGGCTGTAACTTGTCACTCAGCTTCTCATTAATGGCTTCCGTGACACCGAAATGTTTCGGTGTAAATGTGTAAATGTTTCACACAGCCACAACTGTAATTGAGTGGGACCCCCGTGCTGGTCCAAACCTGCGTCTTCTAATGGGACATGTGGGTTCCCCATACTCTGTTGGTGACGTTGCTGGTGAAGGTACAAGCTTCCTGGAGGAAAGGATTCTGCTGTTTGTACGTTAAAAAAAAGAATTTTTTTTTTTTTTTTTTTTTGGAGGCAAGGCAGCCTGCTCTGGTGTATCTTTGCCTGGGTTGGCTTCTGAAGAATGTCTTTCCTCAGCACTTTGCCTCCTCCGCACTCTTTATCAGAAATAGCTTGTGAAAAATGAAAAGATCCTCCACCCTCCGGCTTAGAATTCAGCAAACATATTCATAAGAGAAGCTATTAAAAAGCCTATCTTAAACGTTCCTTATTGGTATAATTTCAGCAAAGCTGACTGGTGGTATTTTGCTTCTGACGTAGCAGATCCTGCTCAGGACCCCTCATCCCAGGAAAACTTCCGTTTGCATTCCCAAGTGTGTTTAGCAGCGCAGGACACAGCTCAAAAACACTTGATAAACTTCACCGTCTGTTTTTTAAGTGGTTTTAAATAGTCACTCAGCATTTTAATGCTGCTTTTCCTAAAGCCGCTGTAATTTCAGTGCTGATCTTCAAAACCCTTTTGTCTAATCCGCTATGTAATCTTTTCCCATAACAAAACTTAAAAAGATCCTTGTACTCCCCGGTGGGCAGTTATCATTGTATTCCCCATCGCACTCGCACATTAGCAAAGCTTTATCCCATCATCGTTTTGTTTTTGAAAGCATTGAGGTAAATCTCAGGTGGCATCCTGCACTCAGTGGGTGTGTCGCTGATTAAATGACCCAGCCAGCTGGACAGGTTTATGTACAATTTACTGGAAATGTATTAAATGCGTCTCGGGAAATGATTCTTTAAAATGTTCTCGCTGCCAGTGCAGTAAAGATTAAGACCTTGGCATGAAACAGAGGAAAAAAATTAAATAATTTTCAGAAGCTTGATGTAAAATAATGATAGTAGAGGTAACCTGAAGTCACCAAAGGATGAACATTTAGGCTGAATTCCTACTCCTTGATTAATTCCCGTAATAATTCAGGGGTCTCTGAAATTTGCAGGCTGAATTTGAGCCCTGGCACAAGCACACTGAGCCCTGCTTTATCCCTGTCAGGCAGCTCGCTCAGACAAATGTGGGATTACGTCGGCAAAACCACGACTTGCAGGTGGGCAAGCTCTTGGGAAAATAAACACTGTTGTTTTCACGTAATTATTTTTGATATTCCAGTTCCTCTTTTTTTTGCATTCATTGGCATAAATATTGCGAGGGCAGTGTTTGCACTGTTTTATTTGTGCCTGAATTTCATAAGCCAGTCGAGAGGACTTTACCATCTTCCTGCTTAACATATAGCTAGCTTTAAATGTTACTGCTCACAGACTTTTTAAAAAATTATTTGTGCTTTTTGTATCCATCTGTTTTTAATCATGATTGCCTTGGTGGGTTGCACTGGAGCACAAAGACCCTGTATTGCTGGCATTTTCCTTGGTGTGAAGGGTAGGTGGAGGGGCTTGCCTGGCTTTTCCCTTTTGCTGCACCTCCTTCACTGTTGGCACAGAGAAGGGTGATGAGGATAAATGCAGAAAGTGGGCATATAACCCATCTGCCCCCCAAACAGCGGGCTTGCAATGGGCAGGGAACGGCACCGGGTGCTGCGACATGGCCCTGGGTGCACCCGCGCCGAGGGGACAGGTTTGGAGCACCTGCTAGTTTCAGCATCTAAAACGATGCCAGGATAAACTGCTTTCTGCAGTATCCTTGAACATTTGCTCCGCAGCAAATAAAGGCATTAAGTCTTTCCTCCTCTTCCAAATACACAATTTAGAAATAAAAGGTAATAACTGCCGATACACAAACACTGAAATTTCCATTCTTCACAGATTAAATGATCCTTGCTGCAGATCATGAAAAGAGCCATTAGTGAGAGAGAAAGGAGGGCGGGGGGACTTTGTCAAGCAACAAGCAGTATATTCTGTGCTTTAATAAGAGGGAAGCTGCTGGAGAGCTGCAGGATTTAAAATCGCCGTGGACGCAGCAGGTTGATTGTTGCCCGGGCAGGATGAGTGCAATGGGACAGAGGCGGGAGAGACAGGGAGCAGAGCTGGCAGTGACTGGGTGCTCTCCTTAAAGTTTCAGAAGTTTGCAATCCTCAGGGGTTTGGGTTTTTTTTAGGAGCATTTTAGCCTTTGCAGATAGGTTCTCGGTCATTCTGTCCTCACGTCTTCGGGCGCGTTTTGAAGAAAAGATTTCAGTTCCTGTTTAACGAGTCAATAGTAATTATTGTTTAGTACTGGATTATAGACAGGCTTATGGAATTAAGCAGAGTTGTTAGGACGTCTTTACAGCTGGCAAAGAGTTAATGACTGCAAGTTGAGATGGAGTAGTTACTGCCTAGACTGATTTACTATTTTATTTCTGTGGTGTCTGAAAATCTAATAAATCATTTTACTTTTATCTTGATAGTTAATTCTTTCATTAGGAAAATTAGAGGCTTCATTATAATGTTTATCATGAGCTGGAAGATTTTTTCCTAATTTTTTTTTTTTTTTTAATTTTCAGATTACACTGTTCACTTTTGCCAGGTTGTAATTTTCTTTATCAAGTTTTCATTTTCTTTATCGTTCCTAAGTGAACACAGCAGCAGAGCAGTAGATCAGACAGCACAACAGAAGTGGGGCCTGCTTTGGAAATGCCACCCACGCTGTTTACCTTGCTCTCCTGGGGAGCTGTAGATGTTTTGGAAAATCAGGCCATAAGCTCTTTAAACTCTTAAAGGCATAGATTTTGAGACTTGAAGGGACTGTAAAGATCTTTTACTCTCAGTTTCTGGAAAATTCTGGTGGAAAGTCTCCACCTAGCAGCAAGCAAGACCCCTTTATTCCCTTCAATGCCACGCCAAATGCTTGCTTGATACACTTTAATTTGTCTTGAATGTGCAATTTAACCTTCTCTCTCATGCAGTGTGGTGGTTTTGCTGAGAAAACTTGCAGTGATGCCACTTGCAGTATGTATCAGTCCGTTAGAAACAGGACCGGGAACCACCCATCCGTTTGAAATACGCTGTGCCGCGCTCTACGCCGGCTGACCTGGGCTGACTCTTGCGCTCGCGCTTGGCCCAGCCTGGCTGTTGGTTAATAATAGTGAAGCGAGAGGGCTTCACTCACCGTTACGCGTCTTGGCTGCCGTTTGGCTGGCCCGTTTGCCGTTAATACAGATTTACATTTTGGACACAAGGGCCAAAGGAGTTCCACACCTAGAGCAGTGTAGGTCTAAGACCCATTCTTGCTCCTCAGAGCAAGCCCATTTCAGTTCTCAGTGCTAATTATGTTTGAAAAATGCTTAATGTGGTTGTACAGAGGGGAAAAAAAACCTCACAACAAAATGATACCTTTGTCTGGAAGATGCTTCTTTACCCGTACAATATCTGTAAGCTGTACATACTCACCACTTAGGCTGATTACTTCTGCAATTAATGTGCTTTGGGTTTGTGATTCTGTAATCATTCGTGCATTGCCAAATGTACGGCGTATACTGCAAAGTGTCTATAATATATTTTAAAAGGAATTCTTAACTAAGCTTTGACCTTGATACACTCTGAAGGTGAAGAGGATCAATTACGGATAAAAGGAGGGGAGCTCCTGGAGGACTTGCATACCTAAGACTTTCTCCAGGTACAATTCTAGGTCTGTATTTATCGGTATTTACCTTTCCATAGCTCAGACAAGTAGAGACGTTGTAATTGATTTTATTTGAAAGTGAGAGATGGGGCCAAAGGGGAACTTTTTGGTCTCCAGCTTTTACTTTTCAACCCATATAAAATGAGTATTTGTACTAGAGGTGTTTAATGACATGCACATTTTTTTGGCCAAATGTGTGAACAGGAGCCTCCGGCAAAGCAAACTCCACCTCTCCTGGTTTCAAATGAGCTGGGAAAGATCCTCATCCTGCCAACTCATCCTTAATTGGCCTAGGCTGTAAGAAGCAATTAAAACTAAAGGCCTGATTCATAAAAAATGTACGTTCTGGTTACGTGTCTGTGTGCGTAGGGGCTTTTCCAGCTAAAAGTGCAAGAGGCACATTAGCTTCCTGGTGTATCTTTTTGCAATTTGCTCCTTCCCTCCTTTTTTTTTTGACCTCCTCTCCTTGTTTCCTCTGCCGGTGAGTAAATGGAAGTGTGTGGTGTAAACCTTCCAGACAAAAGACAAAGTTTAGACAATATGTGAAAATGTCCAAATAAAAGCTAATGGCTTTGTGTCAGCAGTGCTGGCTTCCTTTATCTGATTGATTTTTTTTTTTAGCAAGCCACTGTCTTGCTAGACAGATTTTAAAAGATCTTTGCCTGCTCTGCTGGGTGTGCAAAGGCTGCAATTTCTTTTTCTCTTTTAGAAAAAGAGGAAAAATAAAATAATGTTAAATAGTTAATGCACAGAAGAAAAGAAGTAGAGGTGAATGGGTAGTCTGATGTTGAGATTAATGCAAAGCCCAAATTTAAATCAATTTTTTTTCCTTCCCATCCTTCCAAATTCTTGGTTAATAACCTAATGTATAAATGCATTGAAATATATTAATGCAATTCTTTTTTTTTTTTTTTTTTCTTTCCTAGAAATTGTTTCTGTGGTGTGTGGTTTGTTTGTTTGTTGGGGTTTTTTTGTCCGTGGAGACTTTTTGGGATGTGATTTCTGTGGGTGACTGTATGGTATAAAGCTGAATCACGCTCCGTCTGTTGTGAAACACCTTTAGCTTTTAGAATGATCTCCACTGCAAGCACTGCAGGTTCAGGTTTTGCTGGAGGTCGTTTGATCTGGATTGGTGAAAACCATAGGTGGTCTCCAAACTGGTTGTTTGAAGGTACCCCAAGTCGTCTCCGTCCTACATAGTTGCCACGCCCCATCTTGGGAGCCAGGCTGTGATGCTTTGGTTTTTGTTGGTTTTGGTCATTCCCAAAATAATTCTCCTTACGCATGGATCCTGGCTGCAGCCACAGCCCGCAGTGGTGCTCAGCACCACCAGGGACGTCTCTGCTTCTGCAAAGGAAGCAGGCGACCAGGTTTCCATGCACAACGCCAGCCCGGCGCTAACCATACGGCGTTTTCCGCTGAGGTAAAAATGACCCTCGGGGGGAAGGAGAAGCGGCCTCGGGTCCACCTTCAGGATCAGAATCCAATAAACAGTTTCGAATGTCAGTGGCCTGTTGTCGGTAATTAAATTGTAATGACAGATCCGGGCCGATACTATCAAGGTGCTTTTGTCCCAGGAACCCTGCATTAAGAGGAGCCGCAACAGCAGTTTTGCTTGTTACCTCTTCCTACTATTACAGTTAAATAGTTCATGGCCCTCAGCTCCCCGGAGAGCGGGTTTCGTGCACAATTGCCAGGAATGCGAACGTATCTAAGTATCTGGATGTTCAAATCTTTGTTAGCCCATGCCTTCCTGATAGCGGGCCCTGTAGGCACAAATTTGTTTGTATGTTTTCACATCCAGACCTGGAGCCTTTAAAATATATCCGTTAACTTTTGGAGAGAAGAAGGAAATATCTAGAGAAAGGCTAAAGTTCAAGACGAAGGCGCCCGGTCAGAGGAATATCGATATGCAGCTGTCAGGAGAATTTACATTCTGAGTCACAAAAATACGTTATTTTTAAGGGAGGGGGGGTTTAACTTGTTCTGTTATAAATGATTAAAACCACATGATTGGTCATGGAGATAAAAGAAGGGATCGTCTTAAAAAAACAACAATTGCTTTATTCCCGTATTGGTGTTTGTGCCCTGAAAAGAAAAGACATGAAATGAGAGTGTTTTGAATGTTTTGGTGAGTGAGCGCCTTCCAAGAAGTTTTGGAGCCCTTTTCCATCCTGTTCTGTAGAGGTCAGCAAGTTTGAGGAATTACAGGCACTAAGTGAAAATGAAAACATCAAGAGGCTTGCTGTCTATCACAAGTATCACTAAATCTTTTTGAACAACCCTGGGCAGTGAATTATGGAAGCATGGAATTGACTTACAGTTTATTTCTAGTAACAGTCAGTTACTGTGTCAAATCTAAAACCATTCAGAAAAGCCTATAAAAAAATATGACAAACTAACCAGCAACCTCTAGATCTTTTTACATGTGTATGATTTTAAAGAACGTCTCGCTAGCGCTTGTGGAAATGAACAGACAGGACGTTTTCACGAGGCTGTTTCCCCCCCCTCCCCTCCTCCTCGCTCATGTTGTTTGGCATCACAGAAAGCCTCTGGAGTGGCTTTGCTGGAGGGAGACAATATGGTGTGTGGGCAGGGGAATGGCACAGCTCTCGCTCTTGCCTCCCTTGGTGATGCTTTCCCCGCTACCCTGCGTGCCACTAGCGAACGCTCTCTTAACAACCCCTCAAACTTTATTTTGAGGGGCCTTACGGACACCTGGGAACTTTCTAGCAAAGGCGTTGCACCAGCTATGGCTCGCTCCAAGGTAAGAGAGAAGGAGCGGTCTAACGGGAGGGATGCTGGCTCAGTGAGGAGCTGATGGACCCGTGTCGCTTGCGTGGACCTTCAAGGGTCCGTGGGGCTTCCCCGCTGCCGACGAGTCTGCTGCTTGGCAGAGAGGAGAGCTAAAGCCTTTGGGCATGAGTGACCTTCTTGCTCTACAGGGTAGATGTGAGGTTTTCTCCTGGCTGCTTAAAATGAAAGTTTATAAAAGCACAGGTGCTGTTTCTAAAAGCTAGGGAGGTCAGGTTAAAGCGGCGTAATTGTTGGGCAGCTCAGAGATCCAGAGAGTATTTCAAAACAGCGCCGTTGCGTACCCGCTGTGGTTTGAGTCCCCGCTTCCGATTTCCCCCGAGAGGGCTCCTGGGAAGTGGCACTTCCCTAAACCTGCTGCCAGATCTGAAGTGCTCTTTGGCTGATGTTGTGACATTTCAGAAGAGAGCCTTTTTTTGGAGGCAGTAATGCCTCAAAATAGCCCCAAGTGCTCAGTCTGAGCTCCTGTCTCTCCTCGGGCTGGGTCAATAATTTTAGGGTGCGCAGGACCTGATTTTCTAACTCTCAGTGATGGAGTCTGGGGATAGCTCCCCAAAACCAAAGAAAGATAAATTAATTTAAAAGTATGAAGCAACTCAAGGCATTTGACAAGTCATCAGATATTATCGTGACAGGCAGACTGGATGGGTGGGCCTACAAGAAGGGTAGTTGGCTAATTATTTGTGAGGACTACCCTGAAGAGACCAAATAAGGAGCAGATCTTTCAAAAGTTTTGTTGTTTTTTTTTTCTTTCTGCATAAGTGGCAGCCAGTATTACACGTTTAAACATTCACCACTGCAGGAATGAATGCAAAATGTCACTACTTGGGATAACCATTTTGCTTTCGTTGTGGTGCTTGTGCTGGGAAAGCATCCAAAACCGAGTTTGTCTTGTAAGAAATGATTTCAACATCGGTCCCCCGACAGTTGTATTTTAAGACTAACACAGCCTAATAAACTTTCACTCATGAAACCATCAAAGTTGTGTTTACTAGCAGAACACTTGGGTCAATAAAAATAGTCTACACACTAGGATTTGGGATTTTATTATTTTGCATTTATTGAGAAACAAATTGCAGAATAAAGTGAGGCCATGAATAAAATTCTCCTGTACGCTCAGGATATAATACAAAATGTAATTAGGCAGCACATTGTTAAAAGTCAGGGCCAAAATCTAACAATACGGTGTCACCCCTTGTAAGCCCGTAACTGTCTAATCCCTAATTGTCACCTGTTGAGAAAAGATCTCAATTTGATAATGCGTATTGAGATTGGAAGTCTGTTTGTTAATGAGTGGTCTGAAAAATACTTACGGCTCCGGGATGCTTGACAGCTCTAACAGCAACAGTCAAAGAACAGTGAGTTAGAAGGAATTAAAAAAAAAAAAAAGCCCTTCTTAGGAGTGAAGAAACAGGGATGTTCGTGTTAAATGAATGTACTAAAATCACAGTTATCCTGCTCAGTATTAGTCCCGTGTAATCAATAGATTTATTCACTGAGTAATTTCTATTAATTTATATTTCATATGCACAATTTGGCTATAAAGCTGGTTTTTTTCAGAGCCGTTCCTGACAGCCTGGGCTTCACCTCTAAGCAGAAGGCTGAGCACAGGAATGCTCTGCTCACCGGAACGTGGGCCAGAGCCGGAGCAAGCTCTTCTTGCTGACTTTTGCAGGTTCTCAGAGTAAACCAGCCATGACCTCAGTTATTCCATCTCTGGAATATTCCTCCTCCAGCCACGTGCGTGTAGGTCTGCTTGAGCAAAGCAGGAGCCTGGGACCTCAGGGTGCCACCTGGTTTCCTTCAGGGCTGTCACCTCCTGCGTATGGCATCACCCACACACGGACCAGGGAATTATCGGCTGCTGGATGCAGCTGCGACAGAAATGTTCCCTAGCCCCAGTGTTTCACCATGCTCTCTTCCACAGCTTTATGTGCCCGCTCAAGTTTTGCAAAAAGCCAATATTCAACACAAAAGAGAAAAGCTATAAAAGTTGCACTAGCAGATTGCACACCTTTTATTTCTGATCTGCACTGCTTTTATTTTCTTGGTGAGAGATTAAGAAGGGATTGGTAAGGTTATTCTGGTTGCCACAAAAACTCCAGGTAGCATTTTGCAGTGAATTTCAAAATTTTTGAGTAGTTTTGTGCTGGTAAACTCATATTTGAACTCCCATGGCATAGATTCTGTTCCCTCATTATCCCGTGTGTTCGAGAAGCTCAGCACAACCCATTGCAACTTGTTTTCTCAGAGGGAGTGATTACATGCGGTGTAGCGGGTTTCTTTTTTGTGCGCGTATGTGGCAGTCGTATAAAAGCTGGTCTCTGTTATTTTTCAGAGTATTTGTAGCAGCTGCAGAGGAAATGTCCGTGTTGCTCTCTGTGTTTTAGAAATGAGGTTGGGAGTCTGATGCCTCTGGAGATTCTGCTGGCAATGCTGACGTCTTCAAGGTGGCATCTTGAAGGAGATGGTGGGCTTTCCTCCCCTTTCCTCTGCACCCCAAACCCAGGAAAAAAGTGGACTTTAAATAGGTAAAAGAGAAAAAAAAAAAAAACACTATGGCATTGCCACACACTTGCTGCTGCAGACGAGGACTCTGGATTTATTGTCGTGGCTGGTGCCACAGCGACCTGCAACAGAGTGGTACTAGAAGTTGGTTTCCAGGTCATCTTCAGAGCGATGGCTCTAACCAAACTGTAGGGAAGGCTGAGCTCTGCGCTGGCTGAAAACAGACTGCAACTCCTCCAGCGTCCCTGGGATCACGGCAGCTCTCTGTGCACCACGCCACAACCTGGGGAACCTTACTAAGAGATCAGATGGTCTGGGCTCCTTTCCTCCTTTCTGCTTCCTTGCTGAATCCCCTGCCTGTTTCGTTAGCAGACGTTTAATGGAAACTTTTGGAAGGAAGGGTTTCATGTTTTAGTTTCGTGTTTTAATTACACAGTTGAAACCACCAGTTAGTTATATTGCTTCTATCATCAAGCACTATTTTTCCTTGATCATTAGCCTTATTGGAGCAAACCTTGCTACAAGGCGACCAGCAGACAATATCCTTTCTTCTTTGCTTTTCTCAATGCATGAGGTAGTTATCCTGTAAATGTACATTTTCTTCTATTTTATCTTTTTTTTTTTTTTTTCAAATGCTGTCTAACCATCAATGAGTTGAAGCAATTGCCATGCAAATACTATGTGCCAAACTCTGCTCAGACTTGGTACTTCTTCGTTATGATGGTGCGGCAAATTTCCAAATCCTGTTGCCTTGCACCCCGACAGAAAGAACCTCTGCCCAAAGGGGGCTGAGGGGTACAGACCTGTTCGCCTGCGTCTGGCACTGCGCAGAGGGATGCAGTGCAACCCCGTTAAGTGAGAGGTGTGCTGGCCCATTTGGGAGCATCTTCTGAATCAGGGGGTCACACTGGGTACCAGACCCACCAAGGAGCAGCTGCCTGGACACTGCCTTTCCCCTCCACTCAGCCGCTCTGAGCTTTTGTCTCAGACTGGTAGCTCCAGTCTGCTGCATCCGTGGGATGGCCGGGGACACCGGGAGCTTAATGGGAAGTTGTCAGAAATAATTGTGCTTATACCTTTTTGCGCTGTCAGAGGGGAAGATGGTAAACCCTCTGTGAAAGCTGGATGTGAACAGGGATGGACAGTGGTCTTCAGACCATTACAACCTACTTCCTCTAATTTTCAAAATTTATATACTTTGTAATGCATTATTAATTTTCTTGTGAGTGATATGACTTTCAAGGCTATCAAGGGACTAATCTATTTTTTACATGGAGTACAGAAGGATTCTAGGTTTGTACAAATAAAATACTCCCTGGAAGCAATACAACTGAAATGATATCTGCAAACATCACGGCTTTACCTCTCTTCTGAGCAAACATCGGAGTCTCTATAGAAAGTTAACACTTTAATTAGACAGAATATCAAACGATCATGCATGTCTGCCATTAAGCTAAAGTGTTTGTATCCTTTTTCATGAAGATTACCTTCTTTGTACAGGACTGAGCTAGGTATATTCAGGAAAATATATCCAAATCCTTAGTTTAAAGA
>WHYT01014929.1:137618-218724 GCA_009806455.1 Tetrax tetrax | reverse complement strand
CGGCCCTGCGCTTTCTTTTTTTTTTTTTTTTTTTTTTTTTTTCTCTCCAGTCGCACAACCCCATGTATGCGGGTTTCCCGCTCCTTGTCCGGTCTCCATCCCAGGAATGTGCATAGCAAACCCCAACCGCCCGGGGCTGTTCCCCCCTTTCCCCGTTTGCCGGAACGGCCAGCCGTCGGGGGGACGAAGTTATGTGGGCCCCGAGGCCGAAGGCCGGCGGCTGCCCGGCCTCCTCAAGGGTTTCTGCGGGGGCCTGGAGTCCTCGGCCACGTCGGGGCAGGGGAAACCTCGAGTGAGCCCGGCAGCCGGGTGAACTGTCCCGCTGCAACTCACGAGTCCCCTCGCTGCCACCAACCCACTCCATCGCCTCTCCCAGTAGTCTCCAAACTGGGGAGGGGGGGGACGACACACACTTGTTCCCGAAGCGCAGCCCCCAAGCACAGCCCGAGCGCAGAAGGGTACGCGGGAGGGGAGGGAGGGGGAGGGGCGGCTGAACTTTGCAAATGTTTTTTCTATAAGTAGCCCACGTTTGCTGTGATCTATGGTGTGAGTCAGGAACGGAGACTTATTGCAACCCCGTTCCCTCTATTGGATAATTAATGCTGATTCATAGCGGTTTCTACCTACGAATGTGTGTTTCGTTTTTCTCTGCAGGGTCCATGGTTCTTTGGTATGTTGTTATTCCCTGAAAGGTAATTGCACTTGATATTCTCTCGGGGAAGGCTCATTAGCCAAGGGCAGGGTGGCGTTGCCAATCTCAGAGTCTTTCAACAATTCAGTGCAAACATTTGCCCCAGAGGTTTAGTACAGCACTCCCAGCTCATGAAACAGCCCTTGGATACAGCATTTCTCTTAAGAAGCCTTGGGTCTAAAAAGAAGTACACATATCTCTCTATATTTTCTATCCGAGCATGAAACATTTTAGTTTAGGGATTTTTACTTTAACCCCTCACTGTAAGCGGTCACAGCTACACAAGAAGATTAAACACATTGCCCTGGACTCCAGGACTTCACCCTCCCAATTATCAGGAGATACTCAGGACACAAACGTGGATGAAATAGCAGAAAAGACGTCTCCTACTTCTCTATAGGCGCTCCTTTACAGTCACAAAATGCGAGTCAAAACCATTTTTCCACTGCCCACCGTTACAGACCTACACTTGACTTCTTTCTCACACGTGCCTGCTGTCATCTCTTTGGCTCTTTTCGTCTCTCCTGCTAAATTAACTACCTCACTAATGCAATGCAATGAAACTCACGTATAAGGTAAGTTAGGGAGCATACATTAGTCAATACATACTATTTTATGAAGGTGAACCCTCCATGATTGTTCTCATTTTATTTTTTCCCTCTGCCGTTCATAATTTTGAAAATCTTACTTTTCCAGTTGAATCTTGGCAGGTTGAGTGGGGTGATTCACAGTAACATTGCAGAGAACGGGAAGATCCAGCTCTCATAGGAGAAAATGGTCCCCACAGGACCATGAAGAGGAAGCAGAGGGACAATATCTAGGCTTAGCAAGTTCTCAGACATCACAAGGTTTTCCATGTTAGAATGAAAGTATCTGGGTGTCTGTATTGATGGTGAATTAGATGGGATGTTCTCCTTGGTGGTGATGTTAAAGAGCAGAGACTGCTCTTAATTCCAGACAACAAACCCTCTATTGAAAGTGTCCATCTAACCATCTTCCTGTGTTTACGTACTTCCACTCACCACGTTTTCCCCATCATAGTTAAATAATAAACTCAAGGAGCAAAACTCATCTGTGCTCTATCACCACTGACTTTAATGTTAGTACATTAGCAAGGAAACTGTCCTACAGTGTGTGACTACACAACAGAAGTAGGTCCAAAAGATCAGATACTGAGATGCTACTGGTTTGAATCCTCTCTCATCAGAAGGGCTGCCAATCGGCCTCATCTGTTAGGAGGACCACAAGTTCATAGAAAAACACCTCAATCTTTGTCAACAATGTTTTCCATGCTGATAGCCGTCAATAACTTCAAGTCCCAACCTGTGTCCCAAAGTCCCACTGACTGAAGAACATGAATGAAGGACACAGGGCAGGATTCTGCAAGGTGGTTTTGCAGGATCACAAGTCTCCCTATGTGAAGTACTCAGCTTTCCAGGTCCTACTGATAGTAAATATGGACAGTCACCACCATTGCAGTAAGCCCTCAGCACGAGAAAACATCGGTTCGTTAATTCATACTTTGGTGATTCACAGCCATGGTTTTTGTTTGACACTTTAAGTATCTCTTGTGCCGTGGTGGTACATTCTGTTTTTTTCAAAAGTGTTTTTCAAAATGAACAGGCTTTTCAGTGATGAAACATGATCATGTTAATGTACTAATAGATTTCATTTTTAAAGTACATGCTAAATTTAAAACTCCTCTCTTACTTCTTCGTATGCATTTATAAACCATTACTAATAGTTCTATTGATCAACAACATAAATAGCTCTAGCAGAGGCTTTTCTTTGATGTAGATAAACATAAACAGCAGCAGAAAAAAAAGCACACAAGTGATTGTCCTGTATTCTTACCTTGAGGCTATATCATGATCATAATAAGATGTATCTAGGCATGTGTCACACCGGATAATACTATTTCTTGGGTGTTTGAGGGCACATGACTTTACCTTGGACTTCACAACAGCTGAGACATGCCATTTAAAAGCATGGTCCTGGCATTACTGAAAAAAAGCCCTACTAAACTGTACATCACTATTAACCTATATATGAGATTTTTTTTTTTAAAAAAATTGCTTCACATTAAATACTCTGATCATTTTATTTCTATTATTCATGTGCAAAGCTAAAAATAAACATTTGAAATATTTTTCTCTTTTATGGAAGAGCTGATAAAACTATTCATTAGAAATGAACTCTTGGATGAATGCAGCCATATTTTCTGGGCTCAGATCTCTTACTCCCAGTTGAGAACCCCACATGAGATCAGGGCAATACAATCTATCCTCAGAGGGAAAGTGCTCTTTATTTCAAAATATTCACCAAGAATAGTTTAGGCAAAAAAGTTTCCAGGCTAAGAGTCATTCACAATATGTTCATTTGGGCTTTTAATTTAATTACTCTTGGTGTGTCACCTATCATGCTTGCTCTATTTCCCAATACGTTGGTTGACATTATTTAAACAGAAGACTAAATGAGTAATGAAAGTGCCCAAGAAATATTTCTGTCTGCGTCTGCATTCTTTCGTTTTGTCCAGCTATTCATCCAAAGCCTGATTCTGCCTCCATTCCATTTGATAAGAGCAGGATCTGATCCATAAAGGAAATGTAGTCACCCAATACTTGGTCAAAGAAGGATCCTACTTGCTTTAACGTTCACATATATGGTCACAAACACAGTCAAAACAAGAGACATCTGAACCCTCTAGAGCTGCCTGGTAAACAGGGCTGTGGTACAAACCCAGGAATGCAACCAGTTGTGCCACTGCAGGGTAATTTCAGCTTTCAAACATTATGGCAAACCATCAATCACCTTTCTACACCCTGCCCCCCGGGTTTAACTTCAGATCACTTCCCCTGGCCAGCGGCTTTCGCTACTCCAGTAGGAGCATATTGTCCAATCCAAAAGCAAATTTATTTTTGCTATTGTTTCCAGACTTCATTCATTGAAGAAGGTCCTATCTGCAGCCAATATGGTCATGGTGATTGTTCCCAAAACAAACAGCTAAGAAGATTCTTAGTATTGGAGGGAGGCATTGCTTGCATTACATAATCCTCCATACATGGGAAAAATGACACAAAGATCTCGACCCTGCTTTCCTTGGGGACCGAACAGTTCAACAGACTTTTTTTAGATCAACAAGCATGCACAGAACGGGATTTTGGACCCGCTGTGCTGCAATTACTATTCTTCTAGATGGACTATTTTGTTTCCTGGGAAATGATACATTATTATATCAGTATACTGATAATAATAGTTGGAGAGTTATTCTACTGGATTTACCATAGCCACAAAATAAGTCAAATGAAGTATTTTTTTTCTTCTGATAATAAAGTGTTATCAGTGAACACTTACAAGTCAGTGGAATGAATTCTTGATTTTAACTCAGATCTTAAAATGTGAACTGTCCTAAGACTAGAAACACTAGGATGAGAGAGGGTTTAGTCACGATATTTCTTTCTGAAAAAAATACTAAATAAAACCATTGCTATTCCAATGAAACTTGATAAATGATGTTGATGTGAACTCAGGGACAGAGAGAAAAACAGAAAGCGTTGATGGACCTCATCCTCTTCTCTTCGCTGAAGCCAGGAGAAACTCTAGTGAAGCTGATGGAGTTACAGTGATACAAAACTGTAGTAAGGTGAGAATTGCACAACTTGTGTTTAACTAGATGCTATTACTTTAAAAACAGAGTTTACTTCACTAAACAATCTGCAAATAAACACAAACCAAAGGGCAAATGAGACATATTACAAGTAAGCATGCATGCAAAAAAGGTAAGTGCAAATTAGATTTGAATATTCATGAGTCACAAATCATTGACAGTTTGAAATAATGCAAAACAGCTTTATAAATGAGGTTAAGGCAAGGGACATCAAAGAAAGGCATTGCTAAATCAATAGCAATTTGATTGTGCATATACTTGTAAATTGTGGTTACAGTTTTTGTGACATGGGGGAAAAATACTGCACATGTAGTGAAGAAGGGACACATAAATATTCTTTTTGAATGTGTTATATTTTTGCAATTCAGCACGTACTTGTCATGTATAAAGTGACCAGATATCATTTTTTAATTTTTTCCACCAAAAGAATTATAGTTGCCTTTCAGTATCCAATCTCCTGTGTTGTGTTGCTTAGTATGACAAAAATTTCAGTTATCAACAATACCTGAACAGCAATACTGTAAAATAGAATAATTACTTACTTCACTTGACTTCAGTAGAAGGCTCACCTGCTAATCAAAGCACTGTCATAAAATCATAGCCAAGGGAGGTTATCTACTTGTTCAGAGAATTTAGTTCTCAGAAGTGGGAATCAGATGAATTGCAAGTCTCGGAGCAAATTGCTGGAGCACAGGGATTTACAAGAATGATAGCTTGAAGGATGGCCAGCCTGACCATTTAAATCAGAGCTTCTTCGTTTTTCTGGCTGTAAGCATCGATAAAGTATTGGATTTCCTTTCTTATTTGTGAGTTCTGCGGATATTTGATATTGAATGGTTTAAAATGTTGACGAGAGCACAGAACCAAAAGGCAAAACTGCCAGAAGTAATCTGCCTGTTTAAAATTATTCCAGGGTGTTAGTTTTTCCTAAGGGTTTATATTTTGGTTACTTAACACTCACTCTAATATACTAAGCGATTCCTTTCTTCAACATCCTTTACAGCCAGTGTAAGGTCCTTACTCTCTGGCATGACAAATGAAGCTTCACTGGGTCAAGTGAAGCTAAATAGATACGTTTACCAATACTGATAGCAAAACCAAGCAGGGATATCAATTTAGAAATGGTAGAGTGTACTCTAGTTCTTTAAGAAGCAGCACATGACTTCTTGCAGTGCTGCCTTTAAAAGCATCCACTCACATGAATGAAGCTGGCAATTAACTCGTGTCAAAACATTGTAGAAGGAGAAATCCAGATGTCGAATAACTTAGGAAAGGGATAACCTCATGTCCTCCCCAATCCCCTAGATGACCTTGTCAGAAGCTGATGTGTCTCTTACGCTATCACAATATCGAAAGATACCTGTATATGGCAATTTAAAATCAGAGAGCTTTCTGCAATAATTCTTTAAATCGGTGTATTCCTCAGCATGAATAAACAATAGATAAATTAGAAAGATCCGCTCAAGAATGTAAAAAGCCAGATTACCTCTGTTCCCTCCAACCTTTAGAATCTGTGGAGAGAGAAAGGAATCTTCCTTTAGGAAGAGCAAAAGGGAAAGTTAGCTCTTGGGCATAGCAGAGAGCTTGAAATCATCAGTCTTAGATTTCCTTCCGGCTCTCTCACTGTGACTGGCCAGGTTTATGAGAGGTGAATTATATGCCTCCTGCCATATCTGTAAAATGAAGCTCACGATACATAGCTTTGTGATGCTATGACACTGAATTCATAACAGAACATGAGATACTCTGATCAAGAGGTATCAGTACATGCCCAGTACGTTAACTTTGTAATCCCTGTTCAAATATCCATCTTTAGATTACGTAATACTGCAGATTTTGTTTGTCTGTTTATAACGTCTTGCGCCTTCAGTAAACACAACATCTTAATTTAAATGAGAAGTTACCCTCTCTTTACATCAGAAATTATTGTCAAAACTGTGTGTGCCTATAAGCAAAGGAAATAAATACCAGAACTCTTTTATGTGTTTTAGACTTACATTGCACCCGCTGCTATGGAATCTGAATGCTGCTTAAAAGAAATGCGGTTCTGGATGGGCTCAGCCTGGAATAGCTATTGCATTACTTATGAAAATAGGTCAATGGCGTTACAGACCATTCTTCAGTTCAGCAGAAGAATGCCAACAGCCTGTGTCAGGTCAAAGTTTGAAAGGATTGGGTTATTTTTATTTTCTGGCAAATTCCTTTTTCTCAAAGAAAATAGAAAAAAAAAAAAGAAAAAAAAATTAATGCAGCCAAAGAGCAAAGTCTCTACAATCTCCAGAAACCTGATTAATTTTATCAGGATTTTTATTTCTATGTCATTCACAGATTTCTTTCTCCTCTATACTCTTTGTGGAGTTTTCTATACCTTTCCAACAAACTTCCTCTACTGGTCATTGGTAAGCCCTTCTTTAAGGCTACTGATGCTGATTTCTGTGAGTGGGGATATAAACTTTCACAGACCCAAGAGCAGGCAATGCAGAGCAGCTCATATCAGACCACCTGAACCCCACATCTCTGTTATGAATCACCAAATCAGAGACCTGCCTCCCTGTATGTGATCTAGATTTATACTAAGGACACCTCTTCCCGGGTTCAAGAAGGTAAGCTCTCTTTTTGACGAGAAAGATCCTGTGCTTGCATTTTTTTTTCTGCATGATCACCCTTGTCTGTCTATTTCCCACATCCTTTCCTCCCCTTGTGTCAGACAAAAAGGGACAGCAGGTCACTAGGACCACATTTGCAGTAGATGTTTTTTGCATGTTTCCCATGCAGTATTCCATGAATTTTTGGGGAAAAAGCATAATTCTATTGTATTTCTAGGCTTTTACTCCTTCCATTTACAGTGTACATCAGATTTCTTTGAGGATGAGGGACAAAGCTTTAATGATCTCCACTACTCTCCCATGGTAGGTTCCTCAAACTCTTTCCTGAGCGAGACATCGTTTATTCACATTTGAATTATTCAAGTCTCTCATGGGAGAGAACAAAGGTATAGTGCTGGGGCTCGTGTCCACCTCTCTGTGGTTCCTGCCTACTTATGTGGACATTCCTTCTGAAAACTCTGAAAATTGTGTTTGCGTGTGATTGCCTCAGGGAGATAGCAGAATGAGCTGTGAATAAGATTAGAAGACAGTACAGTTGCTTTTTATCCCCTTCTCTAAACTAACTCGTACTGGTTTTTTTTTTTGGTGGGTCTTTGATCAGAATCCAGGAAGCAAAAAGGAGAAGACCAAAGTCCAAAACTGGATCTCCTAGTCACCTCATCCATGCAATAGAGAGTGGAATGGAAATGAATACAGCACTCCTAACAGTCTTGTATCTGATGAAAGGAAGGACTGCTAAGATGAGCAGAGGAGAGATGGCTCCAAACAGGAGACATCAAACACTATGATCAGCCAGCAAGTGAACCACTAGTGCCCAAATCCTATAATGTGGAGTCTTGGCTGACATAGCAGTTGGAGACAAGGAAAATGATGTAAGCTGTAAAACGTGAATCTTTGCAGATAATTCACTATCAACAGTGACCTTGACATCATGGAGGCACAGTGTATCTCGGAGGCATTGAGGGCCTGAATATGAGTTTTTTGCACGTACCTAAAGTTCATAGTGATTTGACTGAAGACAGTCTTGTTACACTATCATTATAGTAAAATAAATAGATTAAAAATTAATAGAAATCATACAGAAAGTTCCTAGAACATCACTTACGTTTCTAATCAACTATGACGTAAGACAGCTTCCCTTAAGTTCATAATATACACACAAGTTCTCCTCTGCTGATACAAGAAACCAGCTCTGCTGCTGGGGTATATATGTCCTCTAATTTTTCCCTACTAAATTTCTTCCAAAATGCTAATGCTTCTGAAATAAAAAATAATTACATAATACATTTTGTCTTTAGAGTAAATCTGGTAATTGCCAAATCCTAGTTGTCAATACAATATTAGATCGTGTGTGACCCAGACTTCACATGTGTCAACAAGTAAATTTGTCTCCTTCTGTTATTTCAAATTACAGGAGACAGAGACATAATCCTCACTGATCAATTTGAAACAAAAATGCTTTACCTTTTGTTATTTCAATGCCATCTGTTAAAATAAACCAAATGCCAAACTTACTACATACACAGGGCACTAAGATGGCTTTTTATTTTGGCTTGCATATTTCAAGGAAAGCAATGCATTTCTATATACTCTGACTTCTTTACATGAATTATTATGTACTGCAAGTGACATCTACTGGAGAAAGCAGAGCTAAATGCTTACTCTACAAACTTTTTTTTTTGCTATTAAAAAGACCTCTCCTCCAGGAAATACAGCTGTTATTTAATAGAAAATTTGCATCTGTACCCATCAAAATAGAGTTACAGAAGCGCTTTCAGGGTAGTTAAAGAAAACTGTAAGACTGTCCTTTTCATAATGCAGAAGGTACAGAAGGCTTTTTCTTTTTTTTCTTTTTCTTTTTTTTTTCTTTATAGCCAAGCTGTTAATACCACAAATTTTCTGAGTTTACAATAAAGGACTTCTTGAAAGTAACAACTGTTTGATCATGGCGTGTAGTCATCCTTGGTGCTATAAAATTACTCAGAACGTATTATGAAAATATTCACCAAAAGAAACGTGGCTGCAGGTCCAAGTTTCAAGCTTGTATGTTGACAGATGTTATACTTAAACAGAAATTTAATTGAAGAGCTAATGCAGAACCATACTATTGACAATAGTATTGACAATATTACCTAGAAAGTCTGACAGCCTGTGCATTTTTAATATTACTTACTGGTTGAAGTTACCTATTGGGACACAACTTCATAAATACCTGCACTATGCTAAAACACTTGCAATCTGTATCTATCAAATGTTGCATGAGTTGGTGCCTAAGAGCAGCACGTTTCAAAAAACTCCTCTTCTTTCAGAGAAATATGATCAAAATCACAGGAACACACTGGGAGCAATGCAGAAAGCTGTGAACCCAGAGGCTCAGTGCCACTCAGAGCTCCCAGGAGTGTCATTACTTCTTAACATGGGCTCTTGAATTCTTGCTTAAAAGCCAACTCAAGTCCTTGGATAGATGAAGCACCAAACAGTCCAGACTGTTCTTACTTGATTTCAACACAGTGAAGCCTAAACAACAGTTCCAATTCCTTCTAAAGCTATGCTAGCAAATCACTTCTAAAACTACTGACAATTTGGGAGAAATTTCCCTAGTGTAGACAAAACCCTAGGGTTTAAATGTGTCTTCCCCACCAAGCATGGGAAAGAGTTTCTGAGCCAGAGAAATCAGTTCAGAAAATAAATCAATAGCTAGCAGCCATTTAAGGATTTGTTTATCTAATGCTGATCTTAATTTAGTTGCCATTTCCTTTATCAAATATATTTCCCTTTATTTATAAGGAAAATTTAATTTTGAAGGTTAGGCTTTAAGGCAGTGAAAAGGGACACCCTGCATAAATGCAGCAGTCAAAAGAAGATACATTTGTCTGCTTGGAGCAAGTGCAAGAGGAACGATACCAATAATTGTTGAAATGAGATTAAGTGGATAATCTGTATGTAATGTGCCTGGGCCTGATTGTCCCCCATAGCAGTAAAAACCCTAGGGAAGAGGCTAAAGGGATGATAGTTCCCAAAGGATTTCCGCATAGAAATGGCTCCTGAATTATTCCAGTGCAGGTGGGTCTTACCCTTTCTCTACTCTGTGGCAGAACAGAGTGTGGAAAAAACTCTCAGACCTGCTGGATTCCAAAGTTCAAAACCATCTGTGTGGAGATAGATCTTATGTGTTCACTTGTGCTCTAGGTTCTTGGTACCTCACTCCACCCTTTGGCAATGCTGCTACGTCCATATGCATTTCTCAAGCTTCCCTGGCCAGTGACTATCTTCTGGGATTCACATTTTCTGCAACAGCTACAGATGGATTAGAGGAAGCTATGCCTCACATTTTGTCCCTTCCAATACCTTCCTTCCTCTCTACCCTTTCTCTTTAGGAGCTCTCAGATTGCCAGAGTGTAGAAAGGAGGATGGTGCAAAAAGTGATTGATAGGAAGAAGAATCATGATCTGAATATATAAAGACTTTTGCCTTTAGTCTTAGAACTATAACAAGAGTTTTAGATTTTTGGATACAGAACTGGGGATATTATGACAACACCCAAATCGACATTGATTGTAAAGCATGAATATCACCTGGCAGAACTGGTGTTCTCTGGACAGGTAGTACGCAAAACTGTCATGCAATGGGTTTAGTCAGCTAAACTGGACCTCAAGCTTTGGCTGAGGCGTGTAATTTATAGTTTACAATATCCTGCCTTGTCTAAGTTCTCATTAGCGGAAATTGCCAGAAATTAATTCCTGTTGTCTACATGACTTGAGATATGTCCTTCACAGCAGAGGCTGAACTCTTCAACCATTTCTGACCTAAACTAAGCTTCTCAAACATTAAAATTAAATTTCACTATCATCTTCTAAGCAGTGCTTGCCAAATGCCTCACAAATGTCTAAAATAGACATACATTTTTAGAATTTGAAAGGGGTGCATATTCTAAAATTCAGCCCTACAAAACAATCTAGCTGTTTGCTGTAATAAGGCTTTAATCGTTTTTGTTCAGTATTTTCATTTTTCTTATTTTCTCTAACAATTGCTAAATATAGCCATTGCAGAAGTGAGAATGTAAATTGCCCATTGGAGAATTAGTTCTAATCATACTCTGCTTTCACATTTTAGTGCATTTATACTGGTGTAAGTGAAGTGTAAAGTGGTCAAAAAAAAAGATAAGAAGGCAATAAGAGGTGAAGCAGTACTACATATCCCATTTTGATATTAAATACCTATGCAGAATGATTGTAATGTATATGCCAGCCATCCGAAAAGAGAATGTGTCCAGAAAAGCAGCTAACTGAAGCATGAATCCTAAAAACACCTCCTTGATGTTGACAATGAAGAATTATTTTTACAGACAAACAAAAATATTCTGTATACTCACTCACACATATTGCTTGACCACAGATAACAAACCAAAGCGTCCCGACTACACTTTATAGTAAGGGACTATATGGCACTTGATTATGTGTGTCTTGACTTCTGGTGTGAGGAACATGAGTGCTATTTCCTGTGGTTTTGAGACATGTGGGAGCAAGATTACATCTTTCATAAGCTGCCAACCTGATTTCACAGAGTCTTGAAAAACATGTCCTCTGGGGAGGAGTATCCACAACCAAGTTGATGTTCTGGATTGCTTGTTGCTTTCTGACCTTTAGATTTGCAGAGCTGTGTTAGCAGGTATTTGTAAGAGTATATATGTCCATCCATCTGCCTAGTGTCTCTGGCTTCCAAGGTGGCTGCTGTGCATAATTTACTGTACCTGAGGGGTACAATATCTTTTCTGTCTGATGTATCTTTCCTTTCAAAGAGTTTAGGATTATAAAAAAAAAAAACAAACCTGAATTGTGATGTGGTAGATTAAAAGATGCCTGTCTAAAGAGAGCACAGCTGTTTAGAAAACTACTGAATATCCATTTTGAAAAGCCAACACTGAGAGAAACTTATCCCTGCAATGCAACATCTGGAGAAGCTGCGTTGCCATATAACAGCTAAATCTGCAGTTTGCTTCAGATTTAGCTTCTTGTGTTGATGAGACCAATGTGACCAAAGATTATAAACTGGTTTCCAGTCAGCTTTAACCTTCCAAGGTGTGGCATTCGAGTAAGTATATAAAGTTTATCTGTTTATCCAGAAGCTTTTTAGTAAAGGTACTGAAGCTTTTTAATCTGCACCTTTGGATTGAAAATTTCGCAAGCACATGCTTCCTTTTGCATCTTCTGACATTGCCATTTCTAGTTCCAGGCAAAAGTACTGTAAACACAGCCTTGCTCATGGTCTTCAGCACTCTCATACTCCTAACATAGGAGAGATCATACTGTCTGGTGAAATAGAGATGCAACCTTGTATTTAAGTATGTCTCTGTCTCTTTTAGTCTTTTATAAAAAACTCTGAAAACGAAGCTAAGACAAAAGAGGATCCTGGTGAATCACCAATAATGACAAATTTACGTTATTTTCAGAGTTCTAACACGACAAAACTAGATACTTGTCAAAGGTTCTTCATGCTGAAAGGAGGCCTGTTGCTGGAAGCCCCACATCATGTTGTGTAGAGAGAAAAAAACATGTATAAAATACAAGGAGATTTCATAAACTCAGAGTACCACCAAGTGGTTAGGCTGTAGACCCTGAAAAGTTTTTTTTCTATTTGTTGCTATGCCAGAAATTCTCTAAGTAGCATTAAGATAATGTTTTTACAGGTGACCACTGTATTCATCATTAATTGAGTGCCTCCACTCAAGTGTTTTTTGTCCTGCCTTTTGGAACAGCCTTCATGACTGCCAGTGCATATACTAGAAGCTGTAAGTGTGGCTACCCCTCTCCTTTTGGGAAGGAATAAATACAAGCTGAGAGCCAGGAGGTCTGGGCTTGCCACGGATCTGCTTTGTGGCCCCCCAACTGGCCATGTTCCTTTCCTGTCTTGGTTCTCTCATCTGTTGAAAGGGAATGATAATATTTTTTCTCATAAGATGCCATAAAAATAATTAATGAGTCACTACGGAAAAGCTCATGAAGAAATGAATAATTTGTGTATTTAATGTAGGGTTTAGATGGCAGGAGTGTAAATTAGGCTGCGATCCGCACATGGAGTGACAAAGATAAAAGGAAATATAGAACAGGAGCCTCATTCCAGCCAATACACAAAGTGAGGCAACAGTTTTGTGAAAAAAATTGTGTCTGCACATGCAATTAAAATATGTAGTGTAATGCATGAAAATGAGACAACACAATGATGCACTGGCAAGTTTCCTTCTTGCATTTCCTATTTCACAAGGCACTTTCAAATATTTGACTCTGCATGTTATTTTTTATTTCAGTTGATCAAGAACTAGACAAGTAGAATGGGTCGAGAAAACTTGGAGCCAGAAATCAAATATGAACACACCTATGCATTCCTGTAATAAACGAGCCCAAGACATTTTAATGGTCAGCTCCTCAACTGCTGTGAAAGGGTAAACTCTACTGAAGTCAATGGAGCTGCATTCAATTTAACCTGGCTCAGGATGCAGCCTCTAATCCTTTAACAAGATTTTAATGTTAGCCATGTGATTTCCATCTTAAAATCCCTGCAGGCAAGGCTTGGATTGAGCAGGGTTATGCTGGGGAAGAAACCTTGATAATTTTTCTTATTTTCTAATATTTTTATCTGAGTCTGTAGTCCTGTTCTCTAGAAACTCAATATTCATTTGAAAAATAAAAAAAAATCGTTCTGTTGCAGAAAACCCCTTGAAGCTGTGAAATCCCTTGAAAGCTAACTGGTTCTGAGCTGCATTCTTGCATCTGAAGAAGCTCTGGAACATTTCCCTTGCGCAGAATGATTCATTAACTGAGACACTCTTTAAGAAAAACATCAAGGTTCTGAAACTATCAGTCTTGGACTTGGGGGTTTCAGACACTTGCCTATTGTGCTTGGTCAAGGATGTATCTAAACATCTCTGCAAAAATGCCAAACCTGATAAACCCAACTGTGCCTGCCAGCCCTTCTGTTTTTCCAGGTCAAGCCTTGTCAGCTTGAATTGGAAAAACATTAACAAAGCAAAAGCATAGTCCTCTTCTTGCCAGCTTTGCAAATATAAAAAAGAATTTGAAATTTAGAAAATTAAAAGAAGCACAGCAAAACACAAACTACTTTGAGTCTGGAACAAGTGGAAAAGATCATCTAGGTAGAATAGTCCAAAGTTGTACATGGAAAGCTTGTCTTCTGTAAATGCCCTAGAGGTTTTATCAAATCTCCTTTGAAGCACATGTAGACATGATGCATTAACTACCTTTAGGGTAAATATTCTCTTCATCTCATTGTCCTTGTGACTTACATTTTTTTTTCATTTTTATATACACATTTATTTCCCCTTTCAAGTTATTGTTCCTTAACATGCTGTTTCCAACCTCAGTTAATCATCTCTCCCTCCTTTTGGACTACTGCCATTTCAATGTTTAAAGGCTGTTATCATAGCTTCTTTTCCTTAAGCTCTAACCATAAAGTACCCTTAGCCTCTCACAAAATAGATCACACCTTGTAATACTTGTTTCTGTCATCATTTCCTGGATTCTCTCTAAGGCACTTGCTGTGCATACTGAACATAACAGCAGACGAATTTATTTGCAGAAAGGTAATGTAACAACAACAACAACAAAAAAAATAAAAATTGAAGGCTGTTCTGTATAAATTGACTTGTCCAAATAGCAGATAATTTGGCTAATAATAAGAAATAGAACCCTACACCAACCATCAGCAATAAGCAAATAAAAATCTTAATTCATATCTCTGTGTTTTCATGAATAGATCTGCTACTTGTGCAATGCCATTAAATTGAAACCTCATGTCCAATATGTTCTTATCTCTCACCCCAAATCTTTTCCATATTACTGTTCTTCCTGTAGAATGTTCCTTTGATTTTATGCCAGATAGTATATATTCCTCCATGTGTATTATTTTACATTTATCCACATTAAATCGTATTCATTTTAATGCTTTCTAAGCTCCCCTGATGTTTGCTATTTCCAGTCTTTCCTATTTTGGTATCATCTCTAAATATATTCATTGTACAATTTCCTTTCTCTTTAAGATCAATAGGGTAAGATCATTACTTTAACGGCCTGATTTTCAAAGATGCTGAGCACCTGTCTCTCCCGCAGGCTCCATTTGTGTCTGTGTACAGAACTAAGCAAACAAAATTACTTTTTTTGGTTTGATGCTGAAAAAATATTGAAAAATATACCTTCTGAGTGAACCCAAAGCTCAATTATTTTTTCTTTTATTTCTGAGATGCAAACTGGAAAACATTCTTTTTGGATTAACCACAAGGTTTCTTTTAATCTGAGGTAACCCATTTTGTTTCATTTTTCTTTAAAGAGAAGTTATTGCCCTCAAAAATAAAAAATACAAGAAATTTTGAAGTGAAATATAAGTTTAAATTTTCTTTAGAAAATGGTTAAAAGGAATAACATTTTTCATTTTGGCACTTAAGCAGGAGTCATGAGTTTGACATGAATTCTCAAATAGTTTTTTTTTCATTTAATCTGCACAATGCAAGGGATAATACAGTCTGATCTGGGAAAACTAGATGTTAAAAAAAACCCAGTTCCTGAACTGATAGCTAAAAAAATTAACTGTAGGAGACTCCATTTCCAGCTGCTCTTCCAGGAGCTGTGTCACATGTGCATGGCTCAGCTGGAAGCTTCACTCCTCCCAGATTGGGCCCCCAAATCCTTGCTTTGGCCAGGTTTCTGCTCTCAATTCTTGCCTGACCCTGACCTGAAAATGCCTTTTTTTTTAGTGAAAAAACAGAATTGAAAGAAGTCTGATAAGCTCTAGTTGCTGTGGAAAACGTGGACTCTACTCCACTGCTCCTACTGTTGCTATACAGAATTTTTCCATTGCAGCACTGGTCCCAGAGACACTGTGTCTCAGAGCAGGCAGAATTTGCTGCATCCGTGGATGTGGGTACATCCATTACATCACCTATCTAATAGCTGGTGTAGGGGACGGTTTCTGGAACTAGCATCTTTTGATCCCATATCCTGCAGCATGAGAATCCCATGGCCCTTTTGAACTGGAAGTGAAGGATTGAGGTTTTTACCTGAATGCAACTCATAAACACCAAAAATATGTTGAAAAGAGTAATTTTCTCCTGTCTTTATTTACATAGGTGATCCTGTTAATTGCCAGAAGCTAATCAATTAAATACAGACCTAAATTTTGATCTGTAGAGCACACTATTCTCTATCACATTGCAAACTCAAGAGGCAGAAAAATACTAAAACCAATTCTTAGTTTAGCAGAGAGAAAATAATCGAGACTCCCTTGAAGAAAAATCTAACCTCTTTTTTAACGTACAGGTGAAAGTTGTATCACAATGGAGAGGTAATTTGTGTAAAGATATTTTGGACAAAGGTTACATGGTAGAATATTCAGCTTAAGCACTATCCCAGCACTCTCCTACCTACAATTAAAACATTATGCCCTTAACTTCTGTGACAAGATGGGTTTTCAAAGACCTCTCATGGGAATCAAAACAGTAATTACCCATTCATCAGGCTCGAGAAGTATGAGCTCTCATTTTTATATAGAGCTCATTAAAATAGATTTGGAAGATAAATGCAAATATATGAAGAGGTGGGAAGAATCCCTAGGTAGAGAGATTTCATTCAAACAGTGGTCTGTAATTTGGCACAAGGCAACTACTAAAATGTTAGTTAAAATTGTCTCTTACTTCTTCATACACTATGAAAATACATCCAGAGTTTTCTGAGTGTTGTTGAACAGGGTGAAGAGAGGAATAAAAGATTTTTTTTCTGTCTTTGGTAAGAATGGATTTATAATCCAACCAATGACCCAGTATCAGCACTGAATTCTGAAGTTACAGAACTGTTGGAGTTAGGATGCCTTATCAAACCTATGTGAAATCTGGGGAACACTCCATGAGAGAATGTCTGTCAGATTAAATATTTTGAGTCTATTCCATTGACTAGATCTTCTGGTCTGCTAGGTCATGACACACATCTATCAGAGGATGGTAGTACAGAAGCCACAGGTGTCAGATACCAGGGTTGATCTGCATTGATGCAGACGCCTTGGTCCCTCATTTAGCAGATATATTTAGCAGATATATTTAGCAGATTTAGCCCATTCTTTGATGCTGGTACAGGATTATACTTGGTTTTATATTTTCTAGTGTTCTGTTTGGAGTGGTTTTAAATTTCTTGTGCACTGGGGCTGCTTTTTTCTCTGCCTTTAGAAGATATTTTTACTTCTTCTAATAGGTCTTGCTGTTGAGAACTTACTACCTTGTAAATAATAATGATGTGAAGCCTTAAATATGGAGACAATTTAATTTCTGAAATTAATATCTGGATTTCAAAATCCAAATGGCTCAATATTTGGCTGTTAACTCTATCTCATATAATCCTAAATGATTATCCTCTGTCCTTATATGAGATTATTCATATAGAAGAACTATTCCTACTGAAGTCAATGGCAAAATTCCTTTTGATTTAATAGAAAGTTTTGCAGATTTTAGGGCCATAAGACATGCCAATCCACAAAAGTGCCACCTAACTTTTGCCCTATGCTCATAATTTCTGTTTAAGATACTGTGCATTTGGGAAAGGTACCCAGTTTTATTTTGAAGGTTGCAAATAATAAGAATTCACCATCTCCTGATAAATATTTCCACAGTTTAATTAACGTAGGTTTAAAAATATATTTCTAATAGAAATTTACAGAACATCATCTTCAAACTATCCGAGCCAAGTCTTTTTTTTGTTGGGCTAAAATTCTTTCTATTACCAGGAATATCTTCTTTATGCTATTCCTTGTAGATTGAAATCTGGTAATCTGTTGTATTTTATCTTCACTAAGTAAACAGACTGATTTTTGTTCTGACTACAACAGATGTAGGTATATTCAACAATCAGACCTGTAATACCATTGCAAAACAAGATGAAGATGGATTCTTTTCCACACAAACACATTCCTCTACATTATGCTATCACCTTAAGTTCTTCACTAGTTACATCGCATTATTACCATTTCTTAATTCAGGACTCATGCCTGTGGTACAAGCTAGAGCCATATAGACTTTTCTTTTTAAGATGTTGGCACAATAGTAACTATTTCAAGATTTGTTAAAAGTCAACAGTAGTGTTTCATGGAGCTTCTAAGCCAATGTTTTTTTTGGCGTAAACTTATGCAATCCTACGTATCTAAAAATATTTAATAGTTGCTATTCAACATCCTCCCTGCTTTTTACCAATGAAAAGTATTTTGTCTTTTCTATAAAATACGAATGTATTATCTTTCCAGAACATAAATATTTGTTGAATGCTTCTTCCTCTTTTGCAGACTGATAATTTTACATTCGTTCCACAGTAGACATCTGTCATTGCTAGCTACTATTTTTTTTTTCTGATATATTACAAAACCAATAACAAATTTTTTATGAAGGCCATGGGACATAGAATTTTTAGATCTTTCAGTTATTCACATCCTGCTGTTGTTGATTTTTATTCACTATAGTCAATGTCTCATATTCCCCCCTTATTTATTTATTTCAAAGTCTTTTCACTCCTGATTGGGATAGTTTTCAGTTTTGAAATAAAGTTTCTATTATTCTCTGTGGCTAAGCATATTTTTTCTTTTTTACACTTTTTTTCCTCTTTTTTTCTTTTCCAGTAATACATAAGGTATTTTTAAATATCTCCCAATTATAATTTGCATCTGTCTTTTAAATGCTCTATTCCTCTCAAATCTGTTCAAAGCTGGTTTTGGCTATGTATAGGCGTATATCTCCTGCACCAGGGGTCAACCACCCTCAATGTGAATCATAAATGGAGAGGTTTTGAGTGTCATGTAGCAGGGTTGATCCAGTGCCATGAGCGATGAGCCATGAGATCTCGAGAAAGGTAGTGCTTCTCAGTTCTTAGTTCCTACTGAGTTCTGAAAACAGCAAGAGCTGGGAGCCCCTAACTCAAACAGAGACAAGACAAGATGGAAAGAAAAATACAATCTGATATATCACTCTCAAAAGGCAACTGGCTGCTTTACTACTGGATGGGATTGTAGTTTGTTTGCACACAAAAATGAAGTTACGCTGTGCCCACTACTACCTTGATAATTGTCAGCAAATCATTCATTATCCATAAGAACAAAGTCTCTTCTAGAACTTTCTTGAATTTCTTCAAATACTTTTTTTTAATTAGAAAGTTATCAAGAATTTTCAGACATGTTAAGAATGTTTTACTGGGCACAATTTCCTGCACACAGCTCCTGATTAGCATCCTCCACAATGCAATTTTTCTACCTATCCGCCTCAGGTAGATTTTTAAAGAGCTGTTCATCCTCTTCCTAAATTCAGTCTGGTAGTCTGCTGCTGACTTCTGCATCACTACTCCATCTCATGATTTATCATTTAATATGTTGATCAATACTCATTCCAAGTCCTTTTTTTTTTTTCCTTGTCAATAATTTTAGAGTACATAATACTATCTTTAGTGTACACTACCCACTCCTTGTCCTTTAGGTTCCCTCTCTTTCCTAAACAGGGTATAGCCAGTGAATTTAGCATTCCAGTGACAGGAATCATTCTATTGGATGTGGTATTAATCACATATAATTGCTTTCTATAAATGAGTGTACCTAACACATTTTGTTTATTACTCAGACCAGCATTGGCAATTAGGCAACTAAATATATTTATATATATAAATGCCTCTTGGTGCCTTAAGTCTTTACACACATGCTGTTTTGAATGAAAGTTGCATGTTTGAGCATATACACTGTGTTCTAGCCATGGGCAACATCCCTTCAGATGCTAACATAAAGCCTCCTCAGCTACTTCAGTTGGTTTATCACAACATGGAAGTCCATGAGTGTGTGTGTCTGCATGCTGTCTATTTGACACGCTTCCATAATTACTCAGCTGTTTTCTAGCACGTTATGTTTAGAAGTTGGATTAAATGTTATCATAATAACACTAAAGAATTTTCATTAATTTAAGAGCTTGAGGTTTTCTTCTCTTTATCAAGAAAAAGTCATGCAGGAATTGTGAAAGTACTATTATGTTCTGTTGGTCAACACACACTTTTTTCCCCCCGGGCATTTCAATTTCTATACAAAAAACATAGCACTAACGAAGGGTGGTGTGGCAAAAAGGAAAAACAGAAATCTAATACCAAAAGGCAACAATGGACTTGGCTCTTGACAGGTTGAGGGGTATGCTTTGAGTTTTAGTATATTACAAGAGCAGCACAAATATGCTGAAACATGCTCAAACATATCTATAGATGAACATACAGAGCTTTTTAGCTTCCAGGCTGCCAGCATTCTCAGTAGTTGGCTCCATCTTAAGACAGCTTTACATTGTTAAAGCTTTCCAAGTTTATAAATATCTTGGAATCCATGATGTCCTGCCAAATTCCTTCATTTTCATTCTAGACATCGGTGGTTGCTGGCATAAAATTGGGTGCAGGAACTGAGGGTCTGTCTACACATATGTAGGTATCCATACTCTCCTACCATCTACCCTTATACATACCACAGTAGTACACACTAAGTCTGAGCAGACCAGCTCCCCTGAAAGTGTAGGTGAACTGCATTCGTTTTGTAGCTTGGATGTAATTTGCTAGGAGTACCTAGACTGATCAATAAGTAGTTCATTAGTAAACTCTTGTTTACCATTACCTGTATCTATAACTTCTGGACCTTCTACCTCTTTACTCTCTATTTATTTCCTTATTTTCCAGAATCTTATAACCATGCAATTTTCTCCTTGCTTCGTATTTAAACTTCTAGTTCTCATGACCACCATTCAAGTACAGACATAGAAAATCATTGCTCTCTTTGCCAAACCAAAGATTACCTTTACATATGCAGTTGGATAACTACAGGAGTGTACCAGGGTTCTTGTTTATTTCTGGAAGTAATATTCACATGAGTATGATTTAGCAGAAAAATATCTACTATTACTAGGCCATGGGAAAGTAACTGGTGGCGTTGACCCATTACTGGACCAAACTGCTTTGCTGAGTGTAGATCAAACACTTATAGCAGCTGTACTATGAAACTGAGGATGCAAATCCAGTGTTCAGCAACTTACCTGTGTATTCTGGGGTGTTTGTGCTTGGGGTACTTGACAACAATTTTTCAACGCCTTGACAAAGGGCTTGGGATACATGTGACCTATTCTGTACCCAGCAGCGTGACATGCAGAAAGAAAAGACAGTATAATACTGAAGAACAATTCCAGGAACAGACTGCATCCATCTCAGTGCAGACTTGTTCACATCCTCATAGGGTCAGTCTTCTCATTTGGATTATTTAGAAGATATATGAGAACCTGTAGTTGGGTGAACTCACATAGGCAATCACTTGCTACATCTAATAATCTAATTCTAAAAGGAAGGCATTTTCCATGTTATAGTTATAGAAGATGTTTAAGAGCTGAGCATGTTCAGCTTCAGGTAGCAGCTATGCTAGTCATTTTTAAAAATAACTTGCTGTCTCCTCCTTGTCTATCCTAAATGTATGGTGGCAATCAAGGAAAAAGTTCACATAGACAAATACTGGATATTTCAAAAGGCAATTTTTGCAGTGTTTAATACTCATAGGATGGCAAGCTTAGCAGGTAAAGAATATGGAATTTCGTGAATAGCAATAATTTTTGCTACCAACAGCTTGCCTGCCGTTTAAAAATCTCCAGAATATAAACTGTGGAGCCCCCGCTGAAGTCCACAGCCACTGCAGGCCACTTCATCTTCCCTGCACTGTCACTTCACTGAAATCCTGAGTGGCTTTGGAAAAGTCACTTTTGTGCTTCTAAATGCTCACTATCCAGTTCAGCACTTCTCAGAGTTCCTCCATTTTCTCATCCCAGACAGGATACTTTTCAAGCATCCAAACAGGTCCATCTTATCAGCTGGTTGGCAATCTAGATGTTTACTCTGTTCATTGATACACTGCCTAATCTCGCATATTCCTCCTGCATCGTGTTGATTCAAGCTTAGTTTCTTCTGCTTTTCGTTTTGGACATTCTAATATCATTAAGTCCTTAATACATTGGCTAATTAAAAAAAAAAAAAAGCCAACTCAGACAGGTTTGCGTACTGTGAAAAGTGGGTTTGTTTGGACTTTAACCTTCTTTTTACCTCAACATCCCAAACCTCAGATTTTTTTTGGCCTTAATATTTTTTTTCTTTTAATTCTCTTTTCTTGAATTGGTAGGTGCATGTTGGAGCAGCCCTGAAAGTGAAGCTCAGCAGTGACCCTTCTTTATGTTGAAGATGGCATGATTGCAAAAGTAGGAGGAAAGGAGGAGGACTAGAGGTATCTTTGTGGGCTGAAGGAGTAGGTAGCATAAAACACAGAAAGGCTGATGAAAGTATTCCATAGACAGGAAATGGAGCTGGGCTGTTTGGATGGAAGAATATACTGAGGTCTCACAGCTTTTCATTTCTGATCTGCTTGAGCTATTATAGTGATCTGTATTGATTTGTCAAAAAAATCTTTTCATTTCCTTTCTAATAATGGCCTTTCAGAGGAAGAGACATGCATAAATTTAGAAATTGAGTTTAATTTAAAGTGAAAACCTCCAAACTTACCACTCCATTAATATAACGCCCATAAACAGGTAGTATCTGCATTTGGATAACTAGTATAAAATTGGCTTTCAGCAGGTCCAAAAATAAAACTCATGATTACTAGGAAATTAAAATGCATACAGCAAAAATAAATTGAAAAAAAAAGAAGAGCACAGCAGTCAAATATAATTAATGAAGCACCATATATCTTTCCCATCTATTACTCATCATCATCAACCTGTGTTGACAGGATATGGGCACAGATGGCAGCCAATGTATCCTTTGCTTGCCTTGAGCCTATGCCACAATGGATGCAAGGTTAAGACAGGATACATTCAAGTTACCTGTACTGGGCTAGAAAAACTCACTGTCCTGGGTCCACCCCATGACTGGTGAGTTACTGTTAACCTGTATAGCATGTCCCAACCATATAGAAAGCCTTTGTCACTTTGGCATTGAACAGATAATGCTGGTGGCATTGTATCCCTTCTTATCTATACAAGCCTTTTCCAGGCAGTTTTAAGACTTACGCTATCGTAAGTCCTAAAATGATATAAAAATATTTCTCTTGTTTTCTGGCCTATGAGCCAAACCTAAAACTGAGTGAACTCAATGAGAGCCCTTATTTACTGGGATAGGTTGTGGTTCATGTCCTAAGAGAAAACTTCTGATATATTTGGGGAAAAAAAAACCCCAAACACTGCCCTCTCACACCAAAACCCAATAAAAAAATCTTATTTGAACATTTCTACTTTAAAAACAGTGACCTTCATGGGTCATTATTTGATCTGTAATATTTCAGGCATCTATTAAAAGCCACAATTCAATATCATGGTCAATCTAAACCTGCAGAGGCTGGTGAAGTAGATTATATGATGCATTTATATTTCAACAGTAGCATTTCACTACCTTTTCTGATGTATTTTTAGATTATGAACAGGTTCCTCCATTTGGAGTAATGATTTCACTAGTGTTATTCATTAGTTGTAGTTCTGTATCAGCATATTAAACTTGTAATCAGGTGTGTTAGCATCCATTTTAAAGCTTACATTATATATATATATTTAATATACACACATATATATGTAGAAGAAGAGCTTCTTATTATTGTCAGGTTGTATTAACATTCAGCCAGGGACTACTTTGTTTGATGGAGAAGCAAAGAGACTTGGATGTTTAATTCTTCATTAATCTTTTCCTTGCTGTAATGAGCAAAGGTGTAAATATTAACACCTCTGATTTTCAAGCATTAGTTTAAACTATCATCCATAAGTCCACTTTCATAAAGGCAAAATATGTCAAAATTGAACTACTTTGCCCTTAGTGAATAATTTGACTTGAATCTTTGATTTACTCATATTTTGATTTCCAAGATTTGTGTTTCCGAAATATTTTTAGCCGTAGCTTTTTTTTATTTTGTTGAGATAATTTATAATATTTGAAATTGCAAATCATTCAAAATTAATGGATTAATTTTTGTTATTATCTGTTTGCATAGTTTTCTCTTTATAAATTATTTGTTGCAGCCTTTGTATTGTTTTTCTGCTTGTAATTGACAGCTTTATAACACCTAGGGGCATATTTGAGGTCTCTTTCTCTTTTCAAACACTATTCTCTATCCACAGCAATGGCTGTTTTTCTTTGTTTCTTTGCTGTCTGTGGAAAGCAGATCAGAGGGTGTTACCGAATGTGGTAGAATCTTACATTCTGTTGCAACTAGCAGTTTACTTAAGCTATGTAACTAAGCGTCCTGTAAAAGCAATTGCCCTGGCAAATCCGATGTTTTCATAAATCATGAACAAAACTTCTAAGATTGTAAAAACCTTAAATATTTGTATCCACTTTTTAATTGTTGATGTGCTGATGTCAAGCCACCATGCAGTGTATTTTTAGTAGCTCTCCCCATGACTAGTTATGTGTAGAAATAAGAAGTAAGGGGTATCACTTCTGGCAGAACTGGAGTGAATTAGAAATTCTTTTTTCAAGACATTTTAAAATATTCACTTTTTTTTAACCTCCTTTAAATCTACCTCTTGCTATATTTTGCAACTGTAGGGATTTAATGCATGATGCCTACATATGTGTACATAATATTCTCTACCTTTTGTCTTTAATATTCCTTGGTTTTTAATTATTAAAGATAAGTATTTGAATTATAAATATTCTAGTTATACAGGAATAGGCAAAGCAGGCACATACCCTCAGGCAAAATTCTTCCATTATCCATAATCCTTCTGCCTCCTGCCTCCATTTCTCTACCTCCTATCTTTATGTCGTCTCAAAAAACACAGAGGCATTCTTTTAAACTAACCTTCTCCTCCCCACTTAAACCATAGAAATCCCTTCTCAATATGTATAGGGGCCTTTTCCTTGAAGTGGGATGTCATACTTGTCCTAAATATAATAAAGTGCTATCTTCAAGGCATTTCTGCATCCAAAACACTCCCCAGAAACCTGCCTAGTCCTCCCATCTAACCAGCCTGAATGTCACAAATCATAGCACAGAATCTGCTTTATAGTGAATCATTAACATTGTCAGGAATGAGTTGGCAAGGAAAAAAAAAAGCTTTCCATTAGAGAACTGAAGGAGAATATACAAATGACAGCATTGTCATTTCTCTTACATTGTTTTATAAAGTGCACAACTGATTAGGAAGAGTTTATTATAGAATATATATCCTGTGTATGCATACATGACAATTTTGTTTTCATCCTGTACTGTTTATAAGTGTGTATGGATGTGCTTTAGATTAACTGTCCTACTTTAGGTTTTTGAATTATACCAATAACAGTTTCATTATGTGCAAAAACCGTCTAGCTTTAACAAATACATTTGGAAGCTAAGAGTACAAAAATGCAAGATATATGTGGAAGGTGTTTTTAATCTGCATAAAGATTAATAAAGATATTCCAAACTCTTGTTAGGCAGTACCTGAAAAGGTCCTTCAGGATAATATTACTTCAGCGTGTAGACACAGTTATCTGATTACAACTTGGAGGTATGTAACTCCAGTGTAGATGCTTTCTTGTCAATTTTCCTGTTCGGCACAGCTTGAATGGGATAATATACACTTATAACATGTAATACAATTAGTTCTCTTTTGAGCATCAAATATTGTAAAGAAAGTCATTTTGATCAATACATGTGATGCTTTTTATATAAAAACCTAATATATTTGTGTTGTAAATTAGGGTTTTTTTTCCCTTCATATCTTAAAAGACAATTGCATGGAATTATACATGGCTTTGTTGTTCATGGAGATAAAAACGTGTCAAACCATCAGCGGCAAAAAGTATGTGAGGATATACAGTATGCACCTAAAAAAAAAGAAGATTGATTTTCAAAGAACAAGTTAATTTGCTTTGACAACACTGGTAGCTTTCTTTAAATAGTTGTAAATACTAATGAAAAGTATGCAAAGCAGACACTACTCCTCAAAATTTCACATGCACTTACACAAATAATTTTAGTGTGCTTTTCTTTTTCTTAGGTGGTCATGTGTGCAATTAGGTCACTCTGATTATATTGGTTTGGTGTAAACCTGGGGTATTTAAGCCATTTTAGCTGAGTTTTGGATTTATGCTCATGCCACTGAGCTCAGGATCTGGCTGTATGCTGCATAGTAATTGCTAGCCAAAACCAACAATTCCTCAAACTTTCAGTCTCCTACTGGTATTTAGGTGTGGTTTGAGTGACAGCATTACACAGGCAGAGGGAATCCATTTTTTTCTCCTCTCAAATAGGTTGATTGTGCAAGAGCTCCTTCAGACAGAACAATTTGCATGGTATCCATCAACACACAAACTACTTCCTTCACAGGGGAACTGCCAGGAATACATAGGCACCAGAGTACTGGGAACAGCATGATATCCAAGACATGGCAGTCTAATTGTGCTAATACTTAACGACGTTGCCTCTACAACCACTGCAGCTTGTCCCAAAAGACATTTGGGGAGCTGGGCAAAAAGGACACCACTCTTTCTAGCTCTCTGCTGTTGTGGTGGAAGACGATTTTAAAGAAAAGCAAGATAAGAACACTAACAATAATCCTAATAAAAATAATAACACAAAGGCAAGTCTTTTGCTTTGAACGTTATTCACGTCTTCCTTTAGAGGACCTTGGGACAACTTTGCATAAAGTGAAGGCTTGATCCAATGGCTACTCCACTAATTTCTCAGAGGTCCTAAGAATTAAGCCTTACAGAGAACCGGTGTGACGTAGCTATTATCTATGTTTCTCACATGAAGCCTTCCTCTTTCTCACAGCAGATGAAACTGCTAGAGCCACAGCCACTAAATACAGGCATTTTATCAGGCAGTGAGACTTTAAATAGAAATACACCAGAAAAGGAAAGGAGACAGAACAAGATCCCAAACTCCATCAATTCTCCAAGACAGTAAAAGAGGCACATGGAAGAATTCTGACTTAAACAGTCAGTAAGGTTTTCCCTGCACTGACATACTGTTTGCTTGATCAAGAAAAAGGAAAAAAAAGGAGGAAAAAAAGAAGCCCAATGTGATTTACTGACTGTTGATAGAGAACTCTGCCTGATAGGTAAAAAAAATGCATGTGTATAGGTTTTTTACACATGCATATAATCAGGTATAGGTTATTTAATTAATGATAAGTAAAAAAAAAAATAGATGAAGGCCATCCCAATGAAATAATTGTTACATCAATTAGAGAAAATATAGATTTTTTTTTTAGAAAATGACTTTGCTGAAATGTTACTATTTTCTGTATGTGCCCAGAAGAAAGCATAAAATATTTTCCCCCGGGAAAGCAGGAGAGGATTGGTTTTTTTTTGTGGGGGTTTTTTGGTTTTTTTTTTTCTTTGTTTGTTCTTTTTTTCTCTTTGAGATTGGTCCTGAGTACAAGGTTCATTTTATCAGAAGGCTGCACAGTTACACAGTGAATGCAGTCAGGTTATCAGGAAGACAGGTGAGCTGGATATTTGAGTTCACTGCTTGGTTAATTCCTCAGAGCCTGACCCAGATAGGGTCAAACACCCTCAGCTCTCACTTAAAGACACTGTACAGATTAAATACAATAACCTGAATTGTTTTTCATTTTGCTCACCGGAACATGTTATCAGTAGCATAACATGTACCTAAGCCTCCAAAATAAAATCTGAAGGATATGATAGTCAAGGAAGTGTGATGTCAGTAAACAAATATACCCTACCCCCTCAGTAATTCTGCATCAGTGAAAAATGCAGGACTGAGCCTTAGGTTTTCATTGATAAATGAAAAATTTTTCCTAGTCGTCATGTAACACATGGAAAGAATAACCATCCATGTCCACATCTGCATGCTTATACATTCCCCTCCCCTTCTTAATATAGTAGCATCAGTCAAGAAGAGGGAGATGATAAAAATGAGTAATAGGCGTCAGTAGAAAGAGGGAAAATATTGTAAACACATGAAAACATATGGTTCAGGAATCCACTGGGAAAATATATCCAATAACCAGCATTGGACAAATTCTGACTAATGTGTAAGAGCCACCAGCAGTGCCCTGGAGCAAGAAGGCAAGAGGCAGAGAACAAAAAAAAAAGATGATGTCGAAAGGCATGACTTCTGTCTGTACAGTTTGTCTGTACAACTAACCCAATACCAGAATACCAGAAGTCATACACATGGGATAGCCTTTACTGCAGCATCTTGCAGTGACATGGAAGCACTTCTCTACACATCAATTACCCACTGGTGGAAAGTCAGAATGAAACTGAAATTGGAGAAAGACTTGAGAGTGGATTTAGAATTCAAAGAAGGGGAGAAATGCTGGATGGGGATGCAGACTCAAACAGGGAAGAGCAGTATGGGCAGGGATCAGAAGGAACAGGGGAAGGAACAAAGATGCATCTGTTCCCCTCCCTCTCTGTTACATTCTCTCTTTTTAGAACGTAAATTCTTCAGAAAAGCAGAGGTCGTTCCCATCTTTGCTCTTCTATAGTTCCTAGCACTGAATTATATACAACATAAATAGACATCAAATACAGTTCATACTTATCCACAGAACCATTTCTAATGCAATTACAGATTTTGTTAGGAAAGCTTTTAATGAATCATTTCGCTCCGATACGCTGAAATTTACTGTTTTAAAAAGAGAAAATATTGGGCTTGATAAGATAATATTAATTACTATAGTCATAGATTTTTAACTGATTCATTTTGATTTTTGTCTTGCTTTGAGATAAAAGCGAGTGTTCCAATTTTGAAATTTTCCATTAGAAAAAAATCTATTGTTTCTTGTGAAAACATAAGTCTTTGAAAGATTTCTTTCTAAAATGCCTAGCTGATTTTTTAACTACTTTAATGCCTTCATGTATGGGCTGACCAGTGATAGAAATATTCTTTATTTGGTACTTATTCAGTGGGGCTTTATGGGAAGACGAAATGGGAGATGCTATTCAAAGCCATATCATACCACTCATTTACAAGTTAAAGATTACCTGCTGCATGGAAAAGTAATCTGAATGCAATCACAGTGTATTTTGTGTGCTGTGCACAATAAATAGAAATTCTGGCTTATAGAATCAAAGAAAAAACAACTCTATTTTTTTATGACAAGAAACAAAGACTTCTACCATGCCACTTTTCTCCCTAAGGGTGAGACCGACCTAAAACACCACCAACGTATTTTCGCAGGGAAAGTTGCCAACTTATTGTCAGAGAGAATTAGTAAGAAGAAATATCAACCTTTGCCACCAAGATTAAAGGACCAACAGAAGAACTGGAAAAAAGAAAACAACCCCCCCAAAAACATATGAAAATTTGATTGTCTCCTTTAATTACTGTTTTCTTCCTTTACCTAAGAGAACTAATTCATCCTCAGTTACTTTTGTGAAACCTGGTAGTTCTCCTTTTCAAAGTCTGCAACCATTTTATTCTCATTTAATTTTAGGTCAGCCTCCATCATTTGAATTCCACTTTCTATTTCAAATCTAAATGATTCTAAGGATATAGAGGACCTCCTTTTCAGAACTTAACATCCTACGGGCAAGATGTAACCCCTATTTAGTAATTTAAATAAGTATAATGACTTTAAAAAATTGCTGATAGTAGTAATGCTGAACTCATCAAAATCGTACAGAGCTGTAATTTAACAATTTTGTAAGAGGAAACAAGAGCATAAGTAATTGTTGTAATGCACAAAAATGAACAAGTAAAGTTTTCTGCCATGTATTATATATATGCAGAAGCAAACGATCAGTTCATCATGACTTCTCACTTATCTGTTATCTCTTATCCTTCATTGGGATGTCATTTTCAGCCAAGCCATAGTGTTAGACTCCATTGCCCATTTGTTACACTTTCAAGTAAAAGCTTTTGTATTGAGTCAAATTTGATTTTCCATACAAAATGTCAGGATTCTGTTAGATTTGTAAAAAGGACATTTGACATTCCAGTCCCCAGTGAAATTTGATGTATTTGTGTAGATAGCACCAATTACATCATTAGTATACTAATTAGCAGTCATTCAGATTAAAAAATGAACAATAGAGTATCAGAAGAATTTAGAAGCATAGCCTCTCCCTTTGATCCAAGGATGCACGGTTCAAAAAATTGCATTTTTACCTCCTCAAATAGGAGACAAGTGCTGGCTGCTGCTTCTTTTTTTTTTTTTTTTTTTTTTTTTTTTTTTTTTTTTTTCCCATAGGAACAGTGAAGCTGAGCAGAGTAGGCCAGAGAATCTGGCCCGTGGCATGTTGCTGGCTCAATCAGATATGATATCCATGTCTAGTCCCTTCATTACCTCATTCCTCCTACATCAAGAAGAAGCCAATGTAAATTACTAAATGAAGAAAGCTATGTGGTCTTTCAAGTTAAATAAAACTCCTTGCATAAATGTTGCATCAGCTATTCGTCCCCCAGCATGCATTGTTTTGTCAAACAAGGCATTTTGATGAATCTCCTACCAAAATATAATATGTAACAAAGATTAGTAAAGTCCAGAAACTTGCCTTTTGCAAAAGTCCTCTTTTTAGTCTCACTCTGGTTGCTTTATTATTTGCAAAAGGAATCTCATCTCAGATGCAGCATCTGTTTTTCAGTAAAGTCCTGCTTTTTACCCAATTTTCCAGCCGGATTGACTGAGGCAAAAGGAGGTCAAGTGACTTGCCAAGGTCAAATGGCAATCCAGTGCTTTACCAAGGATTAGAATTTAGGAACCTCCTGATTAATAGAACAAATAACCTCCATGCACCAAATCCCCATGGGATGGGCAAGTCACAGAACTGGGTAGGATTAACCAGAAAGGACTTGTCTGCTTGGGTAAGCAAAATATACCCAGCACAGAAGAAATACAAACATTTTCAAGTTGCTGAGGCATAATCCTAGGAACCATTTACATGTGTGTGCTTGTGCAATTTCTGTGTGCTCTTTTAAAAGAGCAGCAAAGCACGAGGTTAATATTTGAAGCCATTGCATTAAATAGCATACACACATCTTTATTTAAAAAAAAATAGAATAGCCCATCTCGAAGTGCTATTATTTTAATTATTTAAAGAGGCTCAGCCACTGGCACTGCAGATTTGCACTGCGGAAAGCCCTATCTCCTAACAAAAGGGCACATGCTCAGAACAGCAAGTAAACAAACATTCCAGACATGCCTTATGTTCCAGCAGCAGCTCCTTTTAAACAAATCTTACTAGTTACAGAGCAAAAATGGAAACTGTCTGTTTTGATTTAAATCTGTCCCTGAGCAATTTCCATGAGTTAACACAGCAGAAGTACAAGTACAGGAACAAATAAACAAACAAACAAAGAAACTTGAGCTCGCCTCTAACAACTGAACCACCACCAGTTTCCAAAATGCAATCATAGAACCGTCCATTCTTGCACCACAATTAGGAGCAGCTCACAATGGAGGCGAGCCACTCCACCCCAGCCAAGGGAGAGGGCGTTGAAATGCTAATTGCACACAAAACTTCAGTGGTGCTGGTGATTAATATACTTATTGTTATTGTTAAAATTGGAATGCCAAAGAGTATAATATAGCAGTGCTTTTGTGTCCTCACAAAAGTGTCTCCTTGCACTTTCTTTGGGTGCCAGAATTACTCAACTTCATTTTACGGTTTTCACTTGCATTGAATAGACAGGAGACGTGGAAGAACAGCTATTGGAGTATTTTAAATAACGCAATCTAGGTAAGAATGATTTTTTGTTTAGGAAACCTGTAGTGGGGAGGACAGAGGGAACTAGTAGGATATGTTCTGCTAGATGAAAAAAGAATGGAAGAAGACCTGGAGTTCATTCTAATCTACGAGGTCCTGATTTTTCACTCTTTCAAATTTACTCAGGTCATGATCCCTTACTCATTCCTATAAACTACTATGATTTCCAACACAACTCACCAAAAGATTTGCATGAACACCATTTGATGAACACCAAATGGGCTGTTACTGTCTGCAGTTATATGCTTAACTCTAAATATTTACTGAAAACATTTTTCTAAGTTCTGCATCTTGCAGAATCAAGCTTTCAGAGTTTAATTGCTACAGAAAGATTTCCTAGGGAGAGGTGGACGTTCATGCCCTCTGTGAAGCAAGCCCCTTGTTCATTTTTGTGGGATTCATGAGAACAACCACTGGAATCAACAATTACAGATCCTTGCTGTATGGCTAGGGTGGGACTGCTTATAATCCCGACCCATTAGAGATGGGGATAACTAGGTGGTAACTAGGGTATTTAGTCTAACTTAGTCTAACTTAGTGTCTAGTGTCAGTGTTATCTCAACAGTAAGTAGCCTATTTCTATACTCACATGTATTATGTTAGCATAAACTAATAATTATAATATTTAAAATATTTAAGACGAAAGACACTGCAACTGATCATAAGCTATTTTGGGAGTGATACTTGTTAAAAAGAGGATGCTTATCTCTGTTAGGAGACATCAGGGTGCTCACTTCAGCTGCATACATTTTGATTCATTGCCCATTACAGTTGTCAGTGCGTGTTTACGGTTGATCTTAAGGAGTATTTACCGTACTTTAAAATCAAACAAGTAAGTAAATAAACAAATACCTAAAACATAGCCAGGACACTGTAATAGTATGACTTCTGCTACAAAGTTCTTGCTGATCTTTAAATATCAAGCGATTGCCAGAATGAGGGCAAGGAACATCAAAGCAGGGCTAAGGAGTATTGCCATTGCTTAACTGGATGCACAGCTCTGGAGGAGCAGGAGAAGAAGGAGGAGGAAGACAGCAAAGAGGAAGAGCCCCTGAAGGTCCAGGAAGCTGGACTCTGGAGGGATGGCTCCAGGGAACAGCAGCAATAGGGAGCAGAGACTGTTAGAATTAGCCTTACCCAGATGATTTGGAAACAATTAGTGGTTTTAAAAGCTGGTTCAATCAAGTAGGACTAAACATAACAAGCTCAGCACGGTGTCGTAGTTTAACCCCGATCGGGACCAGACTATGCAGTCTCTCTCTCACTCCCCCCACCCTCCAAGAGAATAGGGGGAGATAATATAAGAAAAATGGCTCGAGGTTTGAGATAAGGACAGGGAGAAATCCTTAAAATTACCGTCAAGGGCAAAACAGACTCGACTTGGGGAAAACTATTAATTTATTACTAAAAAAAGCAGAAGAATGAGACAGGGAACAAGATAACCTCCCCCCACCCCTCCCTCTTCCCGAGCTTAACATTATCTCTACCACCTTCCCCACCCCGAGCGGCACAGGGGGGAAGAGGGAATTGGAGTTGTGGTCAGATCATCATGTGTTGTTTTATGCCGCTGCTTCGTCATCGGGGGAGGAACTCCTCACATTCCTCCCCTGATCCATCGTGGGGTCCCACCCATAGGCCACAGTCCTTCATTAAACTGCTCCGGCGTGGGTCATCTCTTCCACGGGGTGCAGTCTCTCCAGAACAGCTGCCCCAGCGGGCCCTCCATGGGCCACAGCCACATTCAGGCCTCCACCTGCTCTGTTGTGGGGTCTTTCATGGGCTGCAGGTGAATCTCTGCTCCTCTGTGGACCTCCATGGGCTGCAGGGGGACAACCTGTTCCACCATGGTCGTCACCATGGGCTGCAGGGGAATCTTGGCCTGGAGCCACATTACTCCCCCCCCTCCTTCACTGACCTTGGTGTCTGCAGCTGTTCCTCTCACAAGAAAAGTTCTTCACAACAGGCTGGCAGACACCTCTCAGAATCTCTTCACATCATCCATCTCATCTCCTCTCCACTCCTTGCAGCCAGGCCGGGCTGAGTTGGGCCCAGTCGGTCGCCTGGCGAGAGGCCAGAGGGTAAGGCCTGCAAGGCCCACGAGGCCTGCGCCTCCCCCTATGTGCCTCTGCCTCTGCCCCTGCTCCTGCTCAGCTGCTTCACATCTTCTCTCTTTTTTTCTGTTTTATCCTTCTTAAATATATTATTGCAGAGGCGTTATCAGGGAACATTCTGCTACCAGTTGGCTTGGCCTTGGCCAGCAGCGGGTCCGCCGTAGGCCCGGCCGAGTCCACTGAACAAAGGGGAGCAACTTCTAGCAGTTTCCTACAGAAGCTGCCACCTTAGGCCTCCCCTCACTAAACAAAATCACAACAACGGGTATGTCACAGCAGGTAGTGTTAATTTGTGTAAGTCAGGATCTACTCAAAAGTTCACTTACTCTCCTCAACAAGATGCTGAGAGAATTAGATCTTTTTTAATTGTTATTTATTTGCTTCTTTGGATTACTGAACAAAAATAATACAAAGGGCACAATAAAATATCAGTAATTTTTTTTCCAGGATCGTTAAGTGGCAGTTTGGCTTTACACTCTTTCAAGCATACTTCCAAAAGAGACTCCCATTGGTACACAACTTTGTGAAAGCAATTTTCTTTCTTAAGGTATTGTCCTACAGAATGATGCATGGAAAAATATCCTAAACATTCAACACAAGACTGCTGGAGAATGAACTTGTTACCAAAGCACAGGTTCCTAGCGCCATTTTATATCATTCCCATGGACTGGCAGATATGGTACAGGATCTACAGAAGTCTTGTCTTTCTGAAAAGAAAGGTGGAATATACTATAGCATCTGAAGCACAACAAATATGGACACTATGTGTTCATACTTCACAAAGATAACTGTATGAAAAGTATTGTAAAAGGTGACAGAATTATTTCAACTGTCCTTAGTACTTCCTAAGAGATACACTTTCCTCAGCGTCACAGCCTCAGTGTTAAATTCTTTAGAACATATCCTGCCTTGAACAACCCTCTGTGTCTGGGAGATGCTATCTGTACATCTTCTGTTTTAAGTATTTTATTACAAAAAAAGGAAAATTTAGAGGATCCCATTGATATCTTTCCAACTTTATTCCCTAATACACATCCCTTAGACTCAATTTATATGTCACAAACAGAACTACAGATTTAAATAACACAAAAAATTGAACTCCACTCATGCAAACAAATTAAAATCCAACCATCTACTTTACACAGTGAGGCTCTGAAGTTCCATATATCTGTTGCATTAAGAACTTGTGTCTCAGACCCACATACAACAAGCAACAGTAGGTGCTCTTGCCCTTAAAACTATGTACCTTCTTCTCTTACCTGAAAGGCACTCCATTTTTGTACCTTTCATACAAACTGAGAAACTGTGCAGATCTGCCTGCAGCGTGGTGTGGCCGCAGCAGCTTTACGGCTGTGTTTCCACCACTTGACATGGCAGTGCATGGTGCATTGGCTGGCGCTAAAGATGGGACTACATCTTCCTTGGTTCCCCTGCTCAAATCACACTCACTTAACACAGTTGTTTTTTCCATCAATGTGTTTTTCTCCTTGTGACTGGAAATAGGTGTTCATTTGCCAAAAGTGCACATTCAGCACCTGAAATTTACCCAGTTTGTGCTTGCAAGATCTGGGACTGCATCTGCCTGACATGTCTTTGGTTTAGAGTGAAGGCAAAGGACTCCTCCATTCCGATCTACCTCTACACTCCATGGTCCAAATTTGATGGGCAGGATTATGGGACGGCAGCACGCAGTCTGGTAAAATTGCTGCCCTTGGGTGTCCCTGGGGGTGTGACACCTGGAGTCAACCCAGAGACGGAGCACACCAAAGGCGGTGCCAAAGGCACTCATGCTATCAATGTACGCACAAAACAAAGTGACTAAGCATGTGCATAGCTACCCATATGGAAAAACCACCAGATATGCGTACAGATTATGATTTACAAATATTAAGTACATTTTTCAAAAGCAGGCTGCAAACTGGAGAGCAATGCTGAGAGATTTACCTGCGTTGTTCCTACATAGATCTACGCAATAAAAAGTTCTTGTGCTGGTTTGAAGGTACTCCCTTTAGTGGCACAAGGAATATTTTTAGCATTTAAATTCAAGCAGGATTATATAGGGGATGGACTGAAGAAGAAATGTAAAGATTTGTCCCTTAATATGGATGTATCTTTTAAAAATATCCTGAATATTCAGAGTGAGGTCTCCTTTCTTTGAGAACCCCAACACCAGAGGTTGGAAGAATAGATTTAACCTTGACTTTCATGACATGAAAGTTTTCTGCCAGACTCTGGCTATTATTTTAATTGTATAGTCCAGTTTATTTAGCAAATGAAGTTTAGTTTCATTACTGAAATAAAAAGTTAAGACATATGGACCAAGAGAAACGTGATCAGTGAGACATTCTGCATGAATGTAAAATAATGATGTAGTAGAAGAACTTCCTAAAAGTTATGCTTTCTTTTCTGTACAGTAGTGAGACAAGGAAAAATTAAAAGTAATTGTTTGCTGTGGGGGTTGGCTTAGTAGTTTTTATTAATGAATACATTATTCATCATCAGAATGTGTTTTTGTCAAATTATAAACTCCTTTCCATTTTCATTTGGTAAATGGTTGAGATATGACTTCATGCCTAGAAATAAACAATTATATGATTTAGGAGCTGCCTTTCCTTAGACTTTTATTGGTAGATTTCATTTGCTGTTGTATGCCACATTTCCTCTGACAGTGATGTGATTATTGCTGTCACATGTATTGCTATGCTAAACAATGTATACCCCATATTTTGTTATTTGAATTTCTTATTTCACAGTGCTTTGCAATACAGACTTTGACTTCAGGAAAATATGTTTATCATACTTTGTACATGCTGTGGTTTAAGGATCATGACAGGCTGTACCAGATAGGTAAGAGGTCAGTAGCTGGCATTAGCTCTTAATCTGGCATACAAGAGGGGTCAAAGCATTACTGTCAATGAAAACCACACTACTGCTATCGATTATATAGTTCAAGACTTGAGAAGGTTCCTTTCATACAAAGCGTATCCCTAAAGGCCTTCCAGAATTGAATAATATGGTTACACAGATGAATGATGGCAGAGAGACGGAGCCAAACTCAGCTATTTAGTCAATCAGCTGAGATTTGAAAGGAAGAACTAGCACAGCAAACATGTAAAGCAAAACTATTCCATGGGACAGACACATCAAAGGGGAAAACGTCTCGCACACAGGACAGACAGAAACCATCTAAAGAAACTAGTGGAGAAGTGGCAATGGTAAATAATAATGCTGATGAAGCAGCATGCATGCAATATTTACAGATCCTTGTAAACAGCTGGGTTCAACTTTTACCGCTAGAACTTATAATGTGTGCATCTTCCAGTGGAAGAATTGCTACTGATCATCTGTGCAAACTCTTCTCCTAGTGCAGATGCCATAGTGATGTTAAATAGTACCAGCTTAGTCCTCAGACACTGTGATTCAGCATCTATGCAATCCCTGCTTCACTTTAAAGCTTCTTTATCCCAAAAAGTAGCTTTGGGTAATTTTGGGCCACTTTGTTGGTTTTTGTGTTTCTGGTGATATGTACAGGGCTTTTGATGAGACTCATGGATACTGGACCATCTTGCTTGGGCTGTAAGTGTCTTCTACGTGTTAGTGTGGTTAGAAAGTTTTATGACATTTCACCCTTCAAACTGCAGATATTTGGGTGCTACAATTTGTGAAAGAAACAATGAAAGCTAGAAAACATAGAAAACTTTTATCTGATTTTCAGAATTATTTTATCCCTTCTGCACTGGGGTATAGTCAAGATTTAAAAAAATTGGGTCGTATTTAGAGCATGTAGCTGTGATGTGGGAGACTCAAAGGTTTTGACTGTCACTGCCTTGACTATTCTGGTCTGAGTGAGACTCGCTTTTGCTTTCATTACCGTATCTAAAAGTAGTTTAGTTGTGCTGTGCTCTGTGTGTGCATCTATGTTGTACACTCAGGTACATATAGGAGGGTTGGTTCGGCTTACTGGTGTTTTCCATGTAATGCTGTTGCAAGGCAATGCAGGATCTGGCGTAGAGGACTCAGCTGGGAAAGCACAGCCAGGGTTATGACTAGGCTGTTCATGCTTGTGCTTATATTAGGGATTAGAACAAATTCAAAATTATTTCTCCTGACATGTTCCAGCTTTGTCTCGTGTTTTATACACTCAGATATAATCAATACACAGTAAATCTGGGTTCAAAACTGTGCACAACTTACAGAAAAGTTGTACTTATTTTGACCAGGAGGTCCACCTTTGGCATTGATGTGTTTATGTTCCTTCAGAAAGTCTCCAGAGAGACATTTTCCAGAGAAAAAGAAAATTCCTGTCCGCAGTGATGGACAAGACATGAATTGATAATGACACCTTTACTTTGTGGATATCTTCATGTTATCTTGAAATATTTGAAAGCAGCTCCAGGGCACTGCACTGGTTGATAGGAGGGAAGATCTGTCAGTAGCCAAAGAGCAGCAGAGCTGCAACCATGGCATCTCCTTAATTTGTAGTGTTCTGGCACTACGTCAGCCCACACTGAGGGAATTCACATCTGGTGAGGCTTGCCCAGTTTCTTGTCCTTTGGTACCAGACGACACAAAAAAGCTGGATCAGAAGAGACAAACTGATCTATTTGTAAATGGAAAAGCAACATTTCCAGACCTGGTTATTTATGTAAAAGGGACAAGGGTTTATTGTAGGTGGACCCAGCAGTGCTGCCTTCAGCCAAGTTAGTTTGATGCTTCCCTTTAGACTACCATGTTTTCAGTTGCTTAGAACTGTGTCAAAAAATTAATGTGGTGGTATAAACTTTTCCTTGAAGAATTGTCTCTTTCAGATTCACTTTCCCCCCACCACCCCAAAGATTTGCAAGACCAGCTTGGTTGTTTGTAAGCTTGAGAGAAATTTGTTCCATCATATTTAAAAAAAAAATAACCTGCATTTGGTTGAGGGAAAAAAAAACTTGAAAGACGACTGGAGAGTATGAGAGGAAGGATGTCTGTATATAAATAACTGACATAAAATGTGTGGGACTGATAGCCAGGACATCCGAAGTGATAGACTAGGATGATGCTACTGGGATGGTGAAGAAGGGGAAAACATAGGTCTGCCACAATGACAAATAGGAGAAAACACAGCTCGAATTGGAGATTAGGCTTGGTACACAGGCAGAAAGGTCTGAGCCCTAAAGCACTCTGTCCTCCAAAATGTAAAAATGAATCCAGAATTCTTGAGCCTTACCAGATTTCTGTTCTCACCCAATATATGTTGAACCATAATCAAAGCGTCTGTCAAAGCACATACTACTGCAGAAGAGGAGCAGAGAATCACAGAGAAACTCTTCCTGGTAATGCGTCATGGCTCTCTAGTAGGTGATGAGACAGATGAGTAGGTTGAAAGCTGACTTTCTTATTGATAACCACTGTTGATGTCAGTATGATGCCATATGACAAAAATTTTGTTTTTCTATTGCCTTCCAGAGAAGTACCTAGAACCTGCATAAAAAAACAGCCTTGTGAAGCCAGGCACTCAAATTTAGGAAATGCCCAGGATCAGTTATGCAGTCTTACTTGATCAAATAGATTTATGACACATCTATTAACGGTACAGTTTTCCACTATGGGGCTGTGTCTCATGCACGCCTGACTCCAAAAGAAGGGATGGGCTTAAATGTCCAAAAGGTAAGGATACCCTAAAGATGCCCTAAAGGCAGTTCTTCATATAATATACAAGGAGTCATGAAGCAGGAAATCTTGGCAGTACCCAGTACTCCTTGATGAAATTGGAAGAATCCAAAAAATTTAGTAGGCTAGATCACTCTAGTCTAGGGAGGCTGAGTTTTATGTTATTAAGGATCCTGTCTTCTGCAGGATGGTTCTTTGACTATACACGCTGTATGGTGAATGAGGTGACAAAATGTAAAAGAAAAAAAAAAAAAGATTATTTTAAAAAAAAAGCCAACTGATCCAAATAATGTAATTCTCTTTCTGTCTGTCCCAGCTCCTTCAGATCCAGGACATTGACTATATCATTTAACTCAGGTTTTATATGGCTGGCTACTACTTGTGTTTTTCTCATTTTGTGACACTTAGGCTGTAACTCTGGTGCTGGACTGGCAAAAGTGCTGCAAAGTAAGTGAAGGGCAGTAGCAATTCTGTCAGCACGAATGGCAACTCTGTACTGTATATTCCAACACACTGAATTGTAAACATCTCAAATTTGTAATCCAAAGTAATGGATTTTTTTTCAACTTTAGTCTTTGTGCCTTATTTCTCTATATGTTGCAAAAGAAATCATATGGAAATATATTCTCATTTTGCAGAGGTTTTGTTGAAGCAGAATGGTAAATATTTGTGATAATGCAGATACAGTTACAGAAAAACTCACGAGGAAGTTAATAACTCTGTTTTCATATCTAGATCTGAATAGTATGCAGTAAACAAGGCCTGAGGCCACCCGTTGAACAATAAGGGTAAAAACTACATTGGATCACCGCTCATTAAGTGAGCATCCGTCCATCTTGGGCACAGAATGAGGCAGAGGTCCCGTGGAAAAAATATGATAGTATCCTGTAATCAAAGCCTTTATCATAATGTACCCAGGAAAGCTGAATTAGCATAACATGCCTTGCTTTTATTATTCTGTGTTTTCTCATATTCAAGAGTTTACCTATTCAACAGAAACATTCTATCATTGTACATGTATGCTAAACAAAACAAAATAATCTGATATAATCCTATCTGAGATACACTGCAGAAGGTGACTGTATGCTGTTGGTGACTTGGCCATTTTATATGAAGCTAAGGAAAAATATTTCTGATTCTTGTGAGTAGGTGCATAAGTATATGTCTAAAATTTTTAGAAAGGCAAATAATTCGAACATCAGAGTTTGAGGATGAATAAAAGTTTAGTAAGATACATCCTACTTCCTTTTCTAAAAAAAAAATCAAGCCTTATGTCATAGTTCAGCCCGGATTGGGACCAGACTACGCAGTCTCTCTCTCACTCCCCCCACCCTCCAAGAGAATAGGGGGAGGTAATATAAGAAAAATGGCTCGAGGTTTGAGATAAGGACAGGGAGAAATCCTTAAAATTACCGTCAAGGGCAAAACAGACTCGACTTGGGGAAAACTATTCATGTATTACTAAAAACAGCAGAAGAATGAGACAGGGAACAAGATAACCTCCCCCCACCCCTCCCTCTTCCTGGGCTTAACATTATCTCTACCACCTTCCCCACCCTGAGCGGCACAGGGGGGAAGAGGGAATGGGGGTCACAGTCAGTTCATCACGTGTTGTTTCACAGTTGGGGGAAGAACTCCTCACATTCCTCCCCTGCTCCAGTGTGGGGTCCCGCCCATGGGCCACAGCCCTTCATGAAACTGCTCCGGCGTGGGTTATCTCTTCCACGGAGTACAGTCTCTCCAGAACGGCTGCCCCAGCGGGCCCTCCAGGGGCCACAGCCTCTTTCAGGCATCCATCTGTCCCGGTGTGGGGTCCTCCACAGGTGCAGGTGGATCTCTGCTCCTCCGTGGACCTCCATGGGCTGCAGGGGGACAACCTGCTCCACCATGGTCGTCACCACGACGGTCATCACGGCTGCAGGGGAATCTTGGCCAGTAGCCGCATTACCCCTCCCCTTCCTTCTTCACTGACCTTGGCGTCTGCAGCCGTTCCTCACAACAGGCTGGCAGATGCCTCTCAGGATCCTTTCTACATCTCATTCACTTCTCATCTCCTCTCCACTTCTTGTGGCTGAGCTGGGCCGAGTTGGGCCCAGTCGGCTGCCTGGCGGGAGACCAGAGGGTGAGGCCTGCAAGGCCCACGAGGCTCGCGCGTCCCCCTCACTGCCCCTGCTCAGCTGCTTCACATCTTCTCTTTTTTTTTTTTTTTTTGCCTGTTTTCCCCTTCTTAAATACATTATTGCAGAGGCGTTGTCACAGGACATTCTGCTACCAATTGGCTTGGCCTTGGCCAGCAGTGGGTCTGCTCTAGGCCCGGCTGAGTCCACTGAACAAAGGGGAGCAACTTCTAGCAGTTTCCTACAGAAGCTGCCACCTTAGGCCCCCACTCACCAAACAAAACCAGGACACCTTAATCCTACAACTGTATATTAAATCACTTATGCACTGTGACAGGCAGGAGAACACAGATATAGTAATCTACGAGTCTGGTATCTGGTATGCATTGGGAGTCATGAAACAGATCTCAGCAGGCTGAATACCATGCACCCACGCATTGTACAATGCTGTGATTACAGTAGGTAGGTGGTTTGGGTAACAGTGAATTTCAGATATGCAGGAGTCCAGTGTAATGTGTGGTATCATTTGGAGGATTTTGTTAGGACACATCCTGCAATTGCATGCCTGATATAATGTCTGACTGGCTTGCCTTTTGTGCCATTGAGAATCTAGACCCCTTAGGAAAATGATGTAATTTCTGCAAATTTTTTTTGAGAATTCTTTTTAAGAGAAATAAATAAATAAAAGTTGATTACATTGTGCACACTTGACTTCTGTAAAGGAAATCAAAGCAATTTACACAAGTCAAATTTTTATTGCATGAAACATTGTAAAATGCCTATAGAACAAAAGTAACTTCTAAGGGGACAGTTTATAACCTCACAACTGCCTTCAATACAAACCAAGAAATTTTCAGTATCCTACACAGGCAGTATCCCATTAATAGAATTTTGGTTGAATATTATTGATAAAAATCCTCAAGACTGTTAACAGTGTCATTCAACGGACTGCGTTTCCCCTCCTTTGGTCATACCTTGCTGCTTTCAGGTATTTGTGAGTCCATCTGTGTGGCATGCTTGTTATGCCTTACCTTTATGTAGTGTGTGTATATATATATATTTTTTTTTTTTTAAGTGTTGTATTACTTATGATGACAATCGTAGACACTGCTTTATAAGCAGTAAGAAACCCTGCCAAGAGGTGCCTGCAAATGACTTGCTGGGAGCAGAGAAAGCTGAGCCGCTGGTAGAATCATTCCCAATGTTACCAGCTCATGGCCCATACCACCTTTTGCATGAAACATTCCCCATATGAATTTACTTTGAGGTGGTAGTGCCACTTCCATTCTTGCCACCCTATGGCACGGGGGGACAGGTGGGGCTTAATTTCCATAATTCTAGTCCAGAACTGTCAGATCAGCATTTTCTGTAGTTGGCTATTTGCTGCTTGGAAAAAGAACTAAGTAAAAAGGATAGACAAATCTGTTTCCTTGTAAAAGAAATCTTCCAAACCAACCTTTCCTTTAGATTGATTATGTCTTTCAGTTAGAGGGGAGTCTTTTCTGGTATGTTGGGCCTGGTAGCCTAGACATCTGGACAGCTTTATTTGATTGTGCATTGCAATATTCATCCTTCACATTTAGAAGAGGAAATGATTAGAGTCTTTTTTGAAGATGCAAATAGGCAAATAAGCATGCACATGTACAAGGCATCCACCTGTTTCTTTAAGCTACTTTAGGTATCATGTCACAAGTTATGTTAGTTCTCACCGAGCTGACCAAATAGGAGCTGTTTTTTCTTTTTCTTCAACAGATTGTTCAGGAGGTTTTGTTCGTGACAGTAGAGTCCCATAGTCAGTCGGATTTTATGTCAGTTAGAACTGAAAAAGCCTTAGCCCAGTATTCTAAAATCCAAAACTGTGAAGAAACAGGTCAGGTGAATGTCTAGAAATATTACTGTCAGTAAAAAAAGAAGTGCTTTCTATGCTCCCAAATTTGGCTTTCCTATCTTAACAACTTGCTAATTATTAATTGTGCATATAATCGTAAGATAAACTACTCTCTTTTTCTTTAAGCAGTAACCAAATAATGCTCTTGACTTTTAAAATATCACTAGATTCTAGATTTAGCATCATGTTGAGATTAGTATGGCATTTCACACCTTTCCAGAGCTATTGTCTCAGAGTGTCAGCAGATATCATTGAAACTGCTTACAGGTCATACTTGAGAGGTTATCTTTGTGGAATTTTTGTAAAGGTTGGCAACTTTCAAAAGTAAATGAAAATTTAGCATAAATGTACCATCCTGCTCCTGGCTGCTCTGAGCTGGCAGTGTCCAAATTCTCCCATATTTTAATGGGAAGGGCTGCTATGGCTGTTGGGAGCTACTTCTTCTGAAGTTTCAGCACAGCACACCTCTGGTAGACTGGCACATGCTTATTGGAAACTTTTCTTCTGAATTAAAAATAGTCATAGTTTCTTTTGATGAAATATGTGAATGGGAGCATAGCAAGACATACATGTCTGGACAAAGGCTGGAAAGAAAAGAATTATCTTTCCGGCCAAAGAAAGGACCACAGCTACCTCTCCTGTAAATAGCAGTGTGCAGCAGGGGAATGCTGAGTCAGCTGCAAAGAATTAATCAGCCTTTCATCGTCTTGGCTCAGGAATAATGGAATTGTGCTGTGGGAAACTGTGATGGAGTTCAGTACCAAAGAATTTTTCTAGAAAATTACTAAAATTGAAGATGGAAAGGAATTATTCCCATTTCTTTCCAGATGCAGACTAGAGAGAGAGCCTTCCTAGTTTCTTTGACTTTAAATTTGATTGAAACAAGTCATGCATTTTAAGAGTGTTTCCCACCCATTGGGTCCTCTGGGCATTTGAAAATCTGGCCACTTTATGTGGACATTTGAGTAGGTTCCAAGCTCATTCAAACATCTGACCTCACACTTCTCTACTTTCATCTTATATATTCAGATTGGTATTTAAGCTTCTTTGCCTTCTCTATCCTTCAAAACAACATGTAAAAAACATACAAAATTATTTCCCAGTCCAGATTCCTTTAATAAGAGGAACTAATCCAAAAATTAAATTAAAAAAAAATAGAACCTCGAAAGTAAGGTGTGGATAAACACCTCAAGGCTAATTTTAATCCTTTAAAATTGAGGTACCTTAATTGACTCCAGTGGACCTAGACTAATTTACATCAACAGAGGATCTGACTTGAAATGATTACATGTCTTATCTGAAATTGTTCAGCACCGGAAACACTGGAGTGGAAATCGTACAAGCAGCAGCATCATTATGAGATTTCCAGTACCTCTCTCTCCAAGTCGTACTGCTCTAAAGGAAAATATGCATGCCAGGACTGGGTAATAACTCTGACAGATTTCCCCATTCATAGCATTGAGAACTGCAGCTGGGCTGGGTGCAGCGAGAATCCTTGTGATCTCCTGCCCCAGCGAATTCCCTGCCGCATGTAGCCAAAAGCCATCCTCTCCCAGAATACTAAATCCACTGAAGCAGAACCTCTGCAACAATTTATAGCAGGTTTCTAGGTGCTTAGCAGCCATGGTGCTTTTCTTGTTTATGACCCATAGTTTCCTCAGCCATACTCTGTAATTTCCTTACTGAGGTCTTACTCTCAGGTCTGCATATATTTACATGTTTTACTCTGTAAGCTTTTAAGCAGCAAATTATACAAAATAGAGGTGAGACCTCTGCTAGTTGAGTCTTCCTTTTATTGTTTCCATTGTAGTCGCGTCTGGAAAATAAATAAGTAAGAACTTGAATTGACACAAAATAAATGACAGTTCAGGTTCTATAGGTTCATGTTTATGACATGATTGGCCCACAGCCACTGCAGCTATTTCATAGTCTACAAGATGTCCTTGATTTGCTCTTCCACCAGTATGATAACAAGCACATATAATCTTTGCATATGCTGCTAACAGGATTCTTGCCTGGTTTTACACATTCAGCTTTTACATTGTTCATTGCAGAACTCCCTCAGCTCTCTTAAATAATCCTTACATTTTCATATATACTGTTTTCATCTTTCAATGTAAGTTAGATGAATATAAAGAGAAAAGCAAGAAAATACGATAAATCGACACTTGTGAAATCACAGAATTAACAATCTTCATTCATAAAAACAATGTAATTTTTCTTCCAACAATATAAAAATTATGTTAACACAAGTAGCGCTACCTTAAGTATTTTCTCATCTGTGAAAATAACTTCTTCTACTGCCTTTTGAGAGTAACTACACAAAAAAGCCATATAATTATTGTAGCAATAGTATGACTTTGGGTGCACCCATGCCAGTCCTGTTAGTTCTCTCATCTGCTTTTGACACATTGATCATGAGATTTTTTTCTCTTTTTCATCGATCTCACAGAAATAGTCTTCGTGTCTGTGGCACGGCTCCATTCCTTCCTCACTGAGCATATATTGGAGCCTGTTGAAGAATTTTTTTTTTTGTTCCCTCAAGGCCCATCATATAGCCTTCCAAGGGCTCCCATTTTTTTTTACCCTCTCGCTAGGAAGCACAGACAGCTGAAATTTCAGCTGTTGATGGCCCCATATTTACAACTCTATTGTACCTGACTTTGCTGGGCTACTGAATGTGCAAGCAGCTTTTGTAAAGGGGGAAGGCGTGAATATGAACTGGCTGGAGTTCAGTAGAAAGAGACTGAGGCAAGATCAACAAAATAGCAATTTTATAATGAGAACAATCATTTGTTTGTTAGTTCACATGGGAAAATAATTGTTAGATTCTTGGTAGATGATCCATAGTTAAATAGCGTAGTGTCCTTATCTCTTCTCCTTCACCTTATCTGAGCGATGACATCCATTTCTTCCTGATATGAATATGGTTACTCGCTCAATGTTTTGGCTGGTTTCTGCAGCATGTCATATACCTAGCTGCTCTGTATCTTAACTTGAAATAGCAGCCTGCAAAATATTGTAGCTTACACCTGGAATACCTCCGAGACCAACCTTTTGCTTAATTTTCTCTGAGCTACACTGGCTTCCTAGTTTCTGCTAGAACTTCAACACTGATTTTCATCTGTGGGATGATATAGTCAGAGATGAAATGTCAAAATACCACTGAAATTCAGTATGTTTTACCTTTTTTTGCTAAAGTCCTTTCAGTTCCTTTGAAAATCTCAACCAGAAAAACTTAAATAAGGACCAGGCTATATAGTTTAATATGCAGGATAGAGAGTGACTATTTCTTTTCCTAGAGAAATCTTGGCAAATTGTGAATGAGGCTTGTAGCATTATCATCAGTTACTGACAATCTACTTTAGTTTTCTGAAAATTCCCAAATACTTAAAATTCTATCTCTGTGCAGTAATTAAGGACGGTAAAGGTTATTTTGCTCTTTCGATTAAAAATTGAATTTACTTTGTGTTGATGTAAAAGCAGGAAATGTAGTAGCATATTAGTTTTTATTCTTTCCACCTGCATTCAAAATTAATATTTAGCACAGATTTTCTACGTCATTTTCAGATAATCAGAGTACACAAAGCTAGTGAGATTGTATCACCACTTCTTCTCTCAGAGAAATTTCTATAATTACATGAGAAATGGATCTATATTAATCTTCAAATCTACTATTCTTAGGTGAATGGCACCAGAAACTTGAGCATTCACATGGTAGAATTATGATTGGCTTGAAAACACATACTCAGAATATATTGAGGTTTTGAGGCAGTTCAGGTAGTGGATTAGTTTAAGCCTTCATACTACAGGGAAGCCAGTGAGGTAGGTTTTATATAACCATATCAAGACAAAAAAAAACCATAATGTGTGCTGGCAACTGGTAAGTGTGCTGCCTTTGGGCTGTCATCCAGAGAGCATGTAGTTTCAGTAAGCAAGAAGCAGGTTGCTTTTTGGTGTAAAAGTGAAAAGTGAATTGTATGAAGAGGTGTCTGGCAGACATACGTCTAATCATGCACTATAAAACTGGGTGTTATATATATTATTGATAGATAGATCAATCGTTCCATCGATCAAATGGTACAGAAGAAGAGATCAAACTCTAGAAACACCATATTAATCTTCAGAGCTAAACTTTATTTTCCTGAAGTTGAATAAACTTTTTAGAGGGAGCTATAGCTTTACACAACATTAAAAGGTTGACACTTTAGCTTCAGAAAGTCAGTAAAATCTTGACTTTGAAGTAGAGATAGTCAGGAAATTGAGAGTCAAGTAATGATTCCACCTTTCAAAATGGTGGTAGTGAAAGGAGACACAAAAAACTGCCAGAAATTTTTAGAACTGCTTTAAATAAAGTAGACTGTTTAAAATTATAATTAGAAAAGCAAATAGCTTCTCAGGAAAAAAGACAGCTCTTTCTATACCAACTCTTAAAAAGTCAAAATTTAGCCCTTTACTTGGAAACGACTATCTCTATGTATCATGGGTTCCCACTCAAACAGATGAACTCTCAAGAATACTTGAGATACTTGAGGATACTAAATGCTGCTTAGCCTATCACTTATAAGTTGATCACTCCATTTCTTTAAACAATATACTTCTTTATTGCTTTAGTGAGTAGGCTTAGTACTTATAGTGTCATAAGTATCTGAACTAGTTAAGTTAGGGCAGCTGTGGATAAAATCTGTCAGTATTTTCTGACTGTTACATAAATCTGGCAATAAAATTTGCATTTAAACAAGGCCTCCCCTCTTCCTTCTCCTAGAGTAAATTAAAAGGATCATAATGACATGAAACATCAATGTGTTTTGGGGGAAGAGCAAAATTACCAAGTCAGCTCATAATACAGATTCACAAACATTGATGAAGGCCGTGAGACTGGCTTCATAAAAGATATTTTTATGTTGACAGTCCTTTAATGACAGATTCCAATGAAGATTTTTGCTTCAGCTTGTTAGACAGCGATACTCAACAAGGATGTCCTTGTTGCTTCCTGTCAGACAACCTTTTGGATCCACTTTGCATTAACAAAAAGACAATTTCTCACTGGATCCATAGTGATGAAAAAGATATATTTTATAAATATTGCAATGGTTTTGGGGTAATTTTTGGCTATTCCTTTCTGTTGCTTGTAGAGTCAGGACTGACGAAAAAATAGAAATAAATTATGCTAGAACATATAATGGAAAAAGGACTATGTGATAATTTTTTTCATATTAATATTTGAAGACATTACATTGATGTTCCGAAAACAGGAGAAATTTGAAGCCACTGAAGGCTAAAGTTATTTGTTTTCCAAAGATTAGATAGATGTTTAAGTATAAGCTTTCACAATCAGCATACCTTAATACTTCAACTGGAAATCTTTGATACTTTTAAAAGATGAAAGTGTAATTCACTCATTCTGTTTCAGTCAACATATTTTAACATAAAATACAGAAAAGTTTCCCATTTTTTTTTCCCCACAAGATTGCAAGGTACTTTGTACATGCTTCTGCTGTAATTTAATCTAAAAGTAGTAAAAGAAACTCATTTGGTTTACTGAATTTTCAGACGTCATGTAATTAGTACAACTTTTTTTTTGCCATTTGATTAACAATCTAAATGTCAACCTCTATGAAAAAAATGACAATAATTCCAATCAAAGTCAAAACATTAACCAAAATATTCTTGTCCTTAACTACTTATATCATTTTGGAATACCAGAATAATGAACACAATGTATGAAACAGAACAAGTTTTGTCCTGTTGTACATCTTTGCCTGCTGAAATGAAAAAAAGTGTATGTCACTGCAAAACACATTTGTGCAGGCTTGTTTACAGCCCAATAGTGAAGTTCTATGTGAAGACAACTCTGATTTTGTAGAATTCATAAATGTCCCTTTGCAAATTTTTAAGTAATGTTGGACTATATCAGATAGTCCTAAACATTTTTTTTAGAAGGATGCATTTCTGGTTGAAATTACAACCACACTTCATAAAAATCTAGTTTTTATAGAAGGAATTATTTATAATGATGTGTTACTTAAACTCACCTTCTGTCTCCTGACATTATAATCAACTCTGGTTTTTTCCTTTAAATTCCACTATGAAAAATTGTCCTCTCAGCTGGTTTTATCCAGTTATATCAGTGTAAAAGTTGCCAGAGACTTCAATGGGAATGTAATCAAACCCCAAATGTGTGCCCAACTTGAATCTAAGGTGCAAAAGATTAGTTAATTCAACTAAATCCTCTGGGATGTTGGTTGTGTCTTAGTATGTGTTTGCACAGAACTCAGCACAAAATACCGTGACTGGAGTCTTTGTGTGATGAAAACTGAATGAGCGCGGTCAATCAAGACTTTGCTTCTGAAACTTCGCCCTACAGACAGAAATCACTCTGTGGTCTGTTTGTTATCTCCTTTGCTCCTGGCACTTGTGTCGCATGTTAGCTGGGGCTTGCTCTTCTAAAAATGATTGGTAAGACCTAAAATAATTATTTTACATTTTATTCTTCTAGTAAATAACAATCCCAAAGTGTACAATGCTGGTACATTAATGAAGACTAAAATTCGGTGTGGATAAACCATCAATTTTCCTTTTTGTACATTTCTAAAATCTGTTCTATCACATTACATTTAGGCTCCATTCACATCTAAAGACGTTGAAAAATAAGGCGCAGGGTCTTTGGTTACATTTATATTGGATAAAAATAAAACTGACAAAAATAAGATCATTAAACCCAATGGCTAATAATTTTGGCTAGTGTTTATTAATCCTCTATCTGTTGAAATTCCTACTTCAGATCCCTGTTGTGTGAGCAATTTGTAGCATGAATTCTTATGGGATGCAAGTGAAAAAAAAAAAGACATGCTTTTTTTCCTGTTTATTTTGGGGAAAATGAAATGTTGAGTTTTAAAGTTGCATTAAAAATCAGATAAAACCAGTTTTTATCTTTATGTGTCTTTGGGAAAAAAAATTCTACCTCAAGAAATTTCTTTAACAAAGAGAACATTATTTCAGACTCTAACATTTCTGTCTGCCTATTATCATTAGTCATAAGCTAAGCCCTGCACTAAATGTCTAGTGAGCACAGATAATGTTCATTTTGTCTGGAAGACAGGTTGCCGCCTGTCAAGGAGAGATGGAATAAATGACAGGTTTGGACTCTGTGCCTTGCAGGCATATTAGGCTAAGAAATCGCCAACATGATGAAAAATTATTTTGTCAAAAATTTGTAGGTCACCCATCATTGTCTAATGTATTCTGTGATTAATTGCTAGCATAGATCAGCATTATGTCTTTCCAGTGAATCGCTTAATTGTTGCCTGCTTCATGCTCTTAATGTAATGACGAGGCATCTGGTCCTTTCACATGTGCTTTTAAATGCCAGCTTTTGCATCCAGGTTACGGGAACTGTAACATTAAACTTAAAGAACTAGTTGAAATTAAAACTTCCGGAAATCCGTCTGTTCTATCTTTTTTTTTTTTTTTTTTTTTTTTTTTTATGGCCATGTGCATGGTAGGCTGAGTGTTAGTGTTAATGTATGTAGATTTTATTTCTGATGAGTGATTATTTGACTGCTCATCTTACGAAGATTTATGGTGTGCTTTCTATCTCCTGACTGCAGTGCTACTCTTATCTTTAATAAAAGAGATGAGGACATTAATCAGCCTTTGTCAGGAGTCCTGACTAAGACATTAAATGTACTGTATGGGATAGGTAAACACGCTCCAGATCCTTCTCTACTTCAGTAGATCAGGCAAAAAAACACTCATTATATTTATCATAATTTCACATCTGCTGTTTTTGAAGCAATGTACCATGAGGCCATAAACTGTATTACAACTGTGCATAAATTCAACTGATTTGTGGCTGGAGTAACTAATTCCTAAAGTACATTTTAGAAAAACAAGCAGTGAGCCCTGAAATTGCAATTCCATAAAGGCACTAAATTACTGACTGCAGAATCAAGAATTTGCTTGATGTGATTCTGCAGTGACCGTTTTATAAAAAGTGACAGTGTGCCTGTGATTGAGTCAATAAAATAAGGACGAGTGAGCCGTACACTCAAACAAGATTAAAGAGAAAGAGAATGACAGAGGACAGACACATGGGATATAAATAGAGGAAAGTGTAATGTTCCCCCCTCCAAAAATGGCTTTAGGATGTAGCTGTTAATAACAAGGATGTTAATTTGTAAGTAATCATTTAACTATATGAGAAAAATACAGATGTTTTTACCTAAGTTTTCATCACATATAGTATTTCTGTAAACAAGGATGTATTTTTTAAATGGAAAAAGGGTTGTAGCTCTTATCTTCAAAGACCCGATATGTTCAAAATGGCTGGATTTGCTCTTCTGAAAATAGTAAATAGTTCCAGCAAAATCAATGGGACTACACCAGCTTCTAACTGGTAATCAGAAGAGCAGGCAGAACTGCACCTTTTAAACTGGATCTTTCTTAAATTGAAAAGAATGCAGTCTTAGGGAGTCCTAAGATGTGATATTTCATCAGTAGCTGAATGGAGTTGCTTTTCCTGCTTATGCTTTGAAGAAAATAGTGACATGAAGAGCAAGATTGTGCCTGGCTCACCCTGGACCCATGCTTTACCTCTCCTGGCAAAGCAAAAAGAAGTCAAAAGACTCAGAAGCTGCCAAAGTATGAGAAATATTATTCCAAGTACTATCAATTCTCAACATTTTTTATGTTCATTTTTGGTCAGGCCAAAGGGAAAAGTATTAGCATTTCAGTTAATGGCGATACAAGATGGTGTTTTCCTTTCAGTGATATCCGAAAGTTGACACATAATGGTCAGGAGCATAAAATTAGTTCTCCTGGAGTATTTAAAAATGGAAATATTTTCAGTTTCCAAAAGCAGTAACCTTCAGTTATGGTACTCATTGCACTCAACCTATAGGTAGATGTATAAAAACAAAACAAAGCTGTGGTATGGGATACTCTTAAACATCCTCCTCTCAGGAATTAACAGCTGTCCATAGTGTGCCAACAGCCCTTGGTGTGTGTTGGTGGAAATACACATTATGTTCACTTTGGAAAACGAGAGTAATATAATACCCTCTGGTGTTGTTAATAAATGTGTATATAGCTCAGTTTTAGTACTGTTCCTGACTGCAGTCTGCTAAGCTCAGTCCACTCTTGTGGTTATAAATCTGTAGAGATTATGCTGAATATCTTTGTGCTCTGTCCACGAGAGCAAGACAAAAAAAGTGTTTGCTTGATGCCAATGCATAGTTTCTATCTAATAGCATCAATCTGTGCATCACTGAGCGTTTCTTTTCCTGACCTTATTACTTTACTGAAATTAAGCTTGAAACAATCTGATGTCAGATACTGTATATCTACTTTTATTGCTAGCCTTGCTGGGCCTTTCCATATTGCTAGTGCTGCATCTCATTTCAGATAGGTTGAACCACATATATATTCTCTAGTTTATTGAAAGTCTGATAGATTGTTTTCTGCGTCCCACAATGGCAGGCCAGTCTTTTTCATGAATGTCGGAGAACAAATGTAAATCCACATGAATGCAGCTGACCAAAATTCTTATTTTTTTCTTGGCGTTATGAATAAATCCAGCATATCACTAGATGTGAGTAAGAATAGTACAGTGAAGCTGGCTTCAGTTCAGCTTTTCTGATTCAGTGGCAGTTTCAAATGTATTTGAAGAATCTGTAAGAGTTGATTATTGAGATAGATTCAAAAAGATTTGCTCAGACAACAGAGCCGCACCAGAATGAATTGTAAGGATTGAATAAAATGCAAACTACCTTCAAACCGAGGTAAGCTTTTGCCGTCTATCCACTCCCCACCTCCTTCCTCTCTCTCCCCATTATCATATAAGCTTAGCAGCTTCCTGCAGAGTTCTACTGCAGTCAAATAAAATTCAATGATAAAAATCACTCAATAGCTCCATTAAAACACAACTAAAATTATTCTTAGGACCCTGTCTAGGGATTAATATATTTAGAAGCTATCCAACATTTGCATAGCTTTTCCTCATGTTGAGCCTCATCCTGCTCTTTGAAAAACAGTCAAGACTCAGGTGACATGAGAAGAAGAGATTTTTCCCCAGCAATCTAACCTTCCCTCTTCCATATCCTTGCTGTACCAAACACCTACTCCACACGGAGCAGGCCAGTCTGAAGGAAGACTGATAAATCAAAGGAAACTGTCCCTCCAGCCACAGCAGATACAGGTTGACCAGGCACAAATGGCCCAAACCTACACTGATTTCCGGTATATTGCCCTTGACGTGATTAAGCAAACCAGTGTGAATGGTATCCTGGGTGGATCTATTGAGTTCCACTGGTACCGATGCCATGTGGGGTTCCCTATCTGTACCTAGAAGGAGAGCCACTGCTCAAGGGGATTGAGCCTTCAGAAATACTGCACAATCTACTGGTCAGGCCGATGTCAGGAAGCAGCTTGGGAGCTGTCAGGGTGCGATGTGATGCCAGCAGCGCACTCACTGCCTGCAGCCAGCTCTGTTAGCAGCATCGCTGGGAGCTGGGTTGAGACCTTTCTTAAACAAAGGGCAGGGGCAGATCCTGGTTTTAAAAAATGTCTGCTGCTTACTTGTTTGTGCAGCTGAGAGCATCCAGTTGCCAAAGAGATCCACCCACACCCCCTCCAAACACACCTCCTTTCTTGTGATGCTTTCATGGTAGCAAAGCCAGGAAGCATCGGGGTCAGGGGAGGTGTGAGCGCATGGTGAGCGAACTGCGTTTGATGCAACATATACTATCCCTGCCTGCTGAGACAGCAAGAACACCTGCTCTGGAGGCCAGTTCCTTCACTTAGCTACTTAAGAGCTGTTTGGCCCTCTGCAGGACTTCTCTCATCATAGCCTGTACTGAAAAATGAAAAAGAGCACTGGTTTCAAGCGAATGCTTTCTGTAGTTTTGTCATTTTGCAAAAGCCTCTTTTTCCTATTTCCTTACACACCTAATTCTTCACTGTGCTCCCAAGGGAGAAGAATAGTAGAATGAAAAAGAAGTGTTTACTGATAAAAATAAACAAAACATACTTATTCATATGAAATAATGGAATCTCTGGAATATTGTGCTGTGTATCAGAAAAAGACATGCCTCAGATTTTTAACTCTGTACTTTAAGCACAAAAAACGTGTTTCTCTAAACAAAGGCACCTTTCCCCCTCTCCATATTTACCCTTATTGATTTTTGTTTCTCTTCAAATGTACTAAAACATTACATTTTTTTTTCTCCTTGAAAAGCTAGCATGGTATGAAAAGAGACAGAGGATGCAATGGCACCTGACTGTTAAAGGAGATGGACTTGTTTGTAGCAAGGGACAATGGGACTCTACTGCGGGAGTTTTCTTTTACCCTGCTATTCTGCTCTTACTGAAGCCTGAGCTACAGGGTGATTAGCTTTAAGGAATTAAGATGGTACGTGAGAGAATGCTTTCTGGTAGATGGTTAATTCACAGGAAGCCTTGTCCCAAAACAGATATGTTACCTGGCTCTCTTACCTTTAAAATCTGCCCATGCAGAAGGAGGGAATTTACAGGGGTTAGAAGATAGAGGTTCCCCCACACAATGACTACAAAGGACTGTAAAAGTCCACTTGGCAATTTATCTACTACTTTTGTGGATAATTATTTTCAGGTAATCATCCATATGAACAAAATATCTTTCTAACGTCAGTACAGAGTACAGATTTCTATTTACAACAGGCAGTAAATATATTCAGTTCAACATGCCCAAACACCTGCTAAGTGAAATGGAATTTGACTGCTCTCAGTCACGTGTTAGATTTGCCTCATGCCTAATCTATATTTCCTGCAAAAAATCTGGTTAATGTTGTTATTTACATTTAGATATGTATATGTGTGTAACTAAAAAGGAGTGATAACGACCGAGTGATAATGACCTCTGAGTTAAGCAAATTTATCCACAACTGGGTGTGTTTTGGACAAACTAAAGACCCCCCCACACATAGAGCCATTGGAACAAAGGGCGAGGCAACAGTAAAATACTGAGGTCTTCGTATGCGACTACTTTAAAAGCACTTTCAGTGTCTTCTTGCAATTTTGGTCGTATTATCTTATGCTTATCTCATTTACAGAAGCACAGTGCTGAAGGAAGGGAGATCCAAAGCCTGAAGATTTAATCAGTTATTAATTAACATGTTGTACCAGTAGCTGTTGTGAAATGGAATGTAGCATATTCATCATTGTAAATAGCTGATTAAATTTATAGGGTAATGTTAGGTATTTGGATATTTCTGTCATGCTGTTACTGTTCTTTGCTACGCTGACTGCAAAATATAATAACTTCTAAGCAGTGTGTAAAACAAAGTGCTCAATTCACTTTATTAAAATATCCAATAATAATTGATTTAAAGGCAATAAAATGTGTTCATTAGAGGGTTTATATTCAAGAAATATTGAAAGTATACCTAAAACTGTCACTTTTATTGTGAATGAACGGGATAATATAATTTGAAAAGAGTGTGATCATACTAAAGATTTGTCCTGCAGCATTATCTGATAGCTCGTAAAGTGCTGAAATTTAATATGATGCTTTCAGTCAGTTTAATTGAAATTTAATTGCCACTTTGGGCAGAAGGTTTAGATCTGATCAATAAAATATTAAAGATTTTGTGCTTTCGCTTGGAACAATTCCTTAGCCGATGCATCAAGTGTAGCCTATGTTTTAGGAAATATTTGTTTGTTATAATTCACATAATGTTCAATATCACTTGCTAATCTGAATGTTTTAACACACTGCACAGATAAATAGTGGAAATAATAAAGCTATAGTTGATCCATTTAATTACAACAAGATGAAAGAAATAACGGTCACCTTCAGATTCATGAGAAAGGCATTAATGTAAAAGAGCTATAAATATTTTGAAATGTCAAACCTCAGAAAGACAGAGTCCAACACGAGCCCAGCTGTAAATCAGGCACATAGAAGGACCTTGAAAAAAAGATGGTTCTTTGGTATTTTAGAAATAATTACTAATACAAAAAGGGTAATGATGAACCTATAAATTACATTAAAAAGGGCCATTAGAGGAGGATTAGTTTATAAAGCTGAGAGATGGTTCCTGAAAATTATCCTGCCAGTTATTTCTTCTTTTCATTTCATATTATTCACGATCCCCAAAATTATCTGATTAATGATAAACTAATTGATTGCTACTTTGCAATTCAAATGCAATGGCCAACTTTGAGTCTCCCTTTACTGTAATCTATACCGTGCCTTCATTTCTATTCGTCTCTTTTGGTGGCAGTGTAAAGAGGATTATTCTAACTCATTCTTTATAACTTGTCGGGGCAACTTCCACCTAAGCAGCATTGCCACAAAATTCATATGTGCATTTGGCTCAGGCCCCTGCATACTGCCTCTTCATGTCTGGAGAGAGCATGATGCCTCTGCTTCTCTATCCTTTTCCCACCTAGGCTCTCCTACAGGACCTTGGTGCCAGTGGACACAGCTGGAGGTGACTGAAATGCCACTTTCTTAATTTCTTCCAGGTCTTCAGCAATGCTCTTGAACCTAAAGCCCACAGAGCATCTTATAAACACTGCAGTTTCCGGCATGAGATGGCACCATATTCGATGACTGGCTACTGTTCATGAGAGTTTTCATCCTTTCAGATAATGAGCACTACTCCAAATAGCAATGCCTGACTTCATCTCTGATCTGTCAGGAGGAGAGTAAGAGGCTGGGGGAGGATCTGAGGAAGAGAAAATTGTCTCGTAAGCATATAAGCTATGATGGCAATTTCATTGCAAGTGATTGCTTGTTCAAATAAATTGTAATTTCCAGTATATGATTTTTTGCTTGAGATTGATACAGGCACGCATAGGGCAGAGGACAGCACTCAGCAGTGTGGAAAACAGCTGATTCACATCGCTGCTGGTGACAGAAGCACAAACACAGCATGATCACCTTTTTGGCCTGAAATCAATGGCACCTATCGTGCTACGTCCCAAGGATCACGAGAAAGGATGAAAAAGTATAGCAATTCTCACTTCCTTCCCACAGCACTCAATTGTGAGCCAGAGGATTGATGAAATAGCCCATTCAAAGCCCTCTGAAGATTGCAGTGGTCTGTGTCCTCCTTCTGTGGGGTTTCCTGCAGGAAAGGAGTTGAAGTCGGAAATGCAGATCTCTGAAGATCATTAACTTTTCTACTGAGTGATTGCTTACTTCTGCTGACAGTGGTATATCTCTGCTATGGTATGGGACAGTGTGAGCATTGAGTGTTGGGAGTAATTTAGGTCTTTGGGAATTTGGTTAGTATGCAGAACAAAATATCAACTGATCTGACAACGAATAAAATTATCAGCCACATGCCTGCTAAAATGAAACATTTCCTGGCTTTTTGCCTTCAAACAGAATTTCAGGCCTCTGGTTATAAAATTAGCAATTTTGGCTCATAAATTTGGAGGGGTAGAATTTGGAAGTGGAAAATGGGACTAACATAATACCTCTATCCTTGTTGGACCATTTCTTCTACACCTTTCTCTGTCTACAGTACGGGAAGATGATACTTCTTCTCCAACCCACCTGTCTGTCTAATTGTGATTACTGGAAGACTGAATAAAATAGACTCTCATGGACTGTGCAAGATGTTAGTTGCTCTGTAGCACAGTTCTGCATTGACTAGGACAGCCTGTGGCAGTAGATTTTAAATTATTTTACTTCCCAATTTTGCAATCTTTTCCTCAAGTTCTCCAGGATGCATTACTCTGGCAATATTTATTTGGAACCTATAATTCCTTTCTGAGGCTACTGAGGAGTACTGAAGATGGAAGGAAGATGAAGAAGAAACAGTAATTCCACATCTTGCAAATTGGACCTGGTTATTAGACCTCTAAGCAGCAAAACTGACACTCCTCCTCACCAAAGCAGCAAGATGGTACAAGCTCCTTTTCTATAGTACTGAGAGAAAACATGGTTAAAATGCATGATACATTTTGCCCTTTCAAAACACCAAATTTCTTTCTTAGTTTGCTGAAAATAACTTGGGTTCCATTTGAAAATAGAAAGGACTTTTTTAAAGTTCTATTGGTCAAAATTCAGGCAGAAACTCCCAAAATCTTTACTATAGAATCCCAAAAGTTTGTCAAATACCAGATATGGATTTGATTTGTATTACTAAAAAGGTAAAGGCTGACTGACATTCTGTTCAGATCGCGATTTGGATTTTCAACCTCCTGAACTGCTTGCATTAGTCCTAGGGTTTTTTTTTTTCCAGACTCTTTCTAATAAGTGCTGTGTTTCAGCTTGTTTTATTCACTGTCTTTTTTTTTTTTTTTTTTTTTCCCAGACTAAATCACAGTCCTTAATGGATTTAAACCTCATCCTTTGAACATAATATTTTTATATACACTGAAGTAGCATTATATTTTAGACAAAAGGGATTCCTTCATTCGTTCCTTAACTTCCCCACATTCCCACTTCAAGGGTACATTTTTCACCTGGAAGACACTAAAATTGGTGTCACCTTTCCTCTGCATTGACAGTAGAGGATTAAAATGGTTGTGCTGAAGTATCTTGTATTTTCTCTTTTTCTTCTAATTTATCACAACCACATATTCCACGGGAAGTTAAGGTGGAGGGAAAGAGGGGAGGAAAGATGCCCAGCTGATAGACAGCACCTCTACCTTGCAGAAGATTCATTCCACTGCACATTTTGAATCTGCTGACAAGAAACTTGCAGCACAAGTAATCAGAGCCTTCACAAGATTGATTTTGTCCCCTGCTGCTATATGGCATATAGGGGAAAAAGGTTCTCATTTCTCAGTGTAATCTTAACTATTTAGAAGCCATTATTGGAGGATTACAAATCACCTGAATACCTTTCTTGTGTAACTTAGTTATTTATTAGCAAGTCCAGCAAATTAGTCAGGTAACATTATATAGTGTTCCAGTCCTGAAGCTCTTATTCAGTGTGCTGCTGGATTATTCCCTCAATTTGCAAATGCTAGTAAATCTATGAAGTTCCGTAAACAATACTGCATAGTGCTAAGTGCAAATATTTAACATTTTTTTCTATTTTTTTTTCTAATTGCAGAGAGGGCTTAGCAAACTGTATATAGAGAGTTCAATTTTCAAAGTGACTCACATAAAATTGCAGATATATTCTATTCTAGGTTTGTAAGAAATGCTTAAAGTCAACTTGTCATAGAGACTAAATTGAATCTACTACCTATACAGCTCTGGAAGGGAAGATGTAGGAAAAAAAGGAGACGCATGAGATTTATCTGATGTTTGGTTGATGTATGGCTATATAAAATCTTAAGTAATACAGATAATGTCACACAATATTGCAACATATATTTTCAGTTGAACATTATAAGACAATAAGGCATAAATGGAAATTAAAGGAAAAAAATCTGAATGGTTGTCAGGGAACACTTTTTCATTCAGAGAATCATAAACATATGGAATTGTGTGTCAGGCAAAGTTTCTGAGATAAGAAGATGGGAGTAATTACAAAATGGATTTATATCCTGAGGAATAAAGTACAGACAATGGAAAAGAGCTTTAATGATTTAATGATTTTTAACCCTCACTAGAAAAATGCACATAGTAATCGCATTTAATAGGTTCCATCTAATTTGCTGAAGTTTGCCTTCTATTTGTTGGTCAGTAGTGGAACATAAATAGACATATGTAAGTCATCTGCCCACGCTCAGAACTACCATGTACTTTAAATACATATCAGTATATCAAAATGCAAACATAGAACCTGAGACATTCCAGAGCTCTGTCTCTACTGAAATAAATTACTTGTTGATGTGAAGATATTGGATACCCAAAGCATACAAATTTTTGAAATTAGAAAATATGCCACTTGGAGTGACTCTTCCATAGTGATGTATAAAAATAAATAGTATCGATAGATAGATGTATTAAAAGGCAGCCTCCAGGGCAAATAAAAGCAGTGAACATATTTTCATGTGTGAAACAAGTAATTAGAGGAAAAGTGGTAGAAAAATGCAAACTAGAACATTTTGCCATTGCTATTCCAAAGCAGGGAAGAGGTGGGAAGAATGTCGTTCAGCCTTTAATCCATTTCAAGACACTCAAGCAGGAGTAAAAACTTTTGTAGAACGTTTATAGTCCTCAGTTTCAACAGTAACAGTAAGTTCACAGATTCTATATTTCCTCATGATCTCCCAGTATATATACAAATTATGTTGCCAAGTTAAGTAAAGCATACTATGTTTATACTAAGACTCCAAAGAGCTATGGAAAGACATCAGTTTGACTCAATTAGCTAGAAGAGAAGCCGAACTATAACCCACGTATCTAACTGACAAACATCGTTAGAGGTGTGCTCAGTGGACTGCCCGTTTCTCCCAGTCATTCCTCTATTTTCCAAATTTACTTGCATCTTCACTGGGTTGAACTCACTATATTTACTGCAGATGTTCTTCCTTGATCAGAAAAATCGAAAGTAGAGAGAGTACACTATCTACATGAAAAGGAAATGTGCACATCTAAATCTCCTTCTCTATTTTTTTTCCAAGTTTTCCTGGCCAGAAATATATGTTTACATGCTCTACAGCTGCTGTGCAATAAGGCTGCATATTGCTGCATCTTGGACATGGAGGACCTACCACCAAAGTGCTGCACAAATGTCTCATATATGGATGGTAAAGTCAAGGCAATCTACTTAATGTTGAAATTTTTTTACAATGCATGTACAGTGAGTACAGTGTACCAAAATCACCATACGCGAAACTACAGTCATTTGTCTAGCACTCAGACACTGGGCACAATCACTGGAATTATCCCTTGCCCAAATAATGACTCCAGAAATCCTAGCCAAAGGGATAACTTTGTCATATTCTACCTAAAAAAAAAAAAATCTTTGGGTGAAATACAGAAATAGAAGGAGAATATCAGACATTCAGTAGTCCTATTCTAAATAATTTCATATGGTGAGGATGAAGCAAGGTGAAATCTAATAGAAGGCTACGTGTCATGGTCCTTGAGAAGAAAAACATTCTTTTCATAATTCTGAGAGGAAAGAAATTTTCCAGTAAGCCAAGTTAAATCATGCTAGTGAGCAAAACTCTGTTGTTAGAGACAGGAAAAGCTAGATTTGACGAAGACAGCACGAACACTGTCTGTAGCTATCACTAAGAGATCGTCAATCATAGCTATCCCATAACTGTAGCAAAATCCATGCTTAAAACAGCATGGCAGGAATCAGAGACACCTATATTATCAAAATGTGACCAAACGTACTCCAACATTACTTCTCAAATACCTTCAGCAAAATAGGAGACAGATTTCAGCACTGCTTTTTTACAAGTAGTAAAGGGCAGGGGTCCAACTAGTAAATCATTGGATGTAATCCCCTTAGCATTTCTAAGACTTCATTAAGAAAAAGTTTGAAATTCAACCAAGGAAGCAGCAAAATTCAAACCCATCTCGACTTTGCTCCACTTCATCAGTGCAGGTTGAAGCATTAAAAAAAAAAAAAAGGAAAATAGATGGGAAATGCCTTGCAGGAAGAAAATATTAGCACTAAAATCAAGTCAAGCAAGTCACATTTGCCACAGCCTTCTATATGAATGCTTCTGCTGGACAAGAAATTGCTGTGGCTGTAGCAAAACATAGTCTTCTCACTTTCACAGTTATTGGATGGAGAGTAAAATTTTCCTAGGCAGCAATCTGAATGTTTGACATCGATGGGAATTAGGAGCATGAAGTGCCTTTAAAATGTTACCCATTATCAGTATTTAAAAAGGTTGTAGGTGCTTTTCTTGCATTTTTTTTTACAAACAAATGTTTTGTCATAAAAGCTAGCTTTAAGTTTTGCCATGAATATGCCATTTGTTATTTAGCACATACAAATTAATTACCTTAATTGAAAAGAAAAATTATAATAATAGCTAAAAAATGTGCAATTGTATTATCTGGAAAACTGGCACTTAAGTCAGAGGACATGACTACAAATAGAAATGGTCTGATAAGACCCTACATGCTGCTAGTGAAAGTGGAAAGAGGAAACGATTATGTTAATTTTGCTGTTCAGTAGAAGTGTCTTGCTTCAGATGGAAAGCAATGAAGCTAAATTTAGAAGGGATCTAACTCAACATTTAACCAGCAATATTGCAGTAATATTGCCAGGCTTCAAAGCTGAAGAACTGAAAGTTTTAATTGAGAGGTGGAGGTCCCTCACAATTCCAAGGGTGGTAGAGATCTTTCTCAAATTTAAAATAAAATGAAAGGAAAAAAATGTGAGTCCAGAATGAGTTTAATTCCAGAAACTGGGAACTAGAAATCAGAGCCTAGGCTCTAAATTTTGATTAAGCATGAGACTACTTGAATGCAGCCAAATTACAAATGGAGCCAAATGGGCATCCCGCTGTCTTTGTCAGTCTCCAATATGAATGTGGTGTTTGAGTTCTGGTTTCTTTAGAAGTGATATCACCAAAAGCCTGTCTAATTTAGCACTGTTTCCTTACATTTTTGTAAAATTGTACCAAATGCGTACATGACTAATTTTGATTCCTTTAGAAGATGTTTCTGTCTTAGGGAGCTCATAGGAATGGTAATTTCCATATGTAGAGGTAGAACTTGCATGTTGGCACTGCCAGTTTCAATCTGCTCCAGGTCAGACTTCTATTACTGAGAGCTAAGATCTCACACATGCCTGTGAAAAAATATTTGGAAATCCTATTTCTGTTTGACAGTGGGAAGTGCTTGAGTATACATCACAAAGCAGCTGCAACAATCAACTCTACCTGCACCTGTCTTTGCTCTCAGATCTCTCAGTTCCCTCGGATGATCAAGCTGCCATCTTTCATGTGGTTTCACTTAAAATAATAAAGAATATTTTCAGTTTTGATTTATCCAGAGAGGCACCAAAGCAAGCTGCAAACATTGTGTCTGTATTCAGCACTGGAGTGTTTTGTGACACACAGGACCAAAACCCAGCACCAATGAGGCAAAAAACCAGGAGACTAGAATACAGAACGAAAGGATTGTTAATTTAAGACTCTTTTCATGATGACTTCCACAGACAGGCAGTATTTTCTTTTCTATTATTATCTCAAATCTGCCTCTAATTTTGAAAATCTCATTAATATGAAGAAACCAGATTTTTGCCAACTTCTGCATCGCTGCTTGACCAGTGCTCTGCAGTTCTGAATGAAAGATAGCAGACATCAGTAATCATCATTGTGTAGTGTATTTAAACTGTAGGCAGAACTGTGATGTGAATGAAGACTAGGATTTTGCCTTAGCAAATAGTTCCATTGAAGAAAGAAAAGTGATGAAACAAAGCGATATTTATTCCTAGGTTGCAAAAAGAGGGCTGTTTGTGCCAAACAAAATGAGTACTTGAACAAGACATATTCAGACTCTAATGCATATGAATCACTTTGTATGTGTTGCTTGATAGCACACCCGTGCATGATGTTGTTAGTGTCACTCTAGGCATGTTATGGATTTACTGTATTACATACAATGCAATTATTGATTTACATAAGTATTGCTATTTTTCCCCAAATGTAACAGATTTTAGCTCGAAAGGACTATAAACTGAGACACTTGCTATAGTTTAAAATTGGCAGCTGGTTGGGAGATGAATGCCAGGCAAAGTGAGTGTACAGGAGGTTCCTGCTGTTTCCTCAGGGAAGCGTCCCTGGGTGAGACATCTGCTGTTCAAACTTCACCACACATTTTATCAGGTGACACTCTGTTGATACCTAATCCAAATTTCTTCTGTTGTAAAATGTTCTGGTTAAATGAAAATATAATAACTTTCCATTTTCTAGTAAAAATGTCAAATCCACTTGATTCCCCCCCCCCCAAATGTTTTATTAATGAATTTATCTTTTCATTGGTATTGCAAGTCTTACAAACAGTAACTTACTTTTCCATGCATATTCATATTTTTGTGGCATGAATCATAAAATTCAAACCCATACGTGCACATTCTGTTCAAAATACTTATGCTGCATTCACTACATCAGTATCTGAACTCTCAGTTTATTTATCTACATGATGGCTCTTTTAAGGTAAAGTACAATTGAAGCCCATTCAATATGGGACTTAAAAAACTAAAATTGTCATCTCCCCCCCCCCCCCCCCCCCCCCCAGCCTCAATGCCTAATGCTGAGAGATTTGCTTCCCACAGTATGCTCCAGAATCGCGGATGGGATTCCCTAAAGCATACGTGGGAGTTAGGCATCCTTCTTGTCTTCCACAGGCAGTGGCTCTGGAATTTTTTTCTGCATGGCAGCCCTGCTTCAGCAGAAGAGGTGAAGAATGTTCCCATCCAAAATAAGCTCTAGCCAGGAGATTAAACGACTCTCAAGAGGTGGGAAATGAGAGGCTGAATTCCCCAAGGAAGAGAAAGAAACTAAATCTGTGTTTCATACGTCCAGAGAAGAGCCCCCACCACTGGACAATTGTATAGAGGGGGCATGTCCTCTCTCTGTATTTTAAAATAGCAGCTGCAGCTGCATTCGGTGAGGATCACTCTTCTGTCTGTCTACCAGATGTGCTCTCAGAAACAGATGGAGCCTTCCAGTGGTCTTAGGTGGATGACCCTCTAGTTTCTGTATTCCAGCCAGGCTTAACTACAAGATTGGTGACAAGCTGCTCAGTCCTATTAATTGGGAAACACCATAAAATCACAAATGTAGGCACCCAGAGAATCTTTAGCGCTAGAAAATAACATGCTCATGTGCTGCGGGGACCTTGAGGGTTAAGAAGCGCTGAACAGGAGTTTTCAGCAACACTGTTTTTGAATTAGATGTTTCTGTTATCTCTGTGAGAACTGAGGAAGAAGTCGGCTAACTAAGGTCATGAAGGAAGTCTGTGGCAAGGCACAGTACTGGATCCAGAAGGCTTAGGTTCAGCTGCTGGATTATTGTTTTATTTTAATCTCTTAACTATTAAAAATGTTTCTGTGGAACAAGTATAGTTGCAAGAAGCAGTTGGTGATACATTCTACTCATTTTGGTGTGTTGTAGAAACACCGTTAGCATAAATCTTCTAGTGTGATTTGCACTTCACTTAATTTTATAAATATATAGACAAGCCTCAGTCTGCACATCAGAACCAGGAATGTTTTTGTATCAAGAACCTCAAATGAGAAAATCTGTAAATGAGTTGGCTGTTTTCTCATCTGTTCTGTGCCCCTCTTGCTGCCCCTTCTGCTGTCTAAGAGGAAACTGCTTTTTTTTTCTTCCCTCTCCCAGGTTCTGTCTCACAACTGCTACTGCTTGACTGATGGATGGAGGGACACAGTAGAAAGAAACACAACCTTAAATCTGTAACAGTCAGCAAATAAGCATACCGTGGCAAAACACTTTAAGAGAAAAAAACCCAGCAGCTGAAATCGGAAAGCGATTTTACTCTATAAAAAAATTTCTTCACTCTGATCACGTCAGTTCCCTTTACAAAGCCTGCCACTAGCTTAAGCTTGTATTTTAGGCATACCTCAGCTCCTTATCCTTAAGTCTTTCCTTGGCTCTAGCCAAGGCCCACTCCTCAATCTCTTATCATCTGCTCAGTTTGTTCGATGTAAGCCCTTCTCAATGTGCTTGCTATTCTTATTTTTGAGTTTTTTTTTTTTCTCATATCTCTTTCCAATTTCTTGAGTCGACTCACTCAGCCAACCTTTTCCAAGCCTTTTCTTAGTACATGTCTCACTACAGAATAGGAAGACACATCACAAAGGCAAAAGCCAACATTTTCAGCTGTTGTTTATGAGAGTAGCTTTATTGACTTAATGGGCTAGTTGAGGATCTGATCTTTTCAATTAAAGTAAAAAAAAGCCTCTCTCCCTCTGTCCTCCCACAATGTTCTCTGTTTTTTCTCTCAAGTAATTCACTGAGGATGGTACTTGTATCACTTCCCTTGTCACACAGAGAGCGCAAAACACTAAGCCACCAGCGAATAATAAATAAATACCATTTAAGGTTTGCTCCCTTGACGTTCTTTTCCAAATGAATTGTTTATAAAGTAAAGAAATGCATATACTTTATATGAATCTTAACTGTAGATTTTGTATTATGAGTTTGATAGAACTAGAATGGGAAAATATTGGAGAACTTAACAAATTTTCCTCTTTTCTGCTGTGCACTACAAAATATAATGTATATATTACTTCACAGATTCCCCTTGTTACCTCTTGTACTTCTTGGGGTTGAACTTATCTTTCCAGCAATTCTTTTCTACCCATTTCCATACCACCTGATTGTTGACACATATATGCAAGGAAGTGAATGAAGATACAGGATTTGTATTACTTTTGCAATTCAAAAACTTGGAAGCACTGGGTGTGTATAAGACTTGTGGACCCTCTGAATAATCTGTTTAGCGAGCTCGAGATAGGAGGCAAATCTTGGCTTAGCTACAAAGATGACAGGGAACAGTTTTACTGACCACACGACATACAGCACAGGTCTGACTTCAGTTACCTCTAAGCACCTCAGGTTCCAAACTCTTCTGTCTGGGGAAGTAACTTTAAACACATTACCAATTTTATATTACTTGATGGACTGAAGTAAATAAGGACAAATCCTCACATCTACACAAATCAGAACTAAATTGACATCAAATTCATTACCAGCCTGAGAATTAAGGTAACATCATGAAGAAAAGGACATTTTCTAGCCTTTGTGCAAATAGATATTTTTCCTATTTCAGCTGGATAACTAGTACAAGGAGGGTCAAATCACTTCCAGCTCTATGTTGATATTACAGCTACATCTTTAGTGCTGATCAGGCAGTTTGCCCAAATTGTTGGTAATAAAAGAATGGATAATCTTCTTTTTTTTTCAAATTATTAATGTTTAGATGATAACTAAAATATCTCCCTCAATAACACAGGGCTTTATATTCAAATCCCATTCAAACTAGCGCTGCTTGTTACATTAAAATAAAATAATTTTAATGATGATAATGTCACTTTTCTAGCTTAAACATTGACTCCTCAACCAATAAAACACCCATATGATCATTTTAAGAGTAAGATTACTTAACCTAAGGCTTTTTAGGTGTTTGCAGCACTATTCTTTTAGCACGTTTCTCAAATAGATTATGTGGTTTTTATCAAACACACACCCACTCTCACCATCTGCTGGAAATTTATAGAAAGTATAAGAATGTTAAGGTAGATTTCCTCCATTTAGAAAACCTAGGAGAATTTAAAGCAAGAAAAAAAAAACTGTTTCAGTTCTGAGGGTTTCTTTAATTTATTAAGATGCTGATAACCATCTGAAGCTACAATGGCATGCAATACTGACCCCAACCAAATGCAAGTTGGAAAGGGTGAGTGAAAGATATGATGGCCTTCCCAGCTGTGACCCCACTACAAAGCAACAACTGTCACTGTAAAAGATGTCAACTCAATTTAAAGGAATTGGTCGGTGCTTCAGACCAGGATGACAGATTGGTTGAGGTTTGGATATCGTCTAGTCTAAGCCCCATGCTGAAAGCAGGATCTATTACAGCAGGTTGCTCAAGGCTTTGCCAAATTGAGCTTTTAAAGTCTTCAAGGATGGAGATTCTATGACTTCTCCAGACGGTCTGCCCCAGTGTTTGACCACCCTCACAGTAAAAGTGTTTAAACAGAATATCCTGTATTTCATTTTGTGCCCATTGTCTCGTCCTTTCACTGGATAACACTAAGAAGAATATGGCTACATCTTCTTTGGTCTCCCTCATCAAGCATTTACACACATGAATAAGATCTGTCTGCTCCCTCATGCCCCGGCTTTTTCCTCTCCAGGCTAAGCAGTCCTCAGGTCTCTTGATATATATTAGATGCTTCTACCCCTTGATACCTTTGTGGCCCTCCACTGGGCTTGCTCCGGTATGTTCGTGCCTCGTTTGTACTGGGAAGCTCACAACTGAACACTGCACTCTAGATTTCTCACCAATGCCAAATAAAGGGCAAGGATCATCACCAATTTGCTGACAAAGCTCTTCCTAATGTAGCCCAGCATGCTGTTGGCTTTCCTTGTCACAGGAATGCATTGCTGGCTTATGGTCAGCTTGTTCACCGGGACCCCCAACATGTTTTCTGCAAAGCTGCTTTCTAGACGGTTGTCCCCCTGCCTATACTAGTGTGTGGGGTTATTCTTGCCCTGGAGCAGAACTTCGTTGTTTTTCCCATTGTTGAACTTCACAAAGTTTCTGTCAGCCCATTTCTATAGTCTTACAGGGTTCCTCTGAATGGTGGCACATCACTCTGGTATATCAACCACTTCTCTTCTACAAACTTGCTCAAGGTTTGAGCACCTCTGCCCCATCATCAAGGTCATTAATGAAGATTTATATCCTGCGTGGCTTAGGCTCTGCAGGCTCAGATGCTTTGCTGGACATTGCTCCCAAAACCTTGTCTACTACCTGGACATGAAACCTATTCAGTAGTTACAGATGGAGCAGAATCTTTGCTCCTGGTGCCATAAGTCACAAACTTCTGAGTATTTGCCCTCACAGGACTCTCTTTTTCCAATCTAGTAAGGACAGACCTTGCCTGTCCCCCACACTCAGGGGATCTTGTACCTGCAGGATCTCAGAGAAAATCTGACCAGTCTGTTTTTCCTCATCTCTGACACTGTACATACAGTCTGTTGACCTCCACCCACAGCTCCTTTACTTGACCACAAACCAACCACCAACATACATCTCCTGCAGGAAACGACACCACCTATCCCTTCCCCAGCCTCTGCAGGAGGCCCTAGGCCTCGTCAGACCTGGAGATCTGTACCCTTCTGGAGCTCTGAGCTAAGGCGTCTCATATACCAGCAACCAGCAGGTGCTGGGGACCATGCCTTATAGTGAACAAAAGCTCAAACATCCATTCATCAGGAACAGCTGACAGTTAGAAGCTGCTAGAGCTTCCTTGAAGTGACAGCCCCCATGGAGCTACCCTTTCCTAGCAGCAGGAGTAATCCTTAGGATCTTCAAAGGGTTCACAGGAGTCACTCGTTGATCCATGAAGTTGTTCCCAGAAGATCTACAAGATCTGTAAGCAGACCCTGGAAACTGCTGCAGAAACTGCTCTGTCTGTTGGCTGCCTCTGTTAGGTGCACTCAAGGTCATGGGACCTTTGGGTAAGAATGGTGTGGGAAAACACATGGATAATTAGGGGGAAATAGGAAGGGTGAAGCACAGGAGTCCTGTGCTTTTTCCAGTACAGTGTCTGGGCTGGTTCCTGAAGGAAAGAGTATCACTGTGCTTCCTGCCTGCTCTAATGTGTAAAAGCAAGCAGCTACCATAAGATGAAACTTTCATGTGGAAAAATGTTCCTCTGGGTTTGAGAATACGAGGTTTGGTACTGTGAAAAGAGAGAAGCCTTAAGCAACAGATAGTGGTTCTGAGTTTTTCAGAAGGGAAGGTGATCTTGTCAGTAACTTAGGATCTTGAGAGCTGAACTTTAGTTGACCTTGGACACCTAAGCCAAAGAAGAGTCCCTTGAGATTTCTGTGTGACAGCATACGTGCTGGAAAATCCTCTCATAATATGGCCTGAGCAGCTTAGTGTCTACACTTTACATAGGTTAGTTTACATCCATAAACCAAGTGAGCCTTTGCATTGACCTACTAAGAACTAATCTAATCTCTGCTTTCAAAATACCCAGTGAACTGATGCTGCAATGTCCAGTTTCTCAGTACCTTTATCCCTTTAGGACTCCTCTTCAGTGATATAGTTCTTCCTATATTCATCCTGAAACAGAAAGCTGAATATTAGTTTATTTAAAAAAAAAAATAAATCCTTGGATTCCTTGACATTTCCACCAGATCACTTCTTACTTTTTTTCCTATCATCTCCTCCCTCATTCATTCATATAAACACATACACTTTGCATACTTGTAAGATTCGGCTCTTCCTCCTGTGCAGCATGCATAGAACCTTAATTATCATGCGAATATTTCATTTTATGACTAACATGCATTATTTAAGATCAAAATCATGCCCTACAGTTGTTCTGCACATGCAACACAAAAAGAGATATTGATTTTGAAGGTCTCAGTAAAAATATAATGTAGATACCATTTGTTTATTTAAAACCATCTTTTCAATATGGACTAGCAGTTCCAAACATTAATAATGAATATTTACCTAGAAAAAATCACAATGTAAGAACTCTGTTGCCTGAAGGACAATATTAATTAGTAATAGTAGTCCATAACTTAGTTTCAGAAAATGCCTGCTGTCTTCTCTAACTATGTATGGAGCGTAATTACACTACCCTTGGTCAAATTAGGTCACTTCCTTTAAGGCTTTGTAAATATCCCCATGTTATCTTTTTCACCTATGCAGCTAAGACTGGTTTTAGGTATTTCATTCCTTGTTGCAAGCCTCCAGTAAAGACAGAGAATGATCCTTGTGATCCTCTAGGGTGCATTCTGCCTTCTGTGTGCCAGCTCTGCTGTAGAGGGTGGGAGCTGCACATTTGTATCTTAGAAGAGAATATAATCCCTAGGCACTGTGCTTTAAAATCAAGCGGTAAATATTCATCCCAGTTGGAAGCAGAATACATTTAAAGTTGTTAAAAAGATTGTTTATAGATGATGATGGAAAGAATAGGTAGTATTTTTTTAAATTATTTATTCTTTCATTCATTTTCAAAGTGCTAATGAACCCTTCCCTTTCTCCCTCCTGCAAAAAAGACTTGTTTAAAAGCATAGGTTGTTTACAACAAAAGTAATATTGACAAAAATGGATCAATATATTTTTTTTTATTATTGTTGAGATGCTGTGAAGAAAAGTCTTTAGTACCCTAGACAGTGTTGCGACTGTTGCCAGCATTTAAAAGTCTCACAGGTAAACCTCCATCTTCTTGATTTCAGAATAACCTTTGCAGAAGTTCCCTTTGTGTGTGAGAACACCTGGCCTAATGAGGTCTGCGAGTGTAAATTCTAGCAACTATATGTGCAGGTGATACTGTTCAAAACATATGTGTACAGCTGCTTTTGAGTATGCAAACAAAGGCTTTCCCATCTCAGACCCTCAACACTCCATGCATTTCAAGAGACCGGTACATAAACCCCATGAAATTAAAGGCTAAAAAAAGTCAGTCAGAAGAGAATGCTTAACTTCTTAGGGTATATGTTATATCAGCAACAGGCATTTTAAAAAGAAACAGTCTTCTATAGAGAAAAGAGTCACTTGCCTCTTGTTTTGAAGAATTTTTGCTTCTTCCCAATGTGGGATTCTGCTCACAGCAAGAGATGGAGGAAACACATTTTTTCTAGTCATACTGAAGTTTCCACTTTATTTGAAAATAACCTTTTTGTTACTACTCAAATATCCAGATACAATATATGGCACCTCAGCACTGGGAAACTGACTTAGGGATAAAATTCTAACCGTTTTCTGAATTTGCATCAGCCTTTTAAAATATACTCTTGTAGTTTAATCTCTTCTTGTTACAGTTACCTTTTTCAGCATTCACAACCTTGTTCGTGTTCTATACAATGTCAGATAGCAAGTGTCAAGAGAAATTTAAAATTATAGTTCATTTACTCTAGTTAAACATAAGGAAGCAAAAGCAATTACCAGAGTAAAATGATGGAATTAAAGATTCTTCTTGCAGCCTAGTTAGGTATTTAGTGTTTGATGAGTGTTGCAAAAGATAAATATATTTTTCAGAGAGGACTGTATCAATCTACAATCATGAATGAAAGCCAGTGAACATGATTTAGATATCAAATATAAGGTTTGCAAAGAATTATCAGTCTTGGACCAGGAGGTAGGAGTTAGCTGAGAGTATCATTCTTCTTTGTTCATCAAAAGATTTTTTTTCTTTAATTGGTAAATAACATCTTATAAAGCAGTTTGATATTTATTACTGAAAATATTCTTAAACAAAGATTAAATTTTAAAAAAGATCCTACAGATGTTCTACAGAAGATATCTCTATATAATCCCACATAAACAGGCTAAATGCATTCTTACTACAAGGATAAAATGTTAATTAGTTTAGTTTAATTACAATCTTACTACATGCTAGAAGTCGAAATTTAGTGGATCGGTGATTCATTTTGATTGATCATAAAAAGTGAGCATAGACTTATTGTTGTGGTGACTAGTCTAAACTGTATGCCATGTGCATCTGTAATTTAATCTGTGATTCATACTATATGGCACATTACACATAAGAAAATCTTTTTGATTGTTAAATACAGAGAACTTGAATTCATCTAAGCCTTACATATAAATATCAGATGCTCTATAAGAATGACTTATAAATTCAATACTGATGTTATTTTGACATGACTTACTCTAGGAATAGTTAACTATATTCAGATTATGTTTACTGTGAGGTTGTAGGAAGGCAAACAGGAAAAAAGGAAAAGTAGGAAAAAAGCATTAAAGAAGAGCAGAGTCTCATCATTAAAATTCAGAAAGACTGGGCTGGCAGGGGAGGAGAATGATTTCCTGAAGTTTTTTTTTTTTCTTCTGAGTATAGCACGTCTCTTTTTACCAGTTTCCTTTGGGCTTACTCTTCTTTGCCACTGATGTTTGCAAGCAGAAGGAAGAACTGGGCTTAACCCCTGCTCCCTCCTCATTGGTCCAGCTGCAACACAAGAAAGACCCACATAAATGTGAAGAAATTCAAGGGACCTTGTCCTTCTTGCTGATCGTTGTGTCACATATTCTGAGTAGTCCCTGCTCTCCTACCACCAGAGTCAGGTCTCCACACACTCCCCATTCTGCCCATGTTGCTTGCCACCAGTGGGACATTTCATATTCAATCTCCATACTTTGGGTCTGGAAAAAGGTAGAATACTTCTCATGTAGAGAAAGAAGACCTCTTAGGAGTCCACACGTTTTGACCCAGTTTGAGGGGAGTTTACATATGTAAATTTTAATGTTAGAATTCTTTTATAAAAATTAGAATGAACTCTCTCTCGATGCATCAAGACTTTAAAAGCAAGTAATACACTTGTTGTAGAATGTGTTGAGTAGTTGGGTATTTATCATAAGTTTACAATACATTTGAGAAAGATAGTACATGTATAATCACGTTTTTTTTTTTTTTTTTTTTTTCATAGGTATGGAACTGACATGCAAATATTTTTCGGCTTCTATCTTTTTTTAATATATCTAAATTTATTTTATTTAAATAGCAACTGAAGCAAACGTTTTTATTCCTTTTATTTGCTGTATAGGGACACAGTTCTTTTCGCAGTGAATTGTTACAGCTCCTCATATCACTGAAGTCTATTCAACCATGCATAAAGGTACCTCTGCTACACCTCCATCTCTGAATATCTCCCCATTTTTAGATGTAACAAAAACGTACACAGAGTTTATTAATATTTTGAAATATCTAATTGCAGAGAAATGCAAGATTATTTTGAAATAGTGTCACAGTTATATTCTTACCTGTGTAACCAATTTATGTTCTTTCAAGATTTGAGACATAATTTGGTTTCTAATGTTGTAACTTGCAGTCTTGCTTTAAATCTAATCTTTGTTTTTCTATTAAAGAGAGAAAAAATTATGACCAGCTACTTATACATGTAGAATAGTAAAAGAAAGGGAGTTAAGTGATAAAGACAGAGAAACATGACAGAGCTAAAGCATTATAAGTTCTGAGTTGCATTAAACATACATAGCAGTATTATAAAAGCCATATCACTGATTAGAAAGTGCTTTGCAGCCACTATCATCTGCCTGTATTGTTGTTGTTCGTAAGGTTTAGTATTTTTTTCTGGGGTCTAGCCAGCCCACTTGTGTTTAATAATCTGCTGTCCTTTTATACTTTACTCAGCAATCATTCACATTCTGTTGCAATACCAGCAAAACTTTAAACAACTACTTCTCATGTTTAATTCATGTTGGGGTTATTCTCAGATGGTCTTAGAATGCGTCCATTCACTACAACTTTCTTAAAACAGCCTTTGGATATACAAACTTACAGAGTCTTTGCTCATTTTCCCAGAAGGAAACCTTCCACTGTACTGTATTTCCACAGCACGTAATGCAAATTAGGGAAAAAGTGAAAAAAAAAGAGAGACCAGGTTCCCATGCAGATGTTCTGCGCCTCTTTTCCATGGCCTTCGAAATTAGTCCTCTGACTAGTGTACAGTGAAATGTATATTTAAGAGAAACAAAGCTGTTCTTTTTTCTAATGACTACAAAAAAATATTTCCCACCTCCTGTTATACTAACATAAATACACTCATATAGATTAGTCTTTTCTGGGACCAGATGAGACAAGCAAAAACTGCAGACTATTTTCCCTTCAACAGCATTTTGCTATGTTTGTTAAGATTAGGTAAAAAGCACTTTCCTTTTCTTCCTTTTAGTACTGAATTCAGTCATGCATAACAAATTATCAGATTAGGGCCTGAAGATTTTTCTAAGATTTATCTGATTTTTTTTTTTCAGTAAGTCTGATCATTGATACAAAGGGGAGTTTTGTACCTAATTCTTATCTGTGAAATAAGAAAATTCCCGGGAGGTGTTTGTAGAGGACATATACTTCCTTGTATGGAAAACTATTTCCATGGAAGCAAGTGTGGTACTTCAGAGTGTCTGGCACCAAGAACCTCTGACAGAAACCAGTAATGAAACTCAGATCCATTTTGCACTTTCAACTTTGTGACTCTGCGATTGTATTTAATAGAAGCTGGAAAGATCACCATTCGTGCAAACGCTGAATATTTAGCATATAACATGGAGGTGCTCTTTGTCTTTGCAGACAAGTTCAATGATCCATGAAATGATGCACTAATCTCAAGAATTCACATGTGATTTGGGCTATATTTTCATCTTCAGGCATTTGCAATTGTAAAAGCAGTTTCAACCTGAAAGTAAATAAACCTACAAAATATACACATTTCAATTACAGAAAATCAGCTTTTTTTTTTTTTTCATTTTGAGGTAAAATTGACACAATTCTTGCAAAATAACTTCTGTAGTTTATCTTAACTTTGTTTCATTTTATTTGTTCTCTGTGATCATTGATTATCGTTTTATGTCAGCAATATGGAACTGTCGGGATATTCGTAGAATCATAGAATCATAGAACCATAGAATGGTTTGGGTTGGAAGAGACCTTCAAAGGCCATCTAGTCCAACCTCCCTGCAAGGAGCGGGGACATCTTCAACTAGATCAGGTTGCTCAGAGCCTCATCTGGCCTGGCCTTGAATGTTTCCAGGGATGTGGCATCCACCACCTCTCTGGGCAACCTGTTCCAGTGTTCTACCACCCTCAGTATAAAAAACTTTTTCCTAATATCCAATCTAACTCTACCTCCCTCTGTTTTAAAACAATTACTCCTAGTCCTGTCACAACAGGCCCTACTGAACAGTCTCTCCCCTCTTGAGGTACTGGAAGGTCAAATGGTTTGAGTTAGAAGGGACCTTAAAGATCATCTTGTTCCAACCCACCTGCCATGGGCATAGATACCTTTCTCTCTCTCAGACATGTCTTTTTCCCGCACAACATCCTTCTCTCTAAACTGGAGAGACGTGAGTTTGATGACAGTGGTGGTCAATGGCTCGATGTCCAAGTGGAGACTGGTCACCAGTGGCATTTCTCAAGGGTCCATGTTGGGCCTGGCCCTGTTCAACATCTTTGTCGGTGACATGGACAGTGGGATAGAGTGCACCCTCAGCAAGTTTGCCAGTGACACCGAGCTGTGTGATGCCATCGACACGCTCGAAGGGAGGGATGCCATCCAGAGGGACCTTGACAGGCTGGAGAGGTGGGCCCGTGCCAGCCTCATGAAGTTCAACCAGGCCAAGTGCAAGGTCCTGCAACTGGGTCATGGCAATCCCAGGCACAAATACAGGCTGGGCGGAGAATGGATTGAGAACAGCACTGAGGAGAGGGACTTGGGAATGATGGTGGACAGGAAGCTCAACATGAGCAGGCAGTGTGCCCTTGTGGCCCAGAAGGCCAACCGCATCCTGGGCTGCATCAAGAGGAGCGTGGCCAGCAGGTCGAGGGAGGTGATTCTGCCCCTCTACTCTGCCCTGGTGAGACCCCACCTAGAGTACTGTGTCCAGTTCTGGAGCCCCCAGCATAAGCAGGACATGGAGCAGTTGGAGAGGGTCCAGAAGAGGGCCACAAAGATGATAAGAGGGCTGGAGCACCTCTCCTATGAGGACAGGCTGAGAGAGTTGGAGCTGTTCAGCCTGGAGAAGAGGAGGCTCTAGGGAGACCTGATAGCGGTCTTCCGTGGGCCCCGCTTCCTCAGTGGGGCCTACAAGAAAGATGGGGAGAGACTCTTCAGTAGGGCCTGTTGTGACAGGACTAGGAGTAATTGTTTTAAAACAGAGGGAGGTAGAGTTAGATTGGATATTAGGAAAATTTTTTTTACACTGAGGGTAGTAGAACACTGGAACAAGTTGCCCAGAGAGGTGGTGGATGCCACATCCCTGGAAACATTCAAGGCCAGGCCGGATGAGGTTGCTCTGAGCAACCTGATCTAGTTGAAGATGTCCCCGCTCCTTGCAGGGAGGTTGGACTAGATGGCCTTTGAAGGTCCCTTCCAACCCAAACCATTCTATGATTCTACGATTCTATGATTGAAAAAGAGGGTTTAGAAGGGTGGAAAATGAGAAAAGAAAATTGAAAAACCTTTTTGAGAAATAACTAGACCTGCATATCCCAGAGCATACATCACTCCCACTGGAATTAGGGAGAATTTTCCATGCTGGCAAATTATTTTATCACATTCTACCACAGAATTTCTTTTACCTATACTGAAGCACTTGGAAAACTTCATGGTCAGAACCAGAACAATGCACTAAACCTGGTCTGGGTGCCTGATATTTCTAGCAAACACTGTAACGTTCCCACAGATAGCCTTGTTTTAGAAACAACTGCCACACCGCAAGAGCTAAGACTTGATAAAGGCATTGAACCAGCTCTTGTTAGGTGTACGCTTATTATAGCTTTCTGTCAAAAAAATTCTCACTACTGTTCCACTACCAGCAGCAGCAAGAGTAAAAACACTACTACAGTTACAAATCCAGTATTTCCTGGCTGTTAATAGCAGACTTGCTCTGAGCTATATGATGGTTAAAGTGTCAAAAACTATCAGAACCTAGGCTATAGTAAAGATGCAATTAATAACATTGCAGGAATATTTGCAGTGAAGGGAAATTTTTCCCATAGATCTGCGGTGTAAGCAGGACCCATTAAACCTTGGAAACATAATGGAAAAGACTCAATTGTATGCATCAGAGTTCATTGCCATTCAAAACAATGCACTCATCTGAGTATTACGCACAAGGGTAATATTATTTATGTAAGAAAATGAAGTGTTTCTATGTAGACAAATGCTAGATTTACTGACTTGACCCTTTTATGACTACACCCAGTAGTTTTGGATGCTTGTGTCCTGCGTGGCACCTCTGGGCTTAGGATGCTGAAGCCATGTGCTGGATGTGCAGATATTATCAGGAGAAGACCTTCTTTTCACCTCTTATTCAGCTTTTCTGCCAGTTCTTAGGAATTCCCAGCAATGTCCTTCCACTACCTGGGAAAACTTATTGAGCATTTTCAGTGACTTTGATTGACTGTCAGAATTTTCTTTATTAATGCAAGCAAGGAAAGGAAAATTGTGATTTTTTTTTTTCCTTTTTACCATTTTATATGTCAGCTAAAACTAAATGGAATTTAGTGGAATATAGGAGTGGCACTTCTATAGCCTGAGGAGTATCTCCCTGCCAAATATCATAAGCCAGCTGCAAAGAAAGAATCCACAGAGTTTTTTTTTTTTGCAACCGAAAGTGCTAACCACTTCATATCTAGATTATTTATAAGGTGTACCTACACTACATGTCTGGTATCTCTTGCTTATGAGAAGATTAAACTGGTGTTGCTTGGTTGAAGTTAGTGTTATAAGCTGAAGTCTAATAAATGAAAATCTGGCCCTTGATGCGTGATACTTAAAAATTAACCATGATACTTAAAATTAACCAAAGAGAAAAAAGAATTGAAAAACGGTACTGATAAGAAAGCATCAAAAATCAAAATTAATGGGCATAAATGTACCTAACTGTCACCTTGATATCATACAGTGGTTCCAACTTCTGCTATTAGGATGGCATACTGACCTGTGAGAAGTTGTATTGGGGAATATAAGCAGCAGAGGGTTGCAAAGGGCTGCTGACTGGTTGCCCCTTTTATGATCACTTCCTGGGAAACTGTTTCTTATCATCTCACTGTTGTTGCACTTCTGAAAAAATTCTCTCCAGGGTACCTTCTGTAACAGATAAAATGTATCATGTTTATTACTTCATGCAGTCCTTCTGTGGCATTTATTCCACACTCGTATGAAAGTGTTTTCAGCATTGAGAGGGAACAGTAGATATATTTAAATTTATACCAGAAGACTGAATTGTATTTAAATAACTCTATACTTATAGGTAACTAAATAAAAGCTTTTGAACGTTATGGGCCAATTCTTTAGTTGGTGTAAACTGGCTTCTGCTTTTCACCAGTCGAGCATCTGACTCGTTGTGTTCAGGCTGGTTAATGCACCAGCAGGGAAATGCAGACTTATATGTCAATTGAGAATAATTCAAGTGGATAGATGACTCAGAAGGACAATGCAACAGCCCTGTATAGCTATTAATAAGGCTCCTTCTGTTGATCATCTCTGAAAGAGTTAGAAACATGTTACTTTCATGTGAAGAGCTCTTGACTCTTAACAGCCAAGAGCACTTCACATGAAATGTGAATGCATGTTGAATGTTTATTCTTTCATTAAATCATTCTTTGCTATTATCAAACCAATGCATTGTTACAGGATTTCCTTTTACTTTCAGCTATTTCTAGGTTTCAATACAAGTGTGGTTTGCTGTTAGTACTTGACTAATTATACTATTGTTGGTGTATTAGTTTAATCTAAGCCTGTCACCTTGGCTTTCTGTTGTCATGCACCCTGTTCATTCAACCGAGTCTTCTATGGATTGGACAAAATAACAGATGTTGAAACTATCTTACTACTGTTTTAAAAATGTCTAGGAAATGAATTATAATCTAATGGAATCTCAGAAAGCACTCAATCAAGGAGCTGCTCGTGTTCACTGTAACAAAATGTAAATAAGATTTTGAGCCATAAAAACTTCACAAATGTACAATAATTGTTGTTTGCTTGAGAGATTTTGGGGGGCAAGGAGGTGTTTAAAATCAAAATAATGGCTTTTAACTTGACCTTCAGATAGAGAAAATATGTGTTTTCCTTGGTTCCTGGGTATGTTGTGCTCTCTTAGACTGAAAAGCTATGTAATTGAACTGAAAGGCTGATTATTTTATATTTAAATGTATGACATTGTGCAAAATCCTTCTCTTTCTACAGTAGACTTTTAAATTTCAGATCATTACGTTTCTGCCACTGATTTTAATCCCTCTGTTAGCAGCAGTGGTGGAATGCCACATATAGATGAGGAATGTTTATTTTAAATACCAAAGATGAAACACAACAAGCGTTGAGCTCTTGAGAGACTTGTATTCCAAATCAGCTGCCTTCTAAGTACCAGTTTAGATAGCGAAACAATTCAGAAATTCTACTTTTTCACTCAGCTTTGATACTAAAAACTCAGTACCAGTAGTTCATCACTCACCTTTAAAGATTTCCGGGTGCTGAAACTGAAGGGCTGAACAAAAGAAGGAACACAAACCACCATTTCTCACTTCTTTAACACTGTGCTAGAGTTTTTGCTTTTGGTTTTGCACAGTTCTTTTGCATGGAACAATTCTCAGCTGCATGGTTCTTGCATTTCTATATGCACAGTGTTCTTTTAAACACAATCTTTTTTTAAAAAAAAAAAAAGTTGTACTCACTCCTCCTTGCATTTCATACCACACCTGACACATTGAGCTGGGTTTGAATCAGCTGACAATGGAGCTCCGTTGATACTGACTGAAAAGAACAAACAGGGATATTTGCTAATCGTGTTAATGTATGCAACCTCTTTGGTTTCCTGTTAAAAACTGTAAATGGTCTGCTCCCATACATATTTCAAACTACTGTTCCTTAATTACTGGACTGAAATCCAAGACCACACAGGAAAAAGAGGGAATATTTCCAGTTCTCTGTTAAATATTCTTTAGTGCTTGGGGTCATTTCCTCACCAATGCATGTCTGTCTAACGGTGTGGACACAGAATTTGAGTTTGACAGGGGTAAGTTGGAGAGCAATGCAGAAGATAAAGATACCTGATGAACTGGGTTTGTAGAAATGTAAATAAGTGCATGAGTCACAATTGTCTAAAGTTAGCCTTTTCTCTAGGGAAAATGTTATCTTTATTGTCGAGTATAGCAAGCCCAGGCTAACTTATTACTTCAATTACAAATAAGGATTTCACGTTACACTTTTACCTTTCTTACTCCTCTTACGACTCATGTCTGAGTGAAACTTGTGTGGGACTTGTTGTGATGGTTTAGCCCGAATCACCACACAGTTTCGCACTCACCCTCCCCCTCCCAGGCGGGATGGGGGAGAGAATTGGGAAGGAAGGAGAACTCGTGGGTTGAGATGACGACAATTTACTAAAATAACGAAGGAAAACTACAATAATAACAGAATATAGGGATATTAAAATATACAAGGTAAACAATGTATGTTTTCTCACCACCCGATGTCCCAATGACCAATACAGCCCGTCCCGAGCAGCGAACACGGAA
>WHYT01014929.1:95846-125139 GCA_009806455.1 Tetrax tetrax | reverse complement strand
GCTTCCTGCATCTGCAAATTAGCAAGACTTGGAAAGCAGGACGGTGTCCTTGGTCTCATTCACAACAACTCATATCATCAGGGTGTTTATCAACATTCTTCACACACGAAATCCAAAACATACCAGCTACTGAGAGGAAAAAATTAACTCCATCCCTGCCAAAACCAGGACAGTATCCACCCCTTATTCCATACCATCTACGTCTCTCGGAGGGTGGGGGGAGTGAGAGAGAGACTGCGTAGTCTGGTCCGGATCGGGGCTAAACTACGACACTTGTTGAGGTCCAGCAGTCAAGACAAAGCAGTGGCTCCGTCCAAACTACTTGGGCATGACAGACAAGCAACCACAAGGCAGGCACAGAATGGCTGTCAAGGTGCTCATGAAAGTATCAGATACTTTATACCAACATTGCTTGATGTGGGTGACTAGATTTCTGCTTTGCCTCTTCCAGAATAAAAAAAAAAAAAAAAAGCCTTATTAGTAATAACTGTGCTTGAAATGTGGTTCTATGTTTGAAAGATCTCACGATTGCTGTCAATAATATACCTGAAAGCAGAATATCAACTGCATTAAATATTTCTCATGGAGATGCAGCCTAAATTTCAGATAAGAATGACACCTGTGCTACTGGAGTATTACTGTTCATTAGAATATGTTAGCTCAAGACATAGCTGAAGCTCCTGCTGTTATACTTCTGTGGCAACGGCACCTAGATAAAAAGGACTGATTCTGGCAGCTAAATGCACATGATGTTGTAAGTTAAGTAGCGTGTGACACCATCCAGTAAATACTGGGCACAAATCTTTCTGCTGTGATAGCATTGTTGACATGCAAATACAATGAGACATATGCTTTGTTTTGATATTTCTTTTAAATACAAATCAAACATTATAAACCTTTTAAAAATGTATGCTTATGAAAGCAGAGGGTAATGAAATAGAATATGAGCATAGTTATGGCAAATCATTGTATAATATGCAACAGTTTCAAGCTACTTACATGTCACTTCACCATAACATTTGCAGTGTAATGAAATGGTCCACAAATGATTAATATTCTTAAGTGCTTTCCTTTTTCTCTTAAGTGCTTCCAGGCAGAAAAAAAGTAATATATAGCATTATCAGTGTTTGTGTGTTGTTAGTGTCACAGTGTGTATTGATTTTTACCTCCTGTTACAAATGCACATTAGGAGGTTTTATCTGTATATGATAAACAAATTGGGGAATGTATCTTGAGCTACAGCTGTAGCTGGTGTAAACGGTGGGAGCGCCACTGACTTAATTTGAATTATGCTTATTTACATAGATGGAGTATGTGGCCCTTTTCTTCCAAGTGAACTGCGAATATTCAGTACAAGTAATACTTTGTTTCCCTATCATTTGGATGTCTCTGGGGACTCTGCTGCTTCTGTTCTACTCACATGACTTTCCCTTGTATTTCTAATGATTAAAAATAACTTTCTCTGAAATGAAAAACTAACAGACCCTGAACATTGGGAACATGTTAGCTTTTTAAAAGTGTCTGTGACTTAATTTTATTATTGTACCTTTCTATGTAGGTAACATTACAGAGGGTTAGGGTTACATGAAACTGCTTGAGTCTAAAAATGTATGTCTTTCACAGCGACCCTTCACTTGCTCCTAATCTATAAGTAGGTCCTGTATTTTCGGCACTGCTAACATGCAGATGTTAAATATTAGCATGGTTAAACATCAGAGTTCTGCTAAAACTACAGTCTGCAACTGAGCTCCAGGTGCAGAGCATCACCTATGCTTGAGGGATGACCCAAAGAAGTCAATTTTCAGTTGAAGAAACAAAAAGAAAGTTTCAAATTCTTACAACTGCTATGAGGGACTTGAAACTAATCTGAAATATTTTCAAAGATAGAGAGATATTCAAAACCCAAAACTTGTACTTTTGGGGAGAAGGAGCAGCAGGGTGAATAAAAAAAAGGAAAATTTGTGATAATTATGCCAAATCTTAGCAAGGCTGAAGCGTCTTCCTTATGCTGCTTTTTCTGCATTTGTTCTCACCATAGATTCATGAAGAATTGGGAAAAGAATCAGGAAGATTCTGGCAGAGAAAATATAGCGAAGAAGCAAGCCAGTCTTGGCAGATTTCAGTTAGCAGTAGGAATGTGGAATTCTTGACGGTGCCCTCTCATTAGGTAACGGTGTCTTTTACAAGCGAAGAGACTGAATAAAAGTCCTGCTCTATTGCTGTGGAAAAGAAAGAGGGAAGTCTTTGCCATGACACTGAAACTCCATTCATGAGCACACTTTTTGTTTGATTAAAGGTCCTCATTTCACTGTGAAAGAGTAAAAACTATTGAATAGCATATTAAATTAAGTAATAAGTTTTAAAGATTTAGAATTATTTTTATGCATATACATATGTATGTGTATGGTTATTTCATGGAAAGGATTGCTGGGAATCTGTTTAGGGAATGAATGGAAAAACCTCTAACTTACAAGAGAGTTCTCTGAAGCACAGTTTTTGTGAGTAATGGGATAGAAAAGACAGCAGAAGAAAAGGGTAGAAGGTGAGTTTGCAAATGGGCTTGTGAAGAAATAGTTTTCTCAGGATGCATAGCTGGAGCATGAAGGAGATCTCCTGCTTTCCTTTACTGTAAAAGGAAACAGAGGAGACCCTGGTAATGAGGCAAGGGAAGGTTAAAACAGGGATGTTTATGTTGGAAGATAAACAGACAAACAGATAGGGAAGTTCCTGTTTTTCAGTGCAAATCCTGAAAGACTGGTTTAGATGCTGCCCCAAACTTGCAAAGGTACAAAAAAACCATTCAGCTAGGCAGGTATTCCAAAGTCTCATGGAAGAAGAGCCAAAGAGCCAAGAGCCAAAGGTCACTCATAGATACACTCCTAGAGAAAAATGAAACGAAATTAAGAAGACATATATTTTCCTACATGACTAAAAATGGATAATGCTTAGTTTTGTAAACCTTCTTTATCATATAGTGGAAGTAATGCTAAGTGGAAGTTCCTCTGTTAGAAAGTGCTAGTTGATCAAAAGTCTGAAGTGGAAGCTTTGGCCAGGCTTAGGAAAGTTCATTGTCTATGGTGTTTTGGAGATGAATATGGGAAAAAAAAACAAGAAGCGCCTTCATCTATTTCAATGTCAGAGGCTTTGAATTACAATATCACTTCCGTGTGAGAACAAATTGAAAACATCTTTTTTTTTCCAAAAACTTTAAATTGTTTAAATAATTCCCAGTATTGTTTTTATAAATTGTTCTATGCAACACAGACACTGTAAAATATTTTTTTAGGAGAAGACAGCAAGAATAGTGCCACCCTACAGTGCTAAAGCAAGGAAACACAGAGAAGTTACAAACAGGGCAACTGTATCACAAACTGCATGTAAGAATGCACTGTGAGACCTAGCATTCACAATCCTTAATGGAAATGCCACTATCTGTTTTCTTGGGTGATATCATGATGAGCCTTTGAATTGACAGACCAATGAGGGCAACATTGTCTAAAGATTAAATGAAACTTGATTTTCATGCACAATCAGATCATTTTTTGATATTGTGCCCAACAATGTTCTATCAAAAGGAAGAAGAGATCTAAAACAAGCTTGGCAATGGAATGCAGTTATTTTCTATTACATTGGCACTAGACCTTTTTATTTTGGAGCTTTCAGAGATACATCTTACCAGAAGCTACTTTGAGAATACACGTTAAGAGCCAAAAATATTAAAATGTTGTAATATAGCAGTATTCAATTAATATATTGAAGATTATAAATAAATGTGCATAAAATGAGGACTCAATGATATCCCACTATATATTAACATTTTAAAACAAACATCTTGTAATGCAGATGTGATTATATGTCGTGATCAAAGGACAAAGTGAGACACACATATAAACATCAGCTTAAGTGTGAACTGATGCAGTCAAATTACACATCTGCAAGGATACTAATTCACAGAGCACAGTTTGTATCTTTGTAGAGAAGCTGCAGTGTGTGTTACATTTAATTATTTTCCCTGTGGCTTTAAATTGAGTAGGGTTTTTAATATGTAGTTGGAGTAGGAAAGAGCTGATTCTGACTGTAGATAACATGTTTGCAAAAAAAGACTCTTTTTTGCTTGAATAAATGTTGCAGCATTTAGCATATGAAACTAACTTCTACTAAAAAGGTTTGACTATTTAAGGGCTTTTTCTAAAGCTCATGAAAATCAATAGAAATACAATTGATTTAAGTAATCTTTGAATCTGGGCTTATGCAAGAATGGCTACTGCTCTATCATAGTATAATAACAGTATAATAATGTCTAAAGAAAGTATAGTGCAGATTTAGAAGTGTGCAATTTTTACAATTTATTTTCCTCTTGACTAGATCCTGACGTTACTCAATATTAGATCAAGACTGAGAGCTAACAAAGCTTTGAAAAGCCAAACACTTGGAGTCATGGTCAATTTTTTATGGTCATTGATCAACAGTTTGGCATTTTTGCTAGCCTAAAAATATTGAGATGGGATAAATTAAGAAGTTTAACCTAGAGATCAATAACAGTTGTAGAATATCTAACACGACTCTGAATGAAGGCTTCGTACCTGGGGCAAATAAAGGCAAAATTCTCTTTATTTTTTTTTTATAGAAAGAATTTTGAGATATTTTTCAGAAGTGGTTCTGGAATCTTATGAGTACGATAATGTAGCACCCATATTAAGAGGACCATGGTTGTTGTTTATTTCTGTTGATTAATCTTCTGCAAACATGTTCATAGATGCCATGAATTCTAACACTCAGACTATTAGAATTTGGTATTTTGTAAGCAATTAAATATAGTCACTGTTTTCTTCTGTTATCCCAGAAGAAAATTCTAATTAATGTGTAAAAATGATAGCTGATCACATGAGTAGATCCTTCTCTTCTTATTTCCTCATTTTAAGTTTTTGTCTACATAAAAAAAAAAAAAAAGAAAAAAAAAGGGCTGTGGCACAGACCCAGAAGGAGTTCTGCAGCACATGTGAACAGTCTGTCGTGCCGAGGAGACCGGGCCAAATTTGCTCTTGCTGTAATTCCATTGAAGTCACTGGAGCTATTAATGGGGATGAATGTTGCCTTTTATCACTTTTGACTTTGTATGCTGTGAGAATTAGATTTTACAAATTTTTGAGTTTTCACTGGCTGGGCTAAAAATAGTGCACGGCACAATTTTTTTCCCCCCTCTGATTAGCATGCTAAATGTAATGTACCTTTCAGTGAGGAAGATATTAGACTTGATAATATAACATCTCCAGTAGCAGAATCTTTGGAAAAATTAGTGACAGGCCATTTTCTATATGTAAAAATGAGTGAAATGAATACACTTGCTGGTTATAGAAAAACAGTCCAGTACTTGGTTTATAAAATTGACCAGTGACTGGGAACAGGTAATATCTATCCAATAAATTTCCTGACTGGAAAATGAACATACCCATTTTGCTCACCTCTTCACTTCAATGAGGTTTTAAAATGCCTAACCTTAAAAAGGGAAAGTGTACTCCTTTAGCAAAATATCCCATATATTCAGTAAATCAGAGTTTTCAAATGCAGCTTTTTAAGTTGTTAAAAGCAGCTGCAAAGTATACAACTATATCTTTGAGACTTTCTTGGCCTAAATTGTATACCTGTGTATTAATACATTGTTTGCAAATTTGTAAGGTCTTTTGCATTTCTTTTATTGAATTGAATGTTGTCATTGAACGGAAGCTGTATAAATGCCAGTGTTGTGGGTTTTATTCTATAAAAAGCAATAGTCTTCTTTGCTTTCTTTTGCTGAATGTTCTTATCAGTTCACAGAAGACTGCTGATCTCAGGAAGCAGATGCTGAGTCTGGGGAATGGATTTTTTCCAACATCAACATCTGGAAGTGTAGCTGTCTCCACTACTGGTGAAACTGGTGGCTGTGCAAAAGCCTTCAGGGCTAATATCCTGAGTCAGGCTGCTTTGGGAATTTAAAGTCTTTCTCAGGAATATTTCTTTGAGTTACTGCTGACGTCAAGGAATTTGTTTCTACCCTCCAACCTCCATTAAATATGATGATTAAAAAAAAAAGTGAAATAATTTTCTCAGTAAAAGAAAAATATTCCCAAGGAGCAACATACTGTTTTCTCTGGTATATTTAAAGATCTTCCATAAATAGAATGACTTGAAGTCTGATGGATTGGTTCTGAGGGCCATTTACCATCTCATTCCTATTAATTTCTGCATTCCTTAGAGTTGTGATGATAACAATGAAACAAGTTACATTTCTGGTGAAAATACCGAAACAGAGAAGATCATTATCATGAAGAATAAGTAACTGCTAAAAGTTAAATATAATCAAAAAGATCTTTGTATTCTTTGCATAACAAATCTTTGGATGACAAATTTTGAGCACTAAATTTTAAAATTTTACTTAAATATTACTGTGCAGATTTTAGTGTTAGCCAGAAGTCCAGCAAAGGACAAATCCTGGACAACAGACAATGTACTTTACACCTTTACAGTGGCTATTCTGTTTTCCTTGGGGAGTTGTACTATTTCACCCAAATTAGAGCGCTCCAATGCCTTACATTAATAGATTACAGGGACTGTATTGCCAGTGTCTGATTTGTTGATATATCTGCCAAAAATGTGCATGTGTTGATTTTTAACCTTTAACGGGAACTACAGTACTTCAATTCTCTTTGACCAAATTGGCATAGGTGATTTGTGCTTCAGAGGAATGATGTGCTAAATCTTTCAGATGATATGCCTCTTTCATGACATTGGTTCTACCATCTTTGAATCTGTATTTTAGAAGCATAGTTATACCATTTACATCTGAGGCTTTTGCCCCATTTCTGCCTACTTGTTTCATTTTATCCCCCCTAAAAGACTACAAAGGTTGCGTTAAGACCATTCCTGATACAATGACACCATCTTCACCGTATGAATGTTTGGAAGAATTTAAACTGTTCTTCAGAAATAAGAAGGTCTTTCCTACCTTTGATTTTTGTGTGCATTTTACACTTTGATATATCAAGTCACTTCTTAGAAAGGAGGTTAATAACAAGGTTCTGAAGTTTCTGTGTCTGAGCCTGCTGCTTTTGTAATCCTCACTCTGTCTCACTGCTATTCTAATTATTATCTTCATTATCATGATGGTATGTTTTCTCTATAAGAATAAACAGCCAGGGTGACAAAATATAAAAGAATGACAAGTCTTTCCCAAGCTGCTTATGTGTACACAGTACTTCATAGAATTCATAGAATCACATGGTTGGATGGGACCTATAAGATCATCTAGTCCAACCGTCTTCCCACTACCATTGCTGCCACAGCTACTAAACCATATCTTGTAGCTCCTCATCAAGCTGCCTCTTGAACACTGCCAGGGACGGCAACTCCACCACCTCCCTGGGCAGGCCATTCCAGTGCCTGACCACTCTTTGGGAGAAAAAGTTTTTCCTCACATCCAATCTAAACCTCCTCTGGTACAACTTGTGGCCATTTCCTCGGGTCCTGCTTGTTGCCTGGGAGAAGAGGCCAAACCCCTGCTCATCACAACCTGCCTTCAGGAAACTATAGAGTGCAATGAGATCTCCCCTGAGCCTCCTCTTCTCCAGACTAAACAATCTCAACTATCTCAGCCGCTCCTCATAAGACTTGTGCTCCAGACCCCTCACCAGCTTTGTTGCCCTTCTCTGGACACGTTCCAGGGCTTCAGTGTCTTTCTTGTAGTGAGGGGCCCAAAACTGAACACAATACTCGAGGTGTGGCCTCACCAGCGCCGAATACAGGGGGATGATTACCTCCCTGCTCCTGCTGGCCACACTATTTCTAATGCAGGCCAGGATGCCGGTGGCCCTCTTGGCCACCTGGGCACACGGTCGGCTCATGTTCAGCTGAGCATCAACCAACACCCCCAGGTCCCTTTCCTCTTCACAGTCCTCCAGACATTCAGAATGAGATTGATGAGCTAAAGTATCTTTGTAGAATTCTTATATTACAACCATAAAAGCTGAAGTAATACAACTTACAAAAACTGAGTTTACACCAGTACAGCTATGATCAAACTGAAGACCTGCCATCTTTAATTTCTTAATAAAATAAATGTCTGACATCATAGAGCTTTTATTTGCTTTGCTTAACATATAAACCTCTCTCATTAGGAAAACCTTAGCTTCAGCATTCTATTTGATTCAGTTGATTTTTTTCTTGCATAGGTATCTGCAAAGCAATGTTGTTCTCTACCCTTGGGTAGTTAAAAGTTTCCTCAGAAATGTGCAAAAGGACACATGATTCTTGCATCTGAAAAATTAACCCTACCCAAGTGCAGTGAAGCAGCAGTGTGAATGTCTATGAGGGGGTGGGCTGTGAAGTGGAAATAATATAAGTGGCTTTTTGGAGCAATTGTATCATGTTGCCAAGTTTCTGTAAGACTCCATGATGTTAATATTGTTTGATTAATTGCCATATAATGGCTAAAAATTGCCAACCCGACTATGCAGTTGCAGTTAAAAAAATAATCTTTTATCATTTACAATAATTTTACTTTACATTGATAACACCCTCTAGAAAGTTACTTAAATGAACATTCTTATATTATTACCATTGACATGTGTCCTTTAAGAGTATGATTTCTTTTGGAAATGGGGGCTCTACACTACATTTGACCTAAATGATCTAATAATACTTTTCCTTATTTCTAACTTCTGTGAATTCCCTGTATTAATTATTATGAGATGTAAAAGGGCATGCTGCATTTGTCTTCCATGTGACATTCATCATTAAAGTGGCCAAAGGATTAAGGAGTGCATTGCTTGAACAATTGTCTGGTGGATTAGAGGGAGGAACAGCACAAACGAAGGCATTTGCACTACCAGCTGTTGTTCTATCTACTGTAAGAGCACGAGCACAGTGTATACATTCTTCAAACACACTTCTGAACATGTATGTTCTTCCTGTATTGAATCCGTGGTAAATCTCTTCTAGACTTTTGTATGAATGCAATCTGTAACCTGCTAACCAGTCTCTTACTAAAAATTCTTGCAAATAACGTGTTTCAAACCGTGATGCAATTAAGAGACATTTATGAACCACAGTTTTTCTAGGGATTTCTTAGGGACTTCAGATTTTTCATGAAGACATCTCTTCACTGCAGGAAAATTCAGTGAATGTAATAAAGTTTAAAAGTTTATATTAAATAATATTTGGTATATCTTTCTGTAAAGTCTGATAGAACATGAGAGCTATATGAAAACAGAATACTCTCTGTGATAACATTTTTGCAGAAATTTGTATTCGCCTACTAATAGCATAGTGAGTGATTGCTAGAAGGCTTATGAACATTTTTAGCAAATAGTTAAAGTCAGAAAGAGCCTCTGTTCCTACAAGAGGCTACAAAAAAAATTCCAAAAACAGTCCACAAAAATTCTATACATGAACTTTTGTACTTTGGAAGGGTTATCCACATTGAATTATATTATTATCATTGAGGTAAAGTATTTTGAAGCTTAGTGTTTCAGTTTCTCTTAAGAAACTGGAAAGCCCTTCTTTTTCTGTTTTCCCTCCTGACTTTGCGATCCAGATGCATTATTTGTGGAAAGTACGGTTTTTAAGTAATAATTTACACTTGGGGTGACACTAAGACTAAATCTTAGAGCAAAATGCTTGCATTAAATAAAGGGGAAGAATAATTAAAACAAAACAAAACAAAACAAAACAAAAAACTACTAAGAGTATTACTAAAAAAAAAAATCTGAGTCAAAAGCTCAACAACTCCCAAATCAATTATTTTATATATTAGGCATCTCATTTAAAATATATGAAGAAGGTTAGTACCATTTCAATTTGCTCAGTGTTACTGGATATTAGGAAGGACAGAAAGAGAGCTCATAAAGTATTTCCATTAATAAGCTTTCCTTCCTGTATCCTTCACCTTTCTGTTATCCTTCACCAGAACACTCAGTTCATGTTAAAAAAAAAATAGACCAACAGAAATCAAAAGCTATACAACACAGATGCTACTTCAGCCATCAGAATCAGATCAGGTTTTAACTTCATTAAATTGCTGTCATATGGTGTCTGCTGACATGCATCAGACTTTGGAGAGTCTTACTCATCAGGTATTCTCTAAGATTGTTAACAAGAACAACAAATCTCATCAGGGGTCCCCAAAAAGCAGCTAATTAGGGGACAAAGGTTGCTCAGATTGTGACAATTACACCTGTAGGTCCCTGTAGAAACACCAAAATCTTGAACAAATGTATGTTTGGTTGCTTAGTGCAAGAAATAAAGAGCTAGTCCATTAAAAAAATGAGAGGCAGAAACTGTCAACCATGTGAAAAGCTTTACGAAAATGATCATCCAATTAGTGGCTATGATCAAATCAGGCATGAACTCTCTCTGGATGGCTCCATAATTTTCCTTCTTGCATGGTGTAATTTCATATAGCTCAAATGAACTCGTGAGAGGTAATTCAGTTCCAAACAGTTTTCTCATCACTGCTAATTATACTAATACATTGAAATGCCTCCTACAAAATGCATGAGCCCTTTAAGCCACCTCATTAATGTGATATAATTTTTGCCAGAATATATATCAAACCTATTATCACCACAGGTTTTCTTTAGCATTTTTTTTCAAAATGTCTGTCAAAAAGCTGAAAAAGTAGATTTCTTTCGTCTATTCTCAACATAATTAACTGTTTCTTTGAACTGTGGTTGTCTATTGTGGTATTTTCTTTAAAGAGTACTGGTAAAATACAGTATGATAGGGGTATTCCGCATACCTACAGGTTCTTTTCCCTGAGTATTTGATTCCTTAAATCTTTTTCCAGTTGTAGCTGATTCTTTAAACAGCAAATGATGCATGCAATAATGTGCAAAAATGAGTTATACAAACTGAAAGCAGGGGTGTAAAAAGAAGCATCGTCTGAGACTAAAATAAAGACAGATTTTATGGTATTTATGTCAGTTAATTTAACTGCTGGTAGGGGCTTTTGTTGAAACATGAGTTAGTTCCAGTGTTTAACCTTGCAGCATTAATTTATGCTTTATGGCATGAGTACTTCATCACTCCCTCCTTGGGAAGACAGTTATCTCATTAGCCAGAATTTAATGAAATGCAAGGATACACTTCTTAATTTCAAAGATTACTATAACACAAATCAGGTGTAAATCTCAGACTGGCTGTCCCTTCCCTTTACCATTCGAAAAAATAGATTCATTTTGCAATCATATAACAGAAATTCATCTGGTAGAATAAATTCTGCTACTGGTATTCTAAAGGCACTTCTCATCTGTGAAACCTGGTTTAACTTTGCATTCAGTAATATCGGTGACAGTTAAGGTCTGTACAAAGTTTAAGGTTTACAGCCCATTGTAGCTACTGTGGACAATTAAAGATGTACGGTGTTGGTTTCATTGGGAAAGGACGTCTTGCAGAAGAAGTATGGAGCAGAACCTGGCTTCATTTTCATAGAACTGTGTCTAGATCTGTAAGAACATGAGCGTGCACACTCTGTCCTGTGTAAGACTGACATAGCTGACAAGACTAATGTAGGTTTTTTATGCTGGTGTCTATCAGCATACACAGAATCCCAGTAAACACAGAACACTACACTGCCTTGTAGTCTCATTTATTTGAAAGACAGGGTGCTCACACATGGTTTTACCATGTTTTTCATATGCCTTCCTTTTACTGCTTAACTATTGTCATAAATTAACTTAGTTTCCTATTGAAATCTCCATCCTGCAGTTCTCTGCATGGGAGTGTACTTCACTGAACAATGGCAGAATCTAGAGAATTCATTATGCAAAATGTTTTTTTCAGTGAAAAATGCAGGTGCTATGCTCATAATAGCAATTCTTTGTTTCAGTATCAAAGCAGACAAATTTATTAAAGATTCCTCATCTTATATAATGTGAATGCATATAATATTATGTTATGTAATATTTATTTACCAAATGCATCAGTGTGAAGACATAAACACATATTTTCCCTGATGTTAACAAATAGTAATAGCAGTGCTTGACATTATAGTCAGTTATAAAAAATGTCCCCCATTTTAAGACTAAGAAGTCTGTCCATGACCAGCTGGATACTTTACATAGAATGTGAACAAGAAAATATGAAGAAATTCAGAGTATGTCTTGTATACTGGTGTCAGACTGGGTTTTCAGACTATGCATATCGATGGAAGGAGGGAACATTCTTGTGCATGGTGTGGTTCTAAGTAAGGTAAGGCATGCACACATTAATTAAAGATATTTTTATAGAAGTTAATTTTAGAATTTTGTTTCTATATAGTAGAAAATAGTAGCCATAGCTTAAACTCTATAGCAGTCTGAAATGTGATTATTTTATCAGCAGACCAGGAAAGGACTGTCTGCTTCCAAACTAGCGTGTGGCCTTTGGTTTCTGCAGCCATAATTCCTGTATCTGTTTTCCAAAGGCAACCAAAAGTTTGGCATGACCAGGTCACATCTGTTTGTCATTAGACAGACTTTGAAACGGGACAATGCAGGCAGCTTAGCTGTGAACTTCAGGAAGTGTCACTAAAAGTATAAAAGCAGGCAAGTCAAATACTCTGAAAATAAGTGTTTATGCTGCCTCATAGTACATGGATCTACATACTTGTCCATGAGACTTTGTTATGGAAATCCTTGCTGTTGGTTGGGCTCTGCACAGCAAGCTGTATGAAATAAGCTGCCTCATGTTGATTCAAGACGGTTAAGGAGGACATTCATACAGAGTCTAGGGTTTTCCATCTGTTTAAAACACCTTCAGAATCTTGTCAGAATAGATCACTGCTTTTTCCTTCACTGGATCTAGCCCTGTCAGGGTGAAGTCCATGTATTGTGGCAGGGACTGTCATGTCATTTATTATGTTTGTTTAGCACACTGGAGTATAACCTGACTCTGCCAGTTAGGTGCCACTACATTAAATTGTAATAATAATAAGGTACTATGGAGAAGGGACATGCTGAACAAGAATGCTGAAGCGTATCTATTTTCATTTGAAACTTGCTGTGTAAAGTCCAATAGAGTTATAGAGCAGACAGGACCACAATTGTCGAGATTTTACCTTCTACAATAAACTGCATTTCTGCACTGCCACCTGAAAAAAAAAAAGGAATTGCTCTACCAGTCCTCCTAAATTCATACCTGTTTCAAAAGGGTCTGGCTTGTTCACACTAGGTGCAAAAACAATTTCAAACATTATTACTTTATGCTGCATTTAATATATGTATTACTACATATATATTACTTGGTGTCAAAGGATGAATTGGCCCCTGGAGAATCTTGGTTTCAAGAACATCCTTTGCTGTACTCAGCTTCCCTTCAGGCAGAAACTGAGAGAGTGGGCTGTGGGGAAAAGTACTTGTAAGAAATCCCAGGTTAGGAAAATGATCCGGGGAAATATTTGCCAGTCTAGTAAGAGAAAGGGAGTTGTACTGCCATCCAGAGCGACCTTGACAGGCTGGAGACATAGGCTGACAGGATCCTCATGCATTTCAGCAAAGGGAAGTGCAAAGTCCTGCACCTAGGGAGGAATAATCCCATGCACCAGTACATGATGGAGGGCAACCAGCTTAAAAGCAGCTTTACAGGAAAGTTCCTGGAGGCCCCGAGGGACAGAGCTGCGTATGAGACAGCAATAAGCCCTCTCAGCAAAGAAGGTCAATGGTGTCCTGGGCTGCCTTAGAACTGTTGCCAGCAGGGTGAGGGAGGTGATCCCTCCCCTCTACTCAACACTGGTGAGGGCACACCTGGAGTGCCGTGTCCAGTGCTGGGCTCCCCAGTACAAGAGTGCTATGGAGGGAGTCCAGCAAAGGCCACTAAGATAATTATGGGATGAGGGTATCTCACCTATGAAGAAAGGCTGAGAGAGCTGGGACTGTGTGACCTGGAGAAGAGAAGGCTCAGAGGGTATCTTATCAATATGTATAAATACCTGAAGGGAGGTTGCAAAGAGGATGGAGCCAGGCTTTTCTTAGTGGTAGCCAGTGACAGGACCAGAGGCATAGTTTTTGCCATCTGGACATCAGGAAATGCTTTTTCACTGTGAGGGTGACTGAGCGTGGCCACAAGTTGCCCAGGGAGGTTATGGAGTCTACATCCTTGGAGATATTCAGAAGTTGCCTGGACACAGTCCTAGGAACCAGTGCTAGGTAGCTTTCTTTGAGTAGGAGGGGGTGGACCAGATGACTTCCAGAGGTCCCGTCCAACCTTAGCCATTCTGTGAAAGGCCTGGCTGAGAATACCTTACATGTCTTCAGCTGTACAAGAAATCTACTGAATCAGGAACAAGGAGACGAAGCTTGACTTTCAATGTTGATTTGGTTGTGGCTTTTGATAATCATGTGCCTAAAACACAGCTTTGGAATACTAGCTTCACAGTGGTTACGCTGGCTCATTGACTTTTAGAAGAGTATGCATAAATGAAGTGGACCTGAAATCTAGTAACGGACTTTGTCAGACCTTCTGCTATATAAAAAAACCCTTTTTCTCAAAAGTAGATGAAAGAAATAGTATTTGAAATGAAATCAGGTAGTAGAGTATATGCTAACTAAAGCCAAACTCAATAACTTTTTCAGTCTTTCAGATCAAGAAATTGTCTTTGAAAATTATTTAATTTTTCCAGAAAAAACTTACAAATTTGTGAGCTTTTCTCATTCCTCTCTGTTGAAGTACATATAAGCTTCTATGCTGACAAGAAGGGTATTTTCCTCCAGAATTCTTGTCAGTTCTGGAGTAGATTTAATCCATTCACCTTCTACTTCTCAGAGGATTACTGATGGCTTTCTAAGGGAAACTTTTACTCATGACTGCTCTCTGGTTTATTTTATTTTCGCCTTTCCAGCCACTCCTTTTCACATATCTGCCTCTCTTCCAAAGGCTTGTATATGCAAGATTCAATTGCTCTGGCTCTCAGAAGAAGTTTATTTTTATCTCAAATCTAGACACACATGTGAAGGTGGATGAAGGCCCAGATTTTGATTTCTAAAGAAATAATGAAAGAGGGGGAGATGGTGATTATTCACTGTACTTAGAGATTGAATGATGCTCACTGCTACTCAACTTTTTAACAACATACTTCCTTGCACAGATAAATATTGCCTTGAAACCTAAGAATCTGAATTTTGTTTAATGATTACAGCAGGGAACCAGAAATCAGGGGGACTGGATTCTATTCTAATCTCTGTTATTTAGGGCTCAGCCATTTGATCAAGTTACCATTGCTTTAAGAGCTACTATGTGAACTCTTAGCCTTTGACAAATCCAAAGTAAAGTGCATTAACATAACCTTCTTTCATTAAAGTTTAACCTAATGTGTTTTACTTTGTGTTTGACACAAACAAAGACTGAATAAACAGCCACCACGGCTCAGCTGATGCATAGTAGTAACTCATTAACCTGTACGGCTCAGAAGCATAACTGTTGCTGTTGGAATATATTGACCTAAGTCACTCTTAAGATTCAGCCAGTTTCATGAAGTGATTGGTCTGAGAGAATTTAAGACCTCTTTTTTGAAGCCATGCGAGCAAAAAGGGAGGTACAGATCTTTAGGAATTCAGGCAAGCCCAAATCAATAATCCTAAATATCTGCGCAATACAGAAAGTAAGTGAAAAAAAAAATAATTTTTTTTTACATAACTGTTAAATATGAATAACGTTATTAATCACACTTACATAACAAAAACTTATCTGGACTGCCAAAATTTGCGTCTAGTTCTTAAAAAAGCCTTCAGGATTCTTTGTATTGCCAGTCTGGATTTTAAGTTCTTAATATTCATGTTGTTTATTTAAAAAAAAAAAGTCAGATTCTCATATATTAATCTCAGATAGAGACCTTTTAGAAAGAACACATTTTTTATTGTTTATTGTATAATACTGTGTTTATTATATAATGTTTATTGTATATGTTTATTGTATAATACTGTGAGATTCTCAGAGGTATGTGGCTATACAAAACCATCACATTTTTCACTAAGGTCAATGAGTAAACTTTCATAGATCTTGGCAAGTGGAGGAATATGTCCTGTGTAGGTGAAATAACTAGGGAAGGAAAATCTCTTTGGAAAATGGATTTTTAGAAATACAAAGTAAATATCTCTTCTCATCTCTTCATCCTTTACAGTGATGATGTAAGAGGTGTGTATTAAGCTGATGGAGTAAGTTGGAAAAGTTACGTACCTGAATATGATATTCTGTTTGTGTAAAGCATAGGCATATACAGAAAAGTTGTAGCAGTAGAGGTTGTGTTTCTTTAATCCAAAATAATTTCTTGTCCCATGTTTGAAGAATGTGACCCAGTTTATTTTAACACTGCAGATGATCATTTATAATACATCTCAAAGAAATTAACATAGAACCAATCTGGACCTGTCTGCAAGAACAATTAAAAAAAAAAATCATGACTTCTCCTAGTCTCCTAGTGACGTGATGACAGACAAAGCAAGCACACTGGTAACTGGAAATTGAGATCTTAGCTACCTTTTTCCAGATTTGCCTCTCCTGTGTCTGTCTGAATATATTTCTCACTTTAACCTCCCTTGTCAAATAATAAGGCTGTTTCTGACTTTGTATTCCTACGGCTTCCAATTATGCTTATTTTCATTCTGATAATCTTCTATTTTCCTGATAATCTATAGCGTCAGTTTTGCTTCTGTTAGAGGACTACCACAAATAGAGGTTAAAATCTCACAATAATTATGTACTCAGCAACATGACTAAAACTTGCATAGATCATCTGATGTTTAAAAAAACCTGAATTCATGTTAGTCCATTCTGTTGGCACGCAGACAAGGGTCTTGATTTATTTGGGTGGGCTACTGAGAAGTGTCAGCTGACCGTTATGACTATCTATAAATGTAATTCTTTTAGAGATCAAGGAGCAACATTTAGTCTTGTAGAAATTAATTTTTAGATTTCCATTGGGGCATTAATGAAGAAAAGCTGCAAAAGAAAACAGACCACTTTCAGGAATGCGATTCAGAACATTAACACCTTAATTTACATAAAATTAGTTACATACTGCTGCAGTAATTTAATTTATTTGACCAGGACTTTGCAACTATGAAAAATAGATTCAGATAAGCAAATCAAGACTCTTACATATTTTCTCCAAGTGGCTGATTTCATGACAATATGAAATCGGAATAATTTAATTGCAAGACATCAAAAAAATACAATGTGTCACCAAATTTGGAAGGCTTGGATTTGGAGTAAAAGATTTTAAAATGGAAAATAAAAAAAAAATCCACAAACTCTCTACTTGAAATAATTGCTGTTTTTCTCATGTGTACTGAATAAGCAATAAAATCAAAACCTGACTGGAAGATTTTGACATATGGCACTGGAAATCAGGCATGTAGGCAAAAGGCAAAAGCCTTTTTTTGAACAAAGAAAAGACATATATGAAAGAAATGACATAACTTCGGTGGAAAATAGAGCTTTTTTTTTCTTTTTTTTTTTTTTGTTAAAAAAAAAAAGATAAGAAAGAAGCATTACTTTTATTTCTAGACTCCTCAGCTGAAAATAAGATGCAAAGCAAGCTTCTGCATCCTGAGTGTTCAGCTGTTCGATTTGCAGAATTCATCCATCATCTTTCACCAGTAAAAATTAAAATTCACCCTTCTTTATCCTTTTAAAACCTGTCTTCAATTCAATTATCCACTGGAACTGGGTTGGAATTGTACTATATTGGTGTAGTTAAAACAGTTAAAGCTATCTGGTGCAGATTCATTTAGATCAGTAAAATGATTTATACTATTTAGCTGCTCACATACATCAGACAGTGGAGAACAAGGTATGCTGAATATGCAGAAAAATACTAGATGCAAAGGATTATGGTTTGATTGTGTTACAATTTCATTAACTTCTTTGAATTATCTATCAATAATTTCTTCAGTATAACTCACAATTCTGAAAGTGCCTGGCCTTACAAAATGCAAAGGTGTTTCCTCATGTCTAAGTGACCTGTAGTTTCTTCCTACGACTCAACATGTTCCTAGAAAGGACCCTACATAGTAGTCAAAATATAAAATCTCTCTTTTGGACATTCCTTGTCTCTGAGAAATTCAGATATCAAGCCTGACAATTCAGATAGGAAATTATAGATGATCCTTGTTTTGCATCTTTCATTAATCCTCCAGTAAAAGCCTGGATGGTTCCTGCCACCTGTTAATATACCATTTTCTTACAGTCACAGTTCAGAAAAGCAGTCTGATCTGTCCCAAATCTCTGCTACCCAGCTACAAATCCATGGTCTTTTGCAACTTGAGGTGGGCAGTGTGCAGACAGGGGCAGTAGCCACATGAAGCCAGAGGCTACATCCCCTCTTTGCATTTGTGAAGCATAGTTTTGGAGTGAGAGTTTAGGTTTGGAGGCCTAAAGTTTATATACTTCTGTTCCAAGGGCAATAAAGGATAATTTTATCCCTGTTAACTTGCTCTGAGGTGATGCAAATCATCAGAGAAAGGACATTTCTAGGGACAAAACCATTTTTAAAAAATATTCTCCTGTTGGGAGTGGGAAAGCTTTTAAACTTGTAGGAATTGGCACACTGATATAATTACATTTGCATTAGACCTTTTACTGGTATGAATGAGTCATCGGGCTAAAATCACTATACCCAGAGCTAGTGTAATTACACTGCTGCAACTTGCAGGTAAAGAACTGTCTCTCACAGAATGAAATACTTGGATTTTACCAGTCACAACAACACGTGTTACAAATATCAAATCAGTGACTGGACTATATATACCAAAAGACCTAAGTTTAGGACACATTCAAAGGCAGAAAGGATGGTTTCTTTGGTGACCTACTACTGTGTAATTCCTTAGCTATATCATTTTATAGCAAACCCACAAATTTCCACAAAACTTGACCAGTTAAATTAAGAAGCATAAATTGCTGCATTATATATCAGTCTTTTGTGGATTCCATACTATAAAATTTCCTTGCTAGTGAATCCTGTATGTGTTTCTTCATCCTCAGAAAGAACACGACCCTTTGGAACATTCTTATTCTGCCCATATATTCCATAAAAGCAAGCAAGACTTGGATATTTCAGAGCTATCCCCCAAAATTATGTCAGTGCTGAGCACATATAGCTTTAAGTATGTTAATAAGTAAAGTGCTATTCAAATGATTTTTAGCTAATATTCATTATGTTATAAAAAATGGGCCCCATCATACTGATGAACCTCTAATGATTTTCAACAGAGATTTGACCTTCCTACATCAGTTGTGGCTCTACTGTGGCCTTTATACTTGGAATAAGTATGCAGTAAGTGAGACTTAGATTTACGGCATGCAAACTACTTTGCATTAAGTCCCTTTGGAGATGTCCTTAAAACACACTGGATACAACACAGCTGACTTCCCAAATGGAATCAGCTACCTCACATGGGGGCACAGACACAGAGTAACTGTTGTTTGGTGACATATTTTTCCTCCACAGGCAGGTGCCCAGGAAGTGCCCAGGATGTTGACTGCTTAATTTAGTGCAATAAATCTATATGGTATGGCAAATAAAAATAAAAAATCTTGGTATTACAAAATCAGTTGTTTCAAGAATACTCATGTCTGCTACCTGAACTTTTCTTACTATGAAACCTTCTAATATACACTATTGTAAGAATCCAGTCTTCATTTCTCTGTGATCACATACTTAAATGTCATGACTACAAGCCATTTGCAAGAAGCAAACAGATTCACTGTTATTTCTCTGACATGGTACCTTGACACAAGAGCTTCCCAGAAGGCAGATAGTGAAGTCAGATGTTGTCAGTTCTCTGTAAGATGTTAAAACACTTTCATGCCTGCCTCAGAAATCCACCTTTATGTGACCAGTCAGGCTTGGAGTCTGTTGGGCATTACTCTGCAACCACTGCTGCCCACAGAAGAAAACTACCGAACTATGTTACTGTCCCTGCCATACCAGCGTCGATTGTCTTGGCTCGATTCACTTGAAGGTGCTGATTCTCACAGAATGAGATACAAAGAAGCACATCCTTTTTGAAGCAGGGAAGTGCAATGCAATCTCTGTTGAATAGCAATATTAAATAGTAATAAGTCTGTTCCTCACTGGAAAGTATATATCGCTAATTCAGTTCACTAGAAATATGAAAAAAATTATTCGCAGAGTTCTTCTTAAGTCTTAGTAGGAGTAAGAGCATCTCCTCTATTCCTAATTCTGAAGCCACCTTAACAAAAAAACATGCAGCTCTGCTTGGATATTTTTAACAAAATCTGTTATAAAATCAGGACAGTAACAGTTCAGATACTCTATGGCAGTGGCGCACGTTTTGATAGTGCTATGTGTACAAAGTTGTAACTAAGGCCTGGACGAATATTGGGAGAATCGGCTTTTCAGCATGATGTAAAAATCGTTAAAGTATTTTTGGTTTTCATCAAATACTCTGAATGGGCTTTTAATTAATAAATTTGTAAAACTATCATACGCAATGAACTGAATCATACAAGAATATATGGAAGTCCTTTTGGAAGAATAACAGATAAAAGAGTACACTTGATTAAAAACTATAACAAAGATGAAAAAATGCAATAGAAATTTGAATGGATAAAAATCTTAGTTTTAATGTTTTTTTCTTCAGTGTACCAGATTAAAACTCTTTTCATAAAACAGCAGAAGCTCTAAGTGAATATCTACTAAAAGAACAGATCTGTGAAAGTAGTATTGTATAATCTTTTGTGCAATGAGGATATCTATTTAATAGGTTTCCACATCAGCTTTGATCACATTTGGAATTATTCTGCTTTTTGTTACATTTCTCAGTTATTTTTTAAACTTTTTTATGCTTTCTTTGAAATATATGAACCCTTTAATGTATGGATAATTTATTCAGCTCCTAAATTTAAATGCCTGGTGGGCGTAATTTTCCTATTTTAGTTTACTTCTATAGCTGCCTTCACTTTGTCTGGAATATATTATTCATTGTCTCCAAATTATAACAGGACTGACGTGTTAGAGTATAACTCCTTAAATTCATTTCAATATTTTAACTTTTTGCATAAAAATCCAGGGGGGTAGAAAGCTTCCCTGGCAACATCTTTGTCTCAAAGAAATTGTCAGGAAGGTGCGACGTATTTCATTATGACCTTAGGAATATGAACATGAAGATGTTAGTGCCAGTAGTGAGACTTTTTTTGTAATGTGAAAACGTTCTCACAAATTATGGGATATTAAGTCTGTATAAAGATGCAGATCTTAGCAGGCCAACTCTTTATTGACATAACCAGGGGGGTTGCACTAGATAACCTTTAAAGGTCCCTTCCAACCGTAACGATTCTGTGATTGTATAACTGGAGGATCTTGCCAAAGTAAAAACTCATGGATTTCTTTTCCAGATTAAAACTAATTTTAAAGTGGTTCTTAAAGCATATTCCATTGGATCACAGTGTTATTGCATCATAAAAGTAAGTTTGATCCATTTAGAAGGTGAAATGCAAACTAGTGCACTGGGCCACCTGGACGGCTATCTTGTGCAATGCAGCGTGTGATGGAAGAGGGAGATCAGAGGAAGGGCTGTGGATGGAGATGCAAAGCAAAACTAATTTTGTGCTGGGTAGGGGTGAAGTGAGGTGGTGAATAATGACTCAGTAGAACTTTGTTTCACAGCATAGCTCTTGGTCTCTTTTCAGTCTCTCTGCCTATTCAGAGAAAGATTTTCTTCCAGTCCTGGGCTCCCTGAGCCACATGCTTTCACTTCTATCAGCTCTCTTCTGCCTCCCTTGTGCTCCGTGGGTGGACATGGGGTCCTGGGCCGTGGGCAGGGTTTGGGGAGCCCCAGGGGAGGCTGGGCAGGGCAGGGGTGGTCAGGGCTGGGAGTGCCCTCAGGGCCCTGGCTGTTTCCAGCATAAGCAGGTTTCCTTTTGCTGCCTTAGGAGGCCTTTCAAGGCCTTTCAATGTAACAAAGACAGAAAAAAGGCGCAGGCTGCAGAAAATGGGAGAAGCTAAAGACCTTTCTTGTTAGGGCCTGTCAGACTGTTATGGGACTTGCCTCATGGATTTTGTTGGAAAATTTCATGTGAGACTCTAGAAAACTTTAGAATAGTTATGATGTAAATGATGTTTAATGTCGACACTAAAAATCAGATGTTGTGGCTGTGCTCAGAGTCCCTGTTTGTACTACAGTTCAGGAGACAGAGCACTTGACCAAGAGTTAGTAACTCTCCAAATTCAGTTTATAATTTAGGACAACACTATTTTTACTAGGCCTAGAAACAAGGCTCCAGAATATTCTGTAGCCTTTTCTGGTGAAACAGAGCCACTGTTCAGAAAGAAACAGGGGATTCACAGAGCCAGAGGGAGGGAGTAACAGAGGCCACATGTCTGCAGAAGTCCTGATGGCACTCTCATGGAGACTTACTGCAGGATTAGCTCAGATGCGGCAATAAAGATAAAGTTTTTGAAAGTTATCCTATGTGGAGATGCCTTTGCAGATCTAATCTGAAGTGTCTTTGGCACTGTAGGGAGCTGAAGTTGTGGTCATCGAAGTCCTAGACTAGACCTCTAAACGAAGACAGTTTTTCATGACTTGCTGTGAGGAACATCAGATGTTGAAAAGTACAATTTTGTACCATGTAAACAAAACAAAATTATATGTCTAATAGCTGAATATCGGTGTCCTAGTAGATTTATAAACTTAAAATGAAAAAAAAGTTTCTATTTTGAGACATGACATAGCAGAGTGGAGCCGTGGTAGGCGACTATTTTTCCTAGACACCGAAGTAATCAAAATGACAGTAATCATGAAAGGAGTAATGGTTATCCTAAACCAATGATAAAATGAATAATAAGATGAGACATAGCTCTATTTATAGTCCCATTGGAAAACAGTGGGAATTTGGACTAGTTTCAATGGGTGCAATTACCATTGGTGCTTTTTTTAAAGCTGTCCTGTCTGTATATTTGTGTAGGCAAAGCATTTGTTGGTGATTTTATTGCTGTCCTACTTCCTAACTCACTGGATATTACTGAAAAAAACAGCTTTTATGGGAATGACTTCTACTGTAATGGTTCTTTGAATTTCTCCGAAAGCAGGTATTTGCCACAGCAGGATGGGTAGCAACCGCACACCAAAGACAGTCGTAAGCTGTGTAGACATCTCTTTTGCCGTTCCTCTGCCCACTCTACTCCGTCTCTCTCTCTTTGACAGGATTCTGAAAATACAAGGGGAGGAAACAGGTTTCTAAGCAGAAATCCTTTTTGTAGAGGAGACTGGTTCCATTACATGCACATGATAGTACAATGAAGCATATGGAGCTTCAATAGGGAGCAAATGAGACATCAGAAAAACCTATCTCAAAAAGAGTGGAACTATTCAGCCTAATAACTTGCAATGATTAGAGTTTCATGAGTATTAACACTGTTGCAAGTTCATCTCCAGGACTAAGAAATAATTGCTAACTATTGCAGAGCTTTTTCTAAAAGCAATATCTATTTTCAGTTTTTAAGCACAGGAAGTTTTTATAGCATTAAAAAAAAGTAGAAATATATTGAGCAGAAACTTAATTTAAAATTTGTAAGTTTGGGCAACTGCACTTAAGCTTCACCGCCAAATATAGGATTATTATTATTAAGCCATTTTTCATTGAGGGGAAAAAATATTTCAAAACCAACTTAATTTATCTTTTTCAGGCAAAAGAATAAAATAGTTTAATTTAAAAATAAAATATTGTTTCTCATTGTGATCTTCAAAGAAGCATTAATTTTGGGGTTTTTAAGAAGAAATGTTTTAAAAAGGTCATCAAAGTTTAAAGTATAACTATTGCCCACAGTTGTGGTGGTGATGTTTTTAATTTAATCTCCTGCAAGGATCAAAGTGCCTCCTCCATCTTCCAGTCCTGGTGGTCTCTTTCTATTCCTCCTCAGTCTACCCAAAAGTTATATTGTTTGAGTGCTATAGATACCTAGCTGATAAAAAGAGCTTTCATATAAATTTCAGAATTTTTTTTTTTCATATTTTTAAAATGTCAGGCAGATATCTTTTAGTTTCAGAATATCATGTTAGACAGAATTCCTACAAGACCACTGCTCCCAAACTCTTCATTTGTAATGGAGCACACGACATTTGATATGCTTTGTATGAAGTAATAAAACCAAATTACATGTAATAGCAAGTGTCTGAAATTTGAGGGTTTTGTATTTTTAAAGTGTACATCTTCCATCTCATGTACCTATGAAGCAAAGCTGGAAAGTTAGGATCGAAGGCTTAGATTCCAGAAGACATATATAAAAACTTCCAACAGACTAATTACTTTCTGAATATTTTGTGTTCTAAAGTCAATTTTGTGATTTGAAGGGCTTGATGCTTATTTATATTGTGTTAAAATCTTGGCTTTGCTGCAGAAGAAAAAATTGAGCTGAAGGGAATTTTGAGCAGTCATTTAAGATAGCTCCTAGACCCAAGGCATGGCCAAGTGCACTTAAGCTATTCTGCAAGAAGTCTAACCAAATCCAGCATAGTAATACTATGATGCTTTGTCCTTTGTGACAAAATAAAACAGTTTCTATTTGAGAAGCATTTTAACTCAATGCTAGCAGGGAACACAGAATTAGAGCAGTTGTGAACATGTTTGGGAGACAAATGCATAAAGTGATAAGATTACTGCTGTTATTTGGTACTTGAGTGAGCGCTGGTAAGCCTATGAACAGCAATAGATCAAGCAGCACATTTGGAACCCTTGGAAAATGCTGAAACCTGCCATGGTCTGTCCTCAGCCTGCTCCTCCATCTAGCTGTGCAACTTGCCATGAAAATTTAGTTTGATGGGAAATGAGACATGTTCATTCTGTGGTTTAAGAGAATTGTCTTGCATGGCTGGAAGAAAGTGATGAGTTGGGGTGGTGAGTGCTTATAAAACCATGCCATTTCAGTGGGGTTGCATATTTGTATGATCAAATGAGTAATTTTTTTTTTAAAATTAAAAACTTAAATGTAAAACTGGTGTAGCTACCCTATATGAATTTTTTTTTTGGTCGCCGCATGTACTCTATTCCCCCTGATTGAAACACGTAGAGAGGAATGTGTACTTGAGTCTCAAGTTTTGGGGAGTAGAATCCATATCCTCAAAATTACCAGAAGTCTGATGTGGTTTAGCTGTTGGACTGAGAATTGAGAAGTCTGGGTTCACTCTATTATTATGGAAATAGCTTACTCATTCTGTGCCTTAGTTTTCATCATTAAAAAGTAAATAATAGTAGTACTCTCTTGTCTTGTCTGTATTCTATGCTCTTTGAATCGGTGGTGGGCTATTTCTTGTTTTGCATTTCTAAAAACCCCAGAAGACACATTATCTATCTGACTTTCTTGGCAGTTCCATAAGGGAAGTAATAATAAAACACTAAAACCACTCTTTTAAAGTAGTTACTAAGAAAAAAGTAGGAAAATAATAACTAGGAAATCAAATGAAAGCAATTAAGTGATACAGCAAGATTCTTTACTTTTTATATGCTTTCTACTTTTAAAAGCAAAAATAAACGAAAACTAGGAATAATAGTTGAGAAATAGAGATCTTATAAAAAGGTAGAAGCAAAAATTTAAGAAGAAAATGAGGAAGTGGTGATTTGCAGTAAGCCTTCTATTTGTTTAACTCTACGACGATACATATTAACTCTGCAATTTCAAATTACCTAAAAGCAGATGATTACCAGGAGCACAGTAGGAAACTTAAATTATACTCACTAATTATATTTTATTACAAATTATTGGTTTGCCAAGTACACCAAGCTGCTTGCGTGTATGCACTCTGCATTATAGTATTGATAGAAATATTTAGCGATCTATAACCATATTCTAAGTGACACTAGACTTGTTGATGGTTTGTAGTGAACATGTCCCCTGCTACAGAGTAGCTATCTGTAACTGTGGCTGGTTTGAAATGCCCTGGCAAGTCATGCTCTTGCAGCAGTCATATGTTGATCTGATCTACAGAGGCAGTGGGTCCAAGTTGCGTTGATTATTTGTCTTACTTAGCAGTAAGTTAAGCAGTGTGAAAAACTGTACGAATGTTCTTTTGGGTCATTATGTTATTGTGTATCATCTACAATATATTAATATATTTTGAGCTTGGGTACACATCTTGTTAAATTTATTTGTTTTTAACAAATCATTTTTGAAAACCTGTGCACTTTATCACAACTGCTTCTTAAATCTAACATATTTATCATCAAGTATTTTATTTATTGAATTTTATTTGCCATCAAGAGAGACAGACATGAATATAATGTTTAAAAAGATGTCTATTGATGTGAGAAAAATGCAAGCCGTGTGGTAGAAGCTCAGTGAGTGGGAGAAATGTAAATGTTCTCTGCATTTTATCTCACATGACAGAATGCATTATGGTCAAAATAGTGTCTTCTCAGAGACACAGGTTTTTAACATCTGCATAATACACACTTCTATGTTAGCTCTTTATTCTGCATGCAATTCTTTAGTCAAATGCCCTACAGTCTCATTTATAAGGCCCTCTTTTATGCCATCACCTTGTATGAGTTCTGTACCTTGGATACATATAACCCAATTATAATTACCATGAAAATATATAACACCTTTTTGAAACCCTCCTCATGTGATATAGGGGTGTGGTACGTACTGATGTCAGAAACAAGATATTCTCATCAGACAATTAGTTATCTTTGACACAGGCCTGCATTTCCCACCAATTAGTACAAACGGCAGGGTGCATTTCCAGAATTTTGCAGAGCCAGCAACTCATGCTATTAAGTGGCATTTAGGATATTTAAATAAGTTCCAAGACATATTCTGGTTTTCTTAATTTGCTAAAATCAATAGCTGCTTCTAGTCTGTGAATCATTTCTGACTCAACATAATGCACATGGATTAAAGGTCTTGTGAGATTTACTCTTCGTGTCAACAAACAGTTTTAGTTTTACTTTTAGTCTTTCATACCTGATGAGTGCTATTAACAGGTGTTGAACAAGAGCTCAAAGTTACAATATAATCTGTGGTAGTTCCGCTATTAAGCCAGGACACGTGTTAACAATTAAAACAGATGATTCTGTAGCACAGTCTTCTAATCAGGTATGCAAATACAAAACTAGCACATTGGTCAGATTTTCATGGATTTCCATATATTATGAGTAGCTATAAAGAAGTTGGGCTCAGGTGTCCTCTGCTGCGCCATGAAATAATCTTAGAAATGTCTTCAGATGTTATGGTTCTTAGTCACACAGCCAGCAATATGAGTCAGAATAATTTAATGCTGCTGTGGTCAATTTTGCCACCGTGGCCGGCAGTGCTGAAGGGCTAGTGCCTGATCAAAAGCCATCAAAACTCAGCAGAGACTCCTGTTTGTGAAAATGGGCTTTCAGCATGTTCCTGAAAAAAGAAGGGAGGTGGGGGAATAGTATAAGAACATCCTACAGACTTCTTCCCAAGGGTACTGTGGTCCACATTCAGAAGGGTTGTTAAAGCTCAAATTGGCATGTTTAATTGTAAACTGAAAGGACTGAATAACAACTGTGCACTTGTACATGGTCATCTCTTTGATGGACCAAACCAACCACACTTGTCAACACTGTAGATGTGTTCGGATAGCATGTAGTGTGCTCTTACTGCTCTTTCCCTGCTCCTGTCTACCCCAATCTTGTATTGTTACAGTGCTGCTCTTAGTTTGTATTGTTACAGTGTTGCTGTTAGTTTACTTCAGTTTTCTTATTTTTTACTGTATATATTTTCCTGGAAAGCTTCAGCTAATTACCTCAGGTTCACTTGTTCACAGCCCCCTTCTCTCACACTTTCTTAAGTGCCATTGAGGTGACAAAAGACAGCCTAGCCCTACAATAGGGTTTTTAGCTGCTCGGAAATTTTGGTGCCCATCTGGGCTTAACTGCAGTCAGAAAATTCAAGGAGCTTTCTGGAGCTCCATAGGATCATTGCTATGTCTGTATGTTCTGTGTGGCCGGGAAATGGATGGCATAGGTGCACTCTGTAAAGACTTGCTTGACTGAAGTCATGACATGATGGCCCTGGACAGTGGTTCTCCCCTACAGTTCTGCTGTGCAGGGGAAACCTGTGGAATTTCTTGCAACTCAACATGTGCAGGGCCTCCTTTCTGCTGAACTGGATCTTAAATAAGTATTTGTCCCAATCATGCATGGGTGACCTCGGCTCTTAATAGCCATCAGCAGTAATGGGAGCTAGGTACCTAAATTCCTTGCACAGCAATAAGAGAATAGGCCCCATTTGATTTTAGAAGTCTTTCCTACAACAATTTCCCTTGTGCCTAGTATGAGCATTTAAATGGCCATTTTATTGTATTAAATATGTATCACATCCATAATTTTAAATGCTGTGCTGTGATGAAGGCTTCTCAGTCCCAGGATCAGTTCTGAAAATTTTAAACTTGGCAAGCTAAACATGCTCAGCTGAGTAAGCCTAAGGGTCCCATTCATTGAAATGTTATATACCACTTATGCTTGGTTTTTTTTAGTTAAATTACACAGAAAAAGTTGGTAGAATGTTGTTTCAGCATGAATTACAACATATTAATATTCATTAATCCAACTTCTTGGCTGTCTTTCTTGGTGATTTTTCCATTGTTTAGATTCGTTGCTATGCAAACCTGGAAAAGAGAGGGGAAAAAACTCTCAGGTAGCAGAGGTAGGAGGTAGATCTCAGGTAGCAATCCACAATTGAAAACATGTAGATTAAGAAAAAATAAAAATCCTCTTTTGGACCAAATAATGGATGATGATGGTTTAAATCAACTCTTCAGCTAGCATGAATAATTAGATCTATGTCTTAGCATTCACTTGTTTTTGTTACACGCAAAGATCTCATTTTGAAAGCCTTCATTCATTAAACTTTCTATTTAATTGTTAAAAAAACCCCAAAAACCAGCTACTTCAAAATCAATGAAATAATACAGAGAACTGAGCATTAAGGAGGATTGGTACAAATAAGAATAACAGCACAACATAAACCAAATTTGTTATCATTTTCAAAGGAACATTATACCTTTCAAGTGTTTTATTTGCAATTTACTTAACTAAGAATAAGGGCAGTTCTGCACCACATTAGCTGTGGTATAAGACGTAAAGTGAAATGGGAAATGTTCAGAGGTTACTTGTCGATCTATTAACTGCCATTTTTAACACTGTTTTGTAGTCCAAGCCATTTTGTTTGTACTCAGTACCCACAGTTATATTTGTAATAACATTTTTATCCCTTGTATTTTCTAAACAGACCATTTTAGCTGGGTTGGGGTTTTTTTTGCCTACTAAGAATGGTAACATTTTAAATTAATTTGTA